>PPOH02000240.1:0-177917 GCA_003708465.2 Kazachstania kunashirensis
ACCTTTTAGCATCCTTGCTAAGTAATATAAAGATGCATTTTCATCTCCACCTCTTATCGCCTTATGAAATGCCGATATTGTATCGTAATGATTATCACCCTTTGGATCATAATACGTGCTCAACCCGTTAGCACTATTACTTTTTATTATATCTCTAACTTCGTCAACTGATAAGTTATCGTTATCTTTCACACCACTTCTAGTCCATACTTCGATCATTTCTAATAAATTTAATGACCTTCTAGTATCACCTATTGAAACGTTTACAATATATTCTAAACACTCTCTGGATAGTTTTAAAGGCTTGTTAATATGCAATACCAATTTTCGACATTTATTTAACAATGCAATACCTCTAGACAATACAATACACGATTCATTAACTGACAGCTTCTCTAGGACAAAAATATGACATCTACTAACCAATGCATTGTTTAACTGGAAACTAGGATTCTCTGTTGTAGCACCAATTAAAACAATATCACCATTTTCTACATGTGGCAATAGTAAATCTTGTTGAGATTTATTAAATCTATGAATTTCATCAATAAATAAAATCGTTCTTCTTTTAGTTAATTGGTATTCTTTCTTGGCTTTTTCAAAAATTGATCGAAGTTCTTGTGTATTTGCCTTAGTTGCACTGGTTTCAACCATATAATAATTTGAAGCTGATTTAGATAATAAACGAGCAAGGGATGTTTTACCAATCCCAGGTGGACCCCAGAATACCATCGAAGGAATAGTACCTTCCTGAATATATTTATATAAGCTACCTGTTGTGTGGGATAGAATATGCTGTTGACCCACATAATCACGAAGTTCCTTTGGCCGTAGTTTCTCAGATAATGGTAAATGCATAATTTTCTGTAAATATTTTATTTCTTGTTCGATTGCTCTTTCTTCCGGTATATCCTCTTTAACCTTCTTTAGTGGTGGTAATAAATCATTAATATCTTTGGTTATGTTAGGTGATTCATCATCAATACTTAGATCAATTGTAGAAGTAACTGATTCATTAGCACGTTTCCTTGAACCAGAAAGAACGCTAGATAACGTTTGCTCCTGCTTCACTCCAGGGTTATTTAAACTAGAAACTTTGCGTGTATCATTTTTCAAGGTACATTTATCTATATGTGAATTAATATTTAAGTATAATACCTTTTCAGAACAGATAGGACATGCAATCAATTTTTCTTTGAAACTAGATGAAGATGAAGATTTCTTTTGAAAGAATGACATCTCGATATTTAGCTAATATTGTCCTATATATCTGGCAACCTTTAATATGACGTTGATAATCTAACACACTTGATTGTAGTTGTGTGAAACTAGTTCTTTCAGATCAAAATATAATAATTTTTGATATACGTGTTCTACGGATGTTTCTTAGCGAAAAATGTAATTAATAATAGAAATACCAACGATATCACTATTTTCTTGTTAATCGAACAAATAAACTATGTATAGAGCAATCTAAGGTTGCATTTGTGTATATTTACATAGAAGGATATCGATCTTCTCTACTTATCTAATCCTGTATGCATTTACGTTTTACAATATAAATGATTGCATCTTCGGCTGTCTTCCCTTTTCCTCGCCATTAAGCCAAAAATGTGAATAACGTTTCTTTGATTTGGTTTGTGGTTGTAGCTTATAGAAATATAATGGCTGTTTAAAGAAGCTTTATATATTTAGATAGACTAACTTTGCTACAAGATAACCGTGCATATCAACAGCAAAGTTAAAAAAATTAGACAACATGTCTTGCAGAACGACATCTATAGTTCTACTTTTGTCCTTATTTGTGACGAGGACAGTTATCCAACCTACTTATTCATTAATCTCTGATTGTGACGAAACTTTTAATTATTGGGAACCATTGAATTTGCTGGTCAGGGGTTTTGGTAAACAAACATGGGAATATTCTCCCGAGTATTCAATCAGATCATGGGCCTTCTTATTACCTTTCTATGCTGTTCTATATCCATTTAATAAATTTAGTGATATCGAAAGCATTTACAAGTTCTATATCATAAGAATAGTTTTAGGTTTATCTTCATTAGTGTTAGAATGGAAATTACATAAGGAGATTAAAACATCCTTATCTGCAAGAGTTGCAAATATTTGGCTTTTCTTCCAGATTTTTAATCCTGGTTATTTCCATGCCTCTGTAGAATTATTACCTTCTTCGGTTGCAATGATACTATATATTGGTTCAATTAAATATGCTTTACGCTATTTATCTACAAATGCAAGTTCAAATTTTACATCAAGTTTAACATATAATTTCATTGCTGGTATCCTAGGTTGGCCATTTGTTTTAGTGTTAAGTGTACCATTAAGTTTTCATTATATTTTTCACCATACCATCATTTCTTCAGTTAGAACATCTTTCGATTGTGGTCTAATGTTGCTTTTGGTTACTTTAATAGTGGTAGGAATAGATTCTGCATTTTATGGGAAATTTACACCAGTTTCTTGGAATATTTTTTTTTACAATGTTTTGAACGCAAACAATGAATCAGGCCCAAACATTTTTGGTGTAGAACCTTGGTTTTACTATCCATTAAATCTACTATTGAATTTCCCACTTCCTGTTTTATTTTTCAGTATTGTTGGCTTATTTCATATTAGATTATGGCCACTATGGTCATCATATATCATTTGGTTTTCTATTTTTATTGCACAACCTCATAAGGAAGAAAGATTTTTATATCCAATTTATGGTTTAATATCATTAAGCTCAGCTATTGGGTTTTCAAAAATATTGACATTCTCAAAATCATTCAAATCTCTAAAGAAAATATGCAAATGTTTTACCCTTTTAGTGATCATTACACAAGCATCACTCCGAATTATGGCATTAATAACCAATTATACAGCTCCATTAGATGTTTTTGCTGAACTATATAAACTAGACACTAATAGTACAAACGATCAAAGTGTGAAAAATGTATGCACAGGTCGTGAATGGTATCACTTCCCATCTTCATTCCATTTACCAAACAATTATAGACTTCAATTTATCAAATCTGGGTTCAATGGTCTATTACCAGGAAACTTCAAAGAATCTAAATCACTTTTAGATTCCATTCGTTCTATTCCAGAAGGTATGAACAATTTGAATCATTTTGATGAAGGAAAGATAGTTACTTTAGACGAATGTTCTTACGTTGTGGATGTTGTCCTAGAATCGAACGATAAATTAGATGTGTTTGATCCAGTTAAAGAGTTGCATAGCAATTATTGGTATCCTGTCTTTTGTAAGCAAATTATCGATATTGAAAACTCTAAAATTCTAGGTAGAGCTTTCTATGTTCCAGAACCTGTCGTAGCTTTTATGAAAAAGTTCTTTGGAAGATATTGGACAAAATTCTATGGTTTAGCGTACTTAGATTATTGTTTATTCGAAAGGATAGACCGCCCACTAAATAATGATTAACATTTCGCAAGTTATATCATTAAGTCATGTATATTACATCTGTATTATTATTAAAATATTTAATATATTTAAAATAAATATGTTCTGAAATATACAAGTTTATAGTATCAGGCAGAATATGGTATGTTTCCTATAAATTTTCATCTCCCTCAAGACTTCATGAACTTGAGTGACCTTATTACTGGCATTTACCATTACACTTGAAATATTTTTGTTAGGGCATGATGATTTAGCCGGCATGAAAAATTGATCCTAGGCAAATGAAAATATAAACACATCTAGATATCTAACTTGATTCAAAAATATATAGTAGTATAGTAAACCAAGTGAAGAGAATCATATTCCATCCACAAAACCTTTATAAAGATGGCGGTTGCCGGAAATCTGAATAGTGGAGGTAAAAAGCAGTTTAATAAGAATCAAATTCAGAAAAGAAAGAGAGTTTTCAATGCTAGGACTATAAGAACTGAAGCTATATTAGCCTCTTCAGCTAATAAAAACAATAGTACCAGTGATATTTCAGAGTCAGGGGCAATGCTTAATGTTAATCAGTTTATTAGCACCAGAATATTTGAAATTAAGCAACTTCAGATCGCAATGCACAAATCAAAGACATCTGGCGCTACAAGAGTCTTCCAGGACTTGCCAAGAAAGTTACGTCGTAGAACAGTTTCTCATAATATAAAAAGAATTCCTAAAAGAATGCGTAATAGAGCCCTTCGAGAAATGCTGAAGAATGATCAAAAACCGACATTAATCAAGAAAGGTAAGAAGAGGCATGGACTAACTGCAAAAGCACTGTATCAGGCCAAAATGTCTATTAAATTATTAAGACTAGCTAGTAAATCTAACTCTATGAGATTGGCTTTTCCCAATGATATATCAATATCAAAGAGTCAGGTTAGGCAAAAAATAAGGGCATTGAAAAGGCAAATCAATCATAATAAAACAAATAAAACAACCATGTTAAATAATGATATGGGAAGTTATGATAATGTGGGAATCAATGAATTAGCTCCAAAACCAAAAGGTCGTTTAAAGTATATGAAAAGGCAATTGCAGTTTACTTGGTTGCCATCTCATATTTGGAACGCAAAAAGATCACACATGATTAAGAGATGGGGTTATCAATTACCATGGTCAGCCACACAAAAATGCTTCAAATTAACTCATCGTCTTGGAAGTGGCGTCGCTGCTTCTGATGGTACACTTTGTATGGATTCAAGTTTTATTGGTACGATTGTCTTAACTGCAAAACCAGAGCAAGCTTCATTCTTGAAGGAAACAATACATAAACTTACCAATGGTCGTGCATCACTTCCTAAATACTATAGTTCTAAAACATTATTCCAAGGATTGGTATATACTTTGAGGACTGAGAATAACGATATTTCTAATGCCCTAGGACCAATTGACATTATTTGGATTGATGAATCGAATGTAATCTTAAGATTACATCCTGCCATATACGGGTTAGTTTTTAATTCATTAATAAAGTTCAAAGAAAAGGTTACTGTTAAGGATTGTAGATATTCAATTGCCAGTATAACTTTGAGAGGTGCTGAATCTTTATCTGCCTTGACAAGTATTTTAAGAAGTACCCATAAATCAAAATCTTACCAGTGTTTAAAATTGATATCTAAAGTAACTGATGATAGCATTCTACCGACTAATTCAAAATTTGCATTTACAGCTATTGATCCACGCCATTTAGGTGCGCCAAAGAAAGTTAAACTTGACAAAAATGATGTAAATTTGGAAAAAATTATGAATATGCAAGCAAATGCAACAAATGAAACAAATGATGAGATATATTCTATAGTAAAAAATCTGATATCTGAATCAGGAAGACAAGAGTCGTACAAGAATCAACAAACCTTGAAACAGTTAAGTAAAAGACGTCAAAATTTGAAAATCACTGACTCAAGTTTGGCAGATAATTCCATCATACCATTCGATGCTGGATCTGACCCAAGCGTTCCTATTGTCATATATAAAAGAGAGGAAGACAATGATTGGGTTATTTTACTACCTTGGTTCTGGCATTTACCGTTTTGGTATCAGATAAATCGTATTCCTAGAATATTCAACGTAGGTATTAGACAAGTTCAACAGTTACAATATGAATCTAAAAAGCTTTATTTTCCCGATGATTATCCTTTCACAGAAGTTGGTTATGTCGAAAATTCTATTTATAAGAGAGAATCTATCAAATCCCGTTGGGAAAATAAACCATCAGGTAAGAGGGTTAATTTTGATAGAATTAGGGATATTCACGACGTTAACATTCCAGCGTTTAATGGTGAAATTGGTGATTATTTCTCTAGTGATTGGAGGCTATTACAGATTTTAAGAAACGGTATATCATTTTTAACTAAAGCAGAAAACCCTCTAAAAATATCTGATTTGCAAAAGACAGCTCAGTTTGACGAAAGTGGTAACAGGTTAATAAATACTTTAAATGATTTATTTGAACTTAAAAAAGATCTAGATTCTGACAAGTTAAATTTTGAATGTTCAACGTTACCAATTAGATTAATCAGTAACGGTCATCAATCATTAAAAATATCAGAAAAAATTGCATATCAAAGGGAGATAGTTGAGAAACCACTTTCTGTAGGAGCAATCAGCTGTACCTATTTAGATAGAGGACATATGAAGGATAATGCTAGAGTATATGAAATTCCTGCAGAACATCTAAAATATTGGAAAACGGTATCGGAAGGCGCCTATAAATCAGATGGTAGAATGCAACATGATCAATCCTCTCCATTACCAAATGCTCAAAATCTCATTGGTTTCATAACAAGTGGGGCTTACCATCTAAAGTCAGGTTCTAGCATGGGTACAGGGTTTATTGATTACAACTATAAATCTTCAAATACTAATAACAAATTAATCCTGATAAGAAATGTTGGGTCAAACACCTATAGAATTGCCAAATGGGATCACATTATTGTATAACATATATTGCAAGTATACAGATTCATTTTCATAATAAATTTATAAATATTTATGCGTATTCAAAGTATCAAACATCTCCGACTAAACTGATCTGTCACATTATTTATCATCTTGAGCAATGAAAGTTACTTGTACGCGTTTTTCGTGAAATGAAAAGTCAGAGAAAACAATTTTGGAAAATGCCATGAAAAAAAAATCTTTCGCTTTGGTATAAAAGGACGGGAAAATGTCTTGTTTTAAATTATATCTTGTATTTATTTCTCAAACTTTTTCTTTAAATTATAGTTTTTCCTTGTTTTTTCTTTTAAAACCTCATACTTACCTTAAGATGCCAGAAGAGATCAAGAAGTCTGTCTGGCCAAGTATGCGCTTTCATAAAGAGGGATGCTAGGCATTTAAATTTGTATTAACAGATTTCTTAATTGATGTAAGTTCCCTAGTCAATTACACATACGACTGCGAAAGGTGTATTTGCTAACGTCTCATTTCCTTGCTTTTTCAATGTAACTACGTGATAACTCCTTCGGAAGTTCATTACGTTCTCTATGTTGTCAAGCCCTTTTTTCTTCTGCCTGGAGAAGTATGGTACCGAGTACAAATCGGTATTAGGGAAGCTGGAATTCTTTGAATGCAGATGCTTTTGATAATTGCTATTGATAATATTGTTTTTTAAAATGTGAATTACTGATTTAGATAATAGTTCTTAATTATGATTTGAAGGTATAGTATATATTCACATCTTTTAAAATATGCTGATTATTAGTGGCGGATCTAGATTGATCATTTGAAGAGGTATTTGTGTCGTCAGAAGTTCGAAGAATTTTGGTAGAGATGGGTGGATCTTATAATTTTTGATTTATTTTCTTTGGTTCTATATCTTTAGTTATCAACTGAAGTTTGGAATTCTATTGATTTTTCTATTGATTTAAATTAAATTTAATCGATATAAATTTTCATTTTCTTCAAAATATATCAATATCAGATGATATTGTATACCTTGAATGTCATGAAATATCGTATATATAATAGAGTGTTAGAGTATTAAGCATATTTGTTATATTTATAATATGTAATGCAATATATAATCTTTTTCTATCCCATGACAGTGAGAAAGAAATATATAATCTCTCGGTAATGGTTAAAAAAGATAGAACTTAATGCTTCTAATAAAAGGCAGGTGAATATAGACAGGGCAGGTTTGGATAGAGTTGTTGCCATTCAGTTAAAATATCCATAACAGCATCTTCTAATTTATTAGATTCTTCTACTTTAGCACTCAACATATCAGCTAATTTTAATATAGCTTTTGATCCAATCTTTGCATTTTCATTATCATCCTTAATATCAATATTTAAAATATGTACAATTTTATTTTGGGTACCACCTCTTTTCATTAAATCTTCACATACAGCATCAAAACATCTTTCTTCACAAGTAAAGACAAAATCAAATGTATTTGGACCATTATCTTGCCATTTTTCTGGGGCTTTCTTAATTTTTCTGTTACGATCTAGCATTTGTAATAACCCATTAGACTTATACCTTTCAGCAGATTGAGAAAGTAAATCGTTGTAAATATCATTGTATGGAGTACCGAATGGATAAACATTTGGTTTATCTATCGATAAACCAGGTAATCTAACAGCAGAACCCGTTCCAAAAGAACGTACATTATAACCAGCCTCTTGTAGTACCCTATGAGACTCCATGGATCTATTGTTATTGGAAGCACACACGGTGCAAAACTTAACCGATTGATCACGCTGTGTAGACATCTTTCGACTCTCAATATTTCCCTAAACGTGTGTGTGGATAGACGTATTTATTCTATTTCAATTGAATAATACCTTGAATAAATACTATTTATTAGTATTCATGGACACTCTCATCACCATTAAATTGTATTTTTTTTATTTATATTTTTATTTTTTAAAGCCATTCAGTTGCTCGCTCATTACCCGCAGTGAATATAAATTAAATATTCAAATAAAAGAACAACTATTGTTGATAATTATGCATGTATCGTATTAATTATGTCGATTATATAATTAGAACCATAAAATAAACAGTGGTTTATATGAGGAATGTTATTATATTGTTTATGCTACGCTATAACTTCGTGGGTTTCTTGTTCTACCAATTCAGATTCAATATCGTAGGGGATGTCTAATAGATCATCTGCACAGCCTATACTTCGTAATATCATTATTTGCTGCGTTTTGCAATCAATTTTTTCAAATGTATCATCATTGCTAATTGTGTCGTATCTGAAATTTGTTTCTAAGGGTTCAATATCAATATAATCGTTACATAATCCACCTGGGGGATGTTTGGAATGATCTGATTTACCTGAATCCATACTACTAATATCAAACTCATCATATTTTGCATCAATGTCGCTATAATGAGTATCTTGAATATTAATTATTTGTAAATGTTCACATTCATTCTTCCAATTCTGCCAGTCATTTTCACCATTTATCAGTATTCCTATAAGCATTGAGGGATCTAAGTTAGTGACGTTAAGTTTCCCATAAGTAGTTGAATTGCACGAACTGAATATCGATGGTTCTAAGCATGATTGTGGTACATGAGGATCGAAATAAAGTAAGTCTTCACCTTGATAACCAAAGAAGTATAACGATGATGAAGGGCGTCCGCCAGCTATTCCAACTGAATATTTGGAATTTAAAAGTTGGATAATATCTTTGGTATAGCTAATATTTATATTATTCAAACCTAATTTTACACCCAGAAGAATAAGTACTTTGCTATCTTGCTTTTCAGAAAATATTTTATCCACATCACACTGAAAAATATCGCCAGATGATACTGAGATAAGACAATCATCAATACCACACTCAGGAAAATCTTCTATTAATTTTTTAATACTTGTTGATGTAGCTGCAGGGCCAAACCACTGACCCGGTTTCATATCATTATATTTACAGCCATTTTTAACAAAATTGTGAAATGAAAATGGATAATCAGGATTATCTTGAAACCAGCTAATAATTTCATTATATTTTGAGATTGAGTCTTTATCATTGCTTTCTTCATCCAGACGAAATCGCCTCCCAAGGTTGGCAATTTGCAATGCATTACCCAATAAACTTTGACCAGTCCGTATCATACAACCCCAGCCGATATCAGTAGTAAAACAATCAGGGTTTGAAATTACATTCTCAATTGAATTTAATGGATTATCTCTCAAGAATCTTTGAAACGTTATCGGAGATGGACCATCTTCCGATCGTGGAATTGGTGTGAATCTGGTCCTGTAAGTAAAATGCAATTTCGTATATAAATCTGATAAAAACTCTTGATTTGTTATATCCCTTCTGGAAAATATATTTGATAAAAATCCTTGAGCGGAGGTCTGACTATTTTCATTATCCACATATACAAATGGTGGGTAGCGATTCCCAAGAATAATGAGATCTGACTCGTCCCCTGATTCATTGTTCTGCAAATCATTATTTTCAGTTGAGAGTTTATTCACAAAATTCATTATTAAAAACTAGAACTTTCCTGAAAAGCACACTCAGGTATGAATGTTACTATTTTTATATATATGTTTTATTTTCTATTAAATTTAATACTGGAATACAACTTCGTTTTTAAAAGCAACCCTTGTATTTTAACGAAATCACTAAATAAAAATATTTCTCGATTAAATTACGAAATTCTCCCCTTCTATGAATAAAAAATATAATTTTAAATACAGAAACAGCACAGTCGTATAAATAAATTATTTTGTAATCCACTGCTTGAGTACAAAGTGGCCTAATCCATAATAGAATCCAGTTTATAGAAATTGTGCACTAGCGATCGCCTTTGCCTTTGTCACACAAGTTTTTATTTTTGGAATGATGTGTGACGGGCAGGAAGCGATGCGATTGAAAACATAACACTTTTAAATTATGAGTATAATATATATTGTGTTAATTCTGTGAGGCGATATTATTTGGAAACTCTACCTAACAAACAATATCTGTTCTGCTTATAGTATAATCTCATTTACATTTTACGATAATTAACTTAGTTGGCGGAAGATGGCGAAGAGACATAAGCATTATTCAGGTGGAAGAAAGAGCCGTTCTACTGGCAGAGGCGGTTCACATGGTAAAGTCAATCATAAGAGTAAACACCTTCGAAAAGCAAGTAATCAAGGGCACGGTCAGGGTCAAGGTGTCGATACATGGTACAATTCGTCAATACCCATGGGTGGTGCCGATTTAGGAGATGATATCTATATTCCAGCTACTGACATCCATAATAGAGGTAGGGCAGTAATATCCTCTCAGAATATTGAGGATTATTATTTTAGTAGAGGTAAAAAACAATCAATGAAAATGGGTGGTCTTAGATTGAATAAAAGAGATGATTCAAGTACAGATTTAATGTCACATAACAGTTCTTTTAGAAAGAGACCTATGGTTTTTGTTAAATCTACACAAGTGTACGATCCTTCTCATGATTTAATATTAAAATTAATTGAAAACAATAGAGACAAAGAAAGTGGTATAGACAGTAAGATTCAAGTTGACTCTGATAGGGAAAATAGAAATAATCATTACACGGATTTTGAAAGTAGTGATGAAGATGAAGAAACCTATGAGAAGAAGAATGTTGGTGATCTTTTAGAAGAAGAAGAGGAAAATGTTCTGGAAGATCAATCCTCTGATACTTCTGAGCAAGAGAATGATGATTTATTTTTTATTGATGAGACAGGTTATGATAATGATACCCAACCAACAATACGGACCGTAGAAATCGATGAATCGAGCTTACCAAAAAAGAGCAATCATCAAAATAATTTAGAATTTAATCCATCCTTTGTAATAGGCAAAGTTGACATTGATTTAGAAGAATCTGGCCAAGGTGAAGTTATTGCAGACATTAGCAAACATCCTTATAGAGGTTATATTAACAACATAATGAAAAACTTGGATGCAGAATCTGAAATGGATGATGAAAGTGAAAATGATGCATATTCAGAGGATTTCGATATCGAGGAAGAATCCTTTGAGATAATTGAAAATGTAATAGATCCAGAAAATGTAACTATTGAAGAAAATAACTTGGATGTACAACTCTCTAAAGAAATCGAATGTTTGGAGCTTGATAAAATCAATACTAGTCCCAATGAGGATTTCATGGAAGAAAAAAAAATTGTAGAATTAGATGAAGAAAAAATACCAGAATTTGGTTTCTTGGAGGAAGATTATGTTGTTAATACCAGTGATATTACAGTTAGTAATATTAGATTAGGTCTCCACGAAAATTCATATTTTTTGAAGTATTATAGACTATTTGGCGATCATGAACCTAGATGGGTTAACCAAGATACCTTCAGTGATTTCATAGTGGAAGATTTAGGTTTACCTGAACACCGTTTACAAGCTTATTTGGACTATATTAAGGATTCTCTAATACCGAAAGAAGAACCACCTGAACCAACTTATTCTGATATTCCGTTTTCTGACTCAAGTGACGATGAAGAAGAAGAAGAAAATGATGATCAAATTATGGATGACATGAGGGAGGGACTTGATGATTTGGTAAATTATAGTTTAAAATATAATAATAACAGAAACCAAGAATTTGAGACTAAATCCCTTGAAATGTCAGGTAAAGGTAAAAAGAAGAAATTGCTAATTGATGAATCATTAAATCTTGATACGGAAACAATATACACTTTACAAAACAAATTTTCAAATAGGCTAAACAGCAAGGCGAATAAAAGAAGAACAAAAGAAGATTTCATATCTGAGGAAAATAAAACCTCAGAAGATTTATTTAAGAAATTCCCATATGGTCTGCATATTCAAAATATGAAAGATGAATTTGAAAACTTTTATACGAGGAATAAAGAAAGATTAATTTTCCCACCATTAGACCCTCATGGTAATAAAACATTAATGAAATTTGCTAAACATTACAATATGAAGACATCAAAAGCTGGTAAAGGTAATCATACTAACGTGGTGGTCGACAAAACGAGAAAGACAAAAAGAGCTATCCCAAACTATAGTTTGATTGGTCAATTATTGAAGCAGCGTCCAGTATTTATGAGGATCGATGTTCAACGTGTTCAAGAAGATTTTGTTAAAACTGAAAGAATCAAAATTAAAGGTAAGTTTCATGTTGCAGAAGGTGAAATTGTTGGTGAAAATGCACCAGAGATTGGTCAAGATAACATTGGTAGAAGAATGTTAGAGAAACTCGGTTGGAACAGTGGTGAAGGGTTAGGTACGCACAGAAATAAAGGTATTAGTGAACCATTATTTGCTAAGGTTAAAATGGGTAAGGCTGGTCTTCGTCTTTCTGAAGACAAAAAATAGAAGGGTATCAATTTTTCTACCTGAAAATGAAAATACTTGTTTAGTACAAATAATAATTAATTAAAATCTGCATAACAATTTTATAGAAATCCTTTCATATATATTTATACATAAGTTAAATGAACAATTTTATCACATGAAGAGTTGTGTGTGACACAAAATTGTCTGTGTTTTACTAAATTATAGCGACGCGAAAACTGGCGATGTAAAGATATCTTGAACTGTAAACAATATAGAAGAGAAGATAAAACCAAAAAAAGATTTCATATTAGGACTCTGTATTAGCCAGGATTGCAGTATTGGATAATTGATTTCCTAACTCAATATATTCTAAGCAAAGGAAAACACTTATGGAGTCAAGAATTACAAAAGATGCGCTGCTCGAGAAGGCAAAGCAACTAGATGGTGAAAGTAACGAAAACAATACGAATACTGATGACTACAGCAGTAGATTAAATAATGGTCAAACTAATTCGGATCAACATATGATTTTCGATCGATCACCTATACATCATTCAATGACAGACAATTATGGTAGTGAAAGTTCAAATAATCGATACGAAGAATCAACTCCAAATAAAGGGAATAATAAGAACCCATCTGCTCAAACACTAGATGGAAGAACCGTCAGAGGAGGGAGTCCCACTGTTGAGAAATCTAAACTCGAATCATTAAGACAAAGAATTAATGAATTGGAATCAGAAATAATTAAAAAAGATATCGTGATTGGTGATTTAAAGAATAATTTAGTTAATTCTACCACTTCATATAAAGAGACATTGACAGTACTTGAAGAAACACAAAGTAAATATAAAGAACAAATTGATGATTTGCAATTAAATGAAGATAAAAATTTGATATTGAAGAATAAAATAAAAGAATTAGAGGATGAGAATGAAGAAATAGAAAAGAAATTCTTAATGTTAAAAGCTGAAAATGAATCCTTTTCAAATTTTATTGATAAGCTTACGTTATTTGACATTCCAATTGGATCAATAATAAGGAAGAATTTCGAAGGCAATGAAGTCAACAGTAAAAAGCAGATTTTGCCCTTTTTCAAAATGTTAGAAGATTATGGATTTGATATCAATCATTATCTAGCAGAACTTAGAGCTAATGATGAATCTGTATTGGATGAACAATTACAGCAAATAATACAACACACAGAAAAATCACAACAGGAAGATGATACTCGCTTTACAAAAGCAATGGAAAAACTAAATGAAATTGAAAATAAATTAATTGAAGCAGGTACCCCTGTTCGTGAACTACTTGACGAACTTAAAGGAAAGATTTCGATTGAAATAAAGAAATATCAAGAAGAGCTTAACCAAAATAATTCTTTACTAGAGGACAAAGATGATAAACTTAAGTCATTGGAAACTATTATTGAAGAAAAAGATTCAAGATATGATGAGTTATTGGGGAAATATGAGAAACAGAAGGGCGATGAGAGTCAATGCTTGACATTTGACGATTTTAAATGTCCAGATGTACCCAAGAAAGTATTCGATAGGCTTGAATTATCTGATATTGATAATTTAGATATGGTCAGCCTTCGAAATTCGTTGAAACAGGTTTGTGTAGATATTCAGACACCATTTAGCAAATTGCAGAGGAAAATTATTCTTGCAAATATGTTAATAAAGAGTGAACTTGTGATGTCCTTGAATTTCATCAATCTATTATATTATCATGTATTCGAGGATAATTTAGACTTTGAAAATTGGACTGATGGGGCATATATGCAATATCAAAGAACCCGTGATATTGATGCTATTCGTCATCCACTAAATCCTGTATTGAATGATTTGTATAAAGAAATAATGGAAAAAATAGAGATGAATACAAACTAATGCGCACGAAAATCTCAGGTTTAATATGTAATGAATAATGTTTAAAATAATCCACAATTAATAAACTGTATAACTATTATACCATAATGCATATCTTTGAAAATCTTATATAAGACTGGTTAATATCTATTTGACAATTAACTTTTTACTGACACCAAAATTGATATTTTCAAAGATCGGCAGCGATGAGAGTAATTTTTTATTTTTTTTGAAAATCTATCGTAAACCATATGAAAAACATCATATTTGACATTAAAATATATTGCTTGAGCATCCAGCTAATTTTCCTACTTTGTAACTATATATTCTCAGTCGTAATAGAAGGTTTAAACTTAAAAATTGACAATGAAGACATGTTACTATGTCTTATTGGATGTTGATCGTAACGCATCCGATATTGAATTAAAGAAAGCATACCGTAGAAAAGCATTGCAATATCACCCTGACAAGAACCCAGGTAATGTTGAAGAGGCTACCGAGATATTTGCATCGATCAGAGCTGCATATGAAGTTTTATCTGATGCACAAGAGAGAGCATGGTATGATTCACATAGAGAACAAATCTTAAATGACACACCGATAGGTGCCCAAGATGATGGGTATGAGGAATATGAAGTGGATGCATCCGTTACAGGTGTTACTACTGAAGAACTGTTGATGTTCTTCAACTCTTCATTGTATATCAAGTTAGATAATTCGCCTGCTGGTATTTTTCAAATAGCAGGTAAAATTTTTGCAAAGTTGGCTAAAGATGAGACTTTAAATGGTAGGCGGTTAGGTTTAGATAAATTTGCAAATTATCAAGACGATCATTTTGAGAATGACATTAACACTATCGGTTATTTGAAGACTGTAGATAAACGTGGGTATGATATGACAAGTCAAGAATATTTCTTACCCATGTTTGCTTATTCTACTGTTGATTATGAATACTTAAAAAATTTCTATAAGAAATGGGCTGGCTTCAATACTTTAAAAAGTTTTAGTTGGAAGGATGAATATATGTACTCTAGAGATTATGATAGAAGGACTAAGAGAGAGATTAATAAAAGAAACGAAAAGTCTAGACAACAAGCACGAAATGAATACAACAAAACAGTTAAAAGATTTGTTACATTTATTAAAAAGCTTGATATAAGAATGAAACTAGGAGCTCAGAAGATGGAGAAAGCTCAAAAAGCAGCTGAGCAACCGAAAAATGGACCTAACAGTGTTAAAATGAAAACAAAAACTGAGATACATAATTTTGAACCCCAAAGTTGGCAATCTGTAGATGAACCTGACTGGGATGAAGTTCAGAGAAGATATGAGGAAGATTTGTATGCAGAATATACAAAGGCAACAGAGCAAGCCGATCTGGATGATTTAAGTGCAGCAGATAATGCTTCTAAGAGAACAAATACACCAAACAGAATTAGAAGTCCATTAAATAAGGATGAAGAGGAAATTCTTATTTATGAATGTTATATATGTAACAAAACATTTAAGTCGGAAAAACAATTAGAGAATCATTCTAATACAAAATTGCATAAGAACAATATAAGGAAAATCAAATGGGAAATGAAAAAGGAGAGTATGGCATTGGGTCTAGATGCACTTTCTGATTTAGATGACTTTGATTCAGCACAAAGTAGTGTTGGAGATGAGTTTGATATATCAGATATTAATGAAATAAAGATGGATGATATTGATTTAAACAAACTTAATGAAGATATTGCAAAGATTGAAAGACAATTAGCCGAAGAATTTTCTTCAGATACAGATGATGTAGCAAGTGATATTGAACAAGACGTGGAAGAAACGGTACAAGATGAGACCCAAGAAACTAAACAAATGAACGGTGATGATCAATCAGAATCAAGTTCGCCAACGTCAGATAGTGATGATGGTTTTGATCCTAAAAATGATGAGTTAGAAAAATTACTGGCCTCATTGGATGATAAAAATCTGGGATACGACAGCGATAGCGATCAGGAAGACTGGAGTGGTAAAAAGAAGAAGAAACAAAAACCTAGAAATAAGGGTGGGAAGAAGAATATCAGGAAGCAATCTTCTGGAACTAACCTAACAGAGTTGAGTGCAAAAACTGAGTCTGGTGCTGAAATAAACTGTGCCATATGCGGTGTTCCATTTTATAGTCGTAACAAACTATTCCAGCACGTACAGAACACTGGTCATGCTGCTCCACCAACTAAAGTTGGGATGAAAGTGAAAAAGAGCAAGAGAAGGAAAAGCAATATGTGATTACTTATTGCATCTACATATCTATATACTTATAAAATATCATTTTATAGATATTTAAGAAGGACTTACATTTACAAGTTTATTATTCCAACTCAATTAGAGATTTAATTTTCCTCAATGTTGCAAACGCCGCGCACCTTTGAAAGACCGACAAATTGTTGCGAGCTGCGAATAATGAATTGAAAGATGTATGATTCTTTCTACAATTAAAGGTGGATTCTGATCAATTTGTTGTACTTCTTGATTTAATCTGGTATGTAAAATCAGCAGTCCTTTGAATATATACCGTATATCTGTATCATATCTTTTATTTATTAAAAAAAGCGCTTTTTCCTTGTATTTTTGATTCATTATTCGTTATCACGATATTGGAAAGGATAACAAAAGATAAACAACAGATAACCTTTTTTTGAACAAGAGATAAGAATTTACCTTTAAAATAGCTTTAAAATGCAAAACATAAATAAGAATGAAGGCAATAGCAACTTCAACAAAAGTAATGTAAATCAAATTTCACAACTTTCTAGCGCATTAAGACAAGTAAATATTGATAATGCAAATAGTAGTGTAATAGGATCGGATCAAAGTAACATCAGATTCGATATAAATGGAGACACAAGTATGGTAGAGAATGCACATGCAGAGAATAATCAAGAGGAATTTTCAAGAATCTCAAAGTTTTTTCAAAACCAACCAATGGATGGTTACACATTATTCTCTCATAGATCTGCGCCAAATGGTTTTAAAGTTGCCATTGTATTAAGTGAATTAAAATTAAAATACCATACAATATTTTTAGATTTCAACAGAGGTGAACATAGAGCTCCAGAATTTGTTGCCATGAATCCAAATGCTCGTGTTCCGGCATTAATCGATCACAGTATGGATAACTTGTCAATATGGGAATCAGGTGCTATTTTATTACATTTGGTGAATAGAAACTGGAGGGAGACTGGTAAGCCAACCTTATGGTCTGATGATTTGGCTGAACAAGCCCAAATAAATGCTTGGTTATTCTTTCAAACATCTGGTCATGCTCCTATGATCGGCCAAGCTTTGCATTTCAAGTATTTCCATTCACAAAAGTTTGAAAGTGCAATTGAAAGATACACAAGTGAAGTAAGAAGAGTTTATAGTGTTGTTGAAATGGCTTTGTCTGAAAGGAGAGAAGCATTGGTTATGGAATTTGATACTGAAAATGCACCAGCTTATTCTGCCGGTACAACACCTCTATCACAGAGTAAGTTCTTTGATTATCCCGTATGGCTTGTTGGAGATAAATTAACTATTGCTGATTTATGTTTCGTACCATGGAATAATGTTGTCGATAGAGTTGGCATAAATATTAAGATGGAATTTCCTGAAGTTTACAAATGGACTAAGCATATGATGAGAAGACCAGCTGTAATTAAAGCATTTCGTGGTGAGTAGGATATATATGTCATCTTATTGATGAATGTAAGACAAATAACTGTTATATAGATTTCTCTCATACATAGTAATGAACAGATGTTACGTTAGGAATAGATTCCCTTTTTAAAGAGTAATATTTTGATGATACTGCAATATCTCAAGAGTTCTTTCATCCAGTGACTAATTACTAATGTTGGATATTTAATTTAAATACAAAACCGATCTGTAACAGTAGAAATATCAACAGCAGTTTAAATTAATAAATCCATTATTCCAAATCAAATTTACTATGTAATCGCACATATTGTATGATAATCGGAACAAAATATAAAATATTCTATAAAACAAGCAGCTTAAAAATATGAAAAAAGGTAGTATACAAGATGAATATTATTTCTAAATGTGTTATCCGTTTGCCATTAATCCATTGATCAATTCAGTCAATTAATACCACTTTTGATATATAAATGTACTAATACATAAGCAAACAGCCTAACACCACATAGTTAATTTATAACATCACTTATTGTAAATTTTGATAGTTCTGTTTGATTTTTGAATCATTCATTTAACCTTTCTCAGTGATTATTCAAAGACAACGTAATATATTGACCAATAATTTATATGAAGGATTTAGTGGTAAACACTTTAGAAATTTATAACGGTTAATGAATATTATATTATTTAATTTAATGAATTTGTATGTGAAATATTAGTTATCTTAATTTATTACAACTTAGTTATTCAACCCGATGAAGGCATTAGAATCAAAGAATAAAGTCAGAAAACTAAGTGATTACTGTCTACTGGCATTTATAAAGGATCCCAAAATTCTGCAGAATGTGGCCAATGTTCCGTATCGTTTATTAGAAGATGTTTTCAAGCAAATTAATATTGAACCGAAACATCTAAATCAGTTGGAAAAGACGAATATTTTCTTTATTTTTGAAGATGGTGATTTATGGTTGGAATATTTAAAGAGAGAATTTCCAACGAATGTTTCAGAATCGTATATTTCAAACAAAAAACCTATCGTTGATTACTATATTAATATTTTTAATGAATCGAAGGATAAACTAGATAAAAATGAAATTGATCTTTTTGATAGATATGTCAGAAGTAAATTAAAGAAAGATGTTAGAAAAAATAAATACAAGGTGCCATATCGAATGTTATTTGAGAATTATCACAAAGATGCAGAACGTAAGAAAGAACAAAGTGCTGAAAGGTTAAGGAAAAATGTTGAAAAATTAAATAAAGAACGTGAAATGAATCAAACTGTTACAGTTGATTATCCAATGTTTATGCACGCTCAGTTAAATGGTCCTAGGAAAAGAAAGCAGTTTTGGGATGATAGAAATCCAATTAAAAGTATAGATAAGCATAATAATAGTCACTCAAAAGATATAGCTGCTAGATTACCACCATCAAGAGTAGCATTCGGAGGTATGGCAGGGCGTCAGATCAAAACCACACATAATTTGATAAAACCACCTGTATCTGAGATGAAATTAATGAAAAGAAATCCAATAAATAAGAATATTTCATTGATACGACATGATTCCAGTATTAATTCTGAAAGTGATCGAGGAAGTAGTCAAACAGAAACAGATAATTCACCGAAGACATCACCCAGGAAACCTAGATTAGTTTCATCATCTAGAAGACATCAGAATCATCAAAATATATTCTTAAACAAGAATACAATCATTAAAAAGAAACCCATAGCGACTGCAATAAACAATCGAAAACCACACGAAACGACTTTTCTTACCGGTACCAACAAGAAACAATCCAATATCTTTCAAAAGGCAGAACCAATTCTTGCAAACACCATAAAAATTCAAAACAAGACAACGGCACAACCGAAACACCCTTCCACACCCCACGCTAGCATATACATAAATGACACCAGACCCACCCCAACTAAATCATCAGTATCAACCAACCCTAAGTCGTCCAAAACCAAAAGTGTCAGATCTCTTAAGAACTATCTCATCAATAAGAATGGAAACAATCAACCGTCAAACGTGATCTGATCTGACTCGTTCTTACTTGGCATAGCAACCGTGGAAGCTCAAACCCACACATGCATTATAATCCGCGGATTTGTTGTTACTTAGCATTTGAGAATTCGGTCGGATCAATTTTTTCGTCCGAAAAAAAAAAATTTTTGATATCCGTTACGTCGGGATGAAAAGGGTCATTATATAGAAACATCACCTGAAAATATTTTAACGGTTGGAAGAAAACAGTACATTAAAGTGCATCAGTCGTTTAGGATTTAATATAAAGTCATATTTTTGTTAGCATAAATTTTTGTTGTATCCATGTTTATACATTAAATAGTTTTTTTATTATTTTATTATTTTATTTTTTTAGTTAAAAAAATTCAGTGATATATAGTTAGAAAACTGAAGAAATCAAAAACATATATACACATATAATAAAAACATGTTTAAGAAATTTGGTAGAAAGAAGGACGAACCAAGACAGAAGAAAGATGACTTGATTCCAATCGATAAACCAATTCCTCAACTTCCGAATACCATCAGTGTTCCAATAGAAAAAGAACTAACAGATGAACAGAAAACTAAATACGATATAATTTTAAAGTATTTTCAAGATCCAGATTTAAGAATTCCAAATACTGAACAACAAATTAAAGATAAAATCCCAGATACAGAAGAGAATACTTCACCTTTATTGACAATAGAAAAAGCATGGATTACCAGAGAATGTATCATACGTTACTTAAGAGCCACCAAATGGGTTGTTAATGATTGTAAAGAGAGAATAGTACGTTCCATCGCTTGGAGAAGAGGATTTGGTATAGGTAATTTTGGTGAAGAAAATGGCGATAAAATTACATCAGATTCAGTAAGCATTGAGAATGAATCAGGTAAACAGGTGGTATTAGGTTACGAAAATGATGCTAGACCAATATTATATTTAAAACCTGGTAGACAAAATACAAAGACTTTACATAGACAAGTTGAACATTTAGTCTTCATGCTAGAGAGAGTCATTGATTTCATGCCACCTGGTCAAGATTCTTTAGCTTTATTAATCGATTTCAAAGAGTATCCTGATGTACCAAAAGTTCAAGGTAGCAGTAAAATTCCTCCATTAGGTATTGGTAAAGAAGTCTTACATATCTTACAAACACATTACCCTGAAAGATTAGGTAAAGCATTATTAACAAACATTCCATGGTTAGCATGGACCTTCTTAAAATTAATTTATCCTTTTATTGATCCATTGACTCGTGAAAAATTAGTCTTTGACGAACCATTTCCAAAATACGTACCAAGCAATCAATTGGATAGCTTATACGGCGGTGATTTGGATTTCACTTACAAACACGATGTCTACTGGCCAGATTTGAATGAAATAGCTAAACAGAAGAGAGAACATTACCTAGAAAGATTCCAAAAATTCGGTAGCGTCATTGGTCTAAGTGAAGTTGATTTAAGAGGTGACCATGAAGAACTGCTTTTCCCATTAGAAGCTTAATGTAATAACGTTTAACATCTCATGATTCACTTGCAGTCTTTAAAATAATTTCATACTTTTTAAAATTATAGATAAATATTTTGACCTTTCCTAATTTTACTTTACATATTAGTCATTTAATTAGAATGCAATTGCTTAAACTTTTATATAATCGATTTATAATATAATTAGATATCTTTAAACCTAAAAGGGTTTAGCACACTTACGTTTTTCAGTTACACCAGATGCAGGAGATGTCATTGTTTGCCAATCGGTGGCATACATCAATCCTCCTGCACCATTATCAGCCTTTGCAAAAACAACACCAAGGTCATTTCTTGCCGTCGTTAAATAATAGTTATTACCATCACCTAAAGATAAGACTTGTGCTCTAACAACGTCACCAGGCTTGAAGCAATCTATCATCACAACTTTATCTCTGTCAGTAGCTCTGATATCTTGCGACCTAATTATACCTCTAAAGGTCTCACCTAAGTCGGAGGAAGCTTGTGAAACGGAAAAAGTTTGACCACCTGATCCACCTCCTACAGCAAGAACACCAGAGCCATTTGTGCCAACTCCACTGTCTATTGGGATGTTTTTATTACTGACTGCCAAAATTTCAACATTAGCTCTTTGCAGCGATATTCTACTAACACGACATAGTACTAAATCACCTTCTTTTGGTAAATTACTGTATCCTTGTATTCTACCTTCACTTTTCTTGATGATTTCGTTATTTCCTACACTGATTGTTTTGAATTGAACTTTTCTAGTTTCATCTACACTTATATAATCAACTGGAGGATCAATATTATATGAATACACATTGCCGATTTTCGTACTACAAATAACATTAATATATTCACCCCCTATGTTGTCCTTTAAGGAATACTTCATTAGTTTTGTACCTGTACCACATACATACTTTATTATTGTAGGTTCATTATTCTCGACAACACCAATGTCACCTTCTGAATCTTTCTTGCTATCCGCAGTCTCCAAAATGTCATATTCTGGGACCAGTATTTGACCTGGAATTGCAATTTCGGGTAATTCCTGCATATTTTACCTGATAATGTGTTATTTGATATCTATACTTTATATTTGTTTCCTTGTTAGACATTTCAATTGTATGATGTTAATTTGTAACTTTATGAAATTTTTCATCTCATCGCGCTCTAAAACTGTACAGAAAATTTATATAGTAGAACCCATGTAATTGTAGATTTAGATAAATGACAATAATGAATACGTTGTTCAAACTTTATTGAACTATGTCAATAATGTTCATTAAATAATTGGAATATATTATAAATATATAAGTTAATATTTAAAAGAATTGTGTATAGCATTTAGATTGCTCATGAACTTCCATAGTCTCTTTTACTTCGTTTAGTTCTGCCTTAATCATTTGTGCTAGTTGAGGCGTTAATTGATTACATGTACCAATAGCTGGATGTCTGTCATACTCTAGTTCACCATAAGTTTCGTAAAGAATAATTTTTGCTGAAAACCGAACATTACCAGGGTCGTCTTCTTCTAAACTAGATAAATCATGATATGGATTATGTTCCACAGCTGATGACGAATTAAAAGATGGACCATTTAGTCCTCTAAATGACATCGATATAGGTCTATTTTTAGTTTCGATGTTTTCATCTATAAACTTAGGGTTCAATTTTGGGGATATCTTGTTCATATAATTATTATCATCATCATCGTTATCGCCCGAAACCCCATTAAAATCTTCATCCTCAAATTCATCCTCATGATGAAAGAAAGAATCATGTTCCTTATTTTCTTCCATGGAATCTGTGGGGTCTTCTGTATGTATTTTAATACCTAAACCTTGTTGATCTGACGTAATAAAATTATCATAATCATCAACAGAGGACATTTCAATACCATCTTCATGATTCATAGCTTCATAATATGTTGGTTTCAAGGTTGCAGAGAATGTCTGTGTGAATAGTTCGTCATTTTGAGTTAGATCAACATCGGGGTCAACTCCTTCACCAAAATTAATTAAATCTGCAAATTCCATTATATCACTCATTAATTCGGGATCATCACCTAATTCTAACAATTCTGATTCTTTAACTGTAGGGGTTGGAAGGTTTAAATCTATATTTGTGTTATAAAGATTCTCTCTCTCATAATCACTGGTGAGTTGATTTAACTTTTCTTCTACGGATGCTAAAGAAAATTCATTATTACCTTCACTTTTACTAACAAATGCATCATCGTCCAAGTTACTATCTTCTATTGGAAAACTATCTATATAATCGAATTTTCCACTTTTTAGAATACTACTTGTCGGACTTTTACTCAGATCAGGAGTAGAAAAAACAACATTAGCTGCCTCCAAAATTCTCATCCCTTCACTTTGAGCATTAATCGACAAAGTATCGACAGACCTTCTCCTAATGCTACTAGATCTTTGTGATCTATTTCTCTCAATCTTAACTATTGAATCAATCTCATCTGCATCTAATGACTTTGGGAAAAATACTTCACCAGAATCACGCTTTTCTGAGTGCCCTTTTTTAGAAGGGCTCTCTAAAGTTGGCACTTTTGGTAAATCTTTCTCCATATCATCATGACTAACAGAATCCATGATGTTTTCAAAATTTAATGGCGTTAGATTTCTTTTTCCTTTTTTGTTCTCTAATTTTTCTATTGGAAGGTTGTTAAGTGGACCAGATGGCGATGTCATTGTGCTTGAAGTAGGGACAGAGTTTGGAGAAGTAATACTAGTACCCGTTTTGCTTGATTCAATTGAATTTTCCTTTGCGATAGTATGCTTATTATTATCATTATTATTATTATTATTATCATCATTATTATGATTATTATTATCATCATTATTATGATTATTATTATCACCTTTCTCCTGTTCTAGATTCGACGTAGCTAGCACAACCGATTTACGACGCAAAGTATGAAATAATGAGTTAATACTATGAGACTTCTTAGAAAGTTTTTCTGGCTCTGGTATACTATCATAGCCAGAAGAAAGCTGAGTATATGTTGCAGAGTTAGGAATTGCAGATACATGTTTTGTTTTTGGTTCCACAGTTTCACTGACTGTTCTAGTGTTTTTTCTCTTTAAAAATGAAAATATACTCTTCTTCTTGTAAGCATCTTTGATAGGTTCTTCTTTCTGGTTAAAATCCTTCTTCACATTAACTGGTATTGTTTGCGGTTTATATTTTACATCCTTTAAGATCTTATCATATGTATTCTGCTGAGGAGTCGTGACTTCAACCTCTTCTTCTCTTTTATCTATTTCTTGTTTTGTTGTAAGATAATCATTATTAATTTGTTCTTTTTCTATTATTTCATTCTCAGTTGTTTTATTACTCTCTACCATATCAATGGTTTCATCAACAGTATAATCTTTCTGAATATGCTGCACATTCTGCGGTAGAGTATGATCTGGATGACTTTGTGCGACACGTTGTTCAACTTTTGGTGTTGTTAAAAAGTCTGGCTGTTCAACAGCTTCGTTTAGATTTAAATTTTTAAATTTGATTGGATTCTGATTATCACCAAGATCGATTAAATTTGGAGATGTATCAGTAAGCTCAGTATGAACTTGTTGTTCCATCAAATCGTCATGTAGGACGGTGTTCACTGACTGTTCAACAATTGAACCTTCCTCTGGTTCGTTTTCTTCTATTATAGAATCTTCGAATAGTCTGCTGGCCCTCATTTTCTTATCAGCAGTCTTAGACTTTTCATTTAAAATTTCAGCTAATGCACTTAAAGATGGTGATGTTGTCATATTTACAGTCTGAACTTCATCTTTACGTAAGAATTCCCTTGAACCTTCTTTATCAGCTTTTTCATTTTGATTGGAATCAATCTTATTAATGTTATTATGATTATTATTTAAAGTATTTGGTGAATCATGATCATTCTTCAGATCCTGTATAGAACTACTCGATATATTAATGCTGTTATCTGAAATCTCTTTCAATAACAGAGAATTTCTAAAAGTACGGGAATGGTCCAATGCATTAATAGAATTCGACGAGTAGAATGAAGAATTCAACAGATCAGATGTATCATATTTTGTCCCATTATTCGACATTATTTACGTTAATAATTTTGTAAACCCAATTAAATTGAAAGGTTCAACAAAACTCAGAATGGAAGCAAAGTATTAAATATACGATACTAGCTGAAGAAATGAAATAATCTAGCGAAATAACTGCTTAATTCTCTTCAAATTGTAACAATTGAACCACTAACAGGCTCAAAACTGCAATCACGATTTTTCACGTTGCTAAACTGCTTTGAAACGTACCGAAACTAGACAAAAAAAAGCGTTAGGGATTGACGCGTCTCGTTATAAAATTAAAAATAATACGGGTAAGTTACTTAATTATGAGTGGTAAATTTATTTATGACATTTTAAAATCGATTGATCGATGAAGGTATACTGTTGATTTATATACATATGCAAGTTTTAATGAATTTATTAAGCTGAAAAGAATGTTTCTTGCGTAATGTGGTGTGTTAGGAGTCACATTACACAACATTTTGTGTTTTTCTCACTAGAATGGTTTGCCTTTTGGAGTGTTGGTCTTTTTGGTTTGCTGTTTTGAGGAATTGTTGCGTTTCTGTAATATTTTGATTGTTGTTTTACCGAACTTGTGTTCGTACCTTTGCCTGAAGAATTATTCATTGAGAAAGCAGGTGTTAGTGGTGTCATAGATAATTCTTGCGAGGATTTATCACTAAATACAACTTGTGGAGAAGCAAATTCAATAGAATTACCTTCCTCAATGTTGGACTTCACAGACAACGCTGGTACTTTCTTTTGTAAAACAGGGTCAACTCCATAAATTAATAAACTATTAGCAAAATAAGTGTACAATCTGGTCCATATTTCTTCCAATTCGTGAGAAAATGTGATACCTAACCTATCGTGCAGTGTGGTAGTAAATGCTCTACCCATAACTTCAAATTTACCGTTATCGATACCAAGAATTCTTGTATGCCTTTTTCCTATACTTTCTAATCTCTTATCGATCAAAGTAATATCATCTAAATTATCCATTGCTGTATCAATCAAAATTGTGAATGACACAGCTTGATGTCTAATAGCTGGGAATGCACGCTTAATTTGAGGATCCATATTAACCAAATTTTCATAAAACTGTGTGCAAAATAAAGATTTACCAATATTAGCTTTATCGTACTCTTTTCTATTAAAATCTGGCTCTTTTACGACTTGTGAAGCTGAGTCTGTATTTGAATTGTAATCCTTTTGAGAAATATTTAAATTTGAGTTGGGACTTCTAAAACCTCTGCTATTTGTCTGAAATATACCATTTATTCCCTTGTTTTGAATCTTCTGCGAGAATTGAGTTAAATCTTCTTCTGTTAAATCATCATTTAACATCAAATACCACGATTCGATAAGTAAAAACTTATCTCTTGGTGATAATTTTAATGTTAACTTCATATTCGGTCTTTCTAGTACAGATATATTGTCATCCTCACTGTCATTTTTAAAATGTTTTTGAAACAAACTCTCTGTTCTCGATGTAATAGAATTTGCTTTAAGTAGCTTTTCGCCTGGGTAGGTGTTATCTGAATCATTATGTGTGATCTCATAATTTACATTTTGAGGTAAGCGGAATTCTTTAGAAGGAATATAAGGTGTCCCACTTTCCGCATAGCTATACGAATCATCGATGGATGAATCTTCTTCAGAATATCCAGATTCTCTACCTAAATTCATCGTCTGTTTTATTTCCTATCTAATTAAGTTCTATCAATTCTAGTTTTCTAGGTTGTTTTTATATTAAATAAAAAAAAAACATTCAAATGATAAATTACCATGAACTACACTTTACCGATTAATAAAAAAGAACTAATTACAGTAAACTGCTTCATTCAATAGAGCCAACATATTAATAAGATATCACACATTCTCTTTAATCTTTGTATATGTTGATTCTCTGTCTCTCTCTCTCTCTCTCTCTCTCTCTTGTATTTGTGTAGTAAACGCATAGTATGCAAATCAATTACCTAATGGGACCAAAAAAAATTACATTCTACAGATGCTTCTGTGGGAATAGAGATCTCTTCACATTGGATGTGCCATTTATCACGTTTCTTTTTTGTTTGTTTTATCTGAAGGTTTTTTCCTATTTTGGAATCCTCGAGGCTTCGCTGAATTGTATGACAACTTTTTTTTTAAGTCGTCAAATTGATTTACATATTAGATATTCTTGAGACTATAAAAATTATACATGAAGTTCCTCTTTTTGTATATTATCAGTGTCTTCTATTTCGTATAACATACCAGAGCAAATACATGTTCTGGTATACATTGTTGGCCATCTTTTTGTATTTATTGAAGTTGGAACAATTGTTTTACCCTTGTCTATTATATAACCAGCTCTTGTCACCGATCTACATCTACTACATCTTTTCATTTTACCACTCTTTAATTCCTCAGGGCTGAAACAATCATAAGTGACACCATCAAAAACCATCTTGCTGAATTTTTTTGAAGACTTTGGATCATCTGAAAGAAAATCAACTACAATACCTTTTTCAATTGGTTGTAACAAGTTCGACACTTCTGGAACTGCAAATTCATCATCGGTAACTCTTAAACCGGTAGTATCGCTGAAATAAACTTCAGGTGGGCTAATATGTGATATTACAGCATTACTTGAATATGCAAGTAAGAAATCTACGAGTTTAGATTGAGATGGGGGAACTTCTGCTTGAACTAGTAATGAATATTCTCTTTTCAATAAATTCTCTTTCTCGGAAGCAGGTTGTTGCTCACTGAACGCAGTAAATTTATTATTAATATCAATTAAAAATGTCTCGAATTTTTCAAAATTTACCGGTGAATCAGCTAATACCATTCGTAAGAAATATGATGATTCATTCAAGACAGGTTAATGTATTTCTGGAAATTTTGAAATAATTTGTGTAATCTTTTTGACTTCATTCAGAACAGATAATATTAATTGTCTTGGCATCTTGGCACCGAATATCCCAATAACAATGGTATTTACCTTATCGACAGAATCATTGACTAGTATTAGCACCTGTTGAATCAAGAAGGTCACAAATTTCACAAACCATTTAGCGATAGGAATTAAGGAATAAATCAAATCTTGTTTTGAAAATAATGTTTGGAATAGCTTATTGGACGAGTTACTATTACCATTATTAATTTGTTCGATCGCAAACTGTAGATTACGTGCAACACCATTGAACGCAAACAAAACATTTTTCAAATATAATATTACTCTTGCCATTTGTGCAATTCTTTCGTCCTTTAATCGAATTCCTAATTCTAATTGTAATAACATAATCTTTTGGATTGGTCTACTTGAAATCATCTTATCCATTATATCTTTTGGAGCATCCGGAAATACATTAAAAAATGGATATAAATTAGACATTAAGATCATAATAAATTTCTTTGCTCTTTCCTCATCTATAGTACATAGTCTCATCACATGAGTTTTACATGAAATAGAAAAATCTTCTGAAGAAAGTTGTCTATGTGTACTATTGACAAATGTAAATGCAAATGCTGTTGCATCCAACTCATCAAATGCGGTGTCACTAAGATCTGATCTCAATAATGAACGGAATTGGGGTATATCTTGATTCTTTAGTTTATAAATGACACCCGTCATAGTAGGACTTAATCTTACCCATTCAATAACATTTGATGGTGGTAACTTAGGATAATTTAACCCAGTACTCAATGCAGAAGTTATAATATTTGAAAATTTGTTATTGTTTGACTGTGATGATATCCTTTCCGTTTCTTTTGACCAATCATTTTGATTGTAAACATCAGTAGTACCATCTTCATAGAAGAAAGTAACAAAATTGTCTAACATTTCTGTTGTAATATCTGAAACTTTTTTTTCCAATAGAATATCATGACCATGAAGCAATGCATAGTGAGCAGACTTAAGTGATGACATACTACCACCATTCAATGGTTCGATACCAGGTTTTAAAATAGACAAAAAGTCCATAGCTAAATGTGTATTCATCAATTTAAATCTTTTCAATAAAGTTTTTCTTGTACCGGTAATATGATACACTATGAGAACTTCTGCTGATGTATCTTTTTCTATCGCTGTCTTCGACAATACAACAAGATCAAATAGTTCTAATACACGACCTTCCTGATCAATTTCTGATAATGGGGCCCGTAAAATTGGTTCAACAATTAAAGTTGGATCGTTTAATACTGCTGATTTGTCGTTAAGGTTTGTATTCCAATTGATAAGCGCTCTGTAGAAGCATAACTTCTTGGAAATTTTAGAATATCCACTTATTAATATACTTTGATCGTCTTTCATTTGGGTAATTCTGGCAAATTGAAACCAATCTAATTCCTTAAAACGTTGATTCTGTGATTGGAGCAATTGCATGTTTATTTTCTTATGATCTTTCGAATTAGAAAATTGATACCAAAAATCGATTTGACCATTTTTTCTAACTGCCATACATGCATATTTCATGAATTGAGGATAGAAGACGCCACTTGGTGCAACACGTTGGGCTTTATTCCTGTAGATATTTGATGATGAATCAAGTGCACAAAATTGAGAAATAATTATGCTCTTAGATGAACTTAACCAATGGAAATCGAGAATTGTTGTATTATACTCTTTTTTTGTTTGTTTTTTTTCAATTTTGTATGATAAATTATCAATTGATTCTTGTTTCAATGGTGCAACGTGATTATAAAGTTTGTAGATATTATCTTGAAATAACATTGTCAATTTTTCAAATGTTGTTGCACCATCCGGGCTTTGACCTGCAATTAACATGGTCATATTACCTAATTCATCACAAACAGCCAACATGTCACCAGGAAGACTGAACCAGTTATTCCAATGAACAGAAACAATATTGTAAAAGAAATGCGGAGTAGACTTACCATTAGTTGTATTAGAGCCACTGCTAGTCATATTTTGAGAGGGAGAACCACTACTGCCCGCAGTTGTTGAACTTCCATTGGTAGAATTTGCTGTTTTAAGAGTTTGTGATATTTGTGTTTCATGTAATTGTGGATGAATAATATACTTATGTGGAGGGTAGAATCTCCAGTTATTCCCATTAATATTTTCTAGAAACGTAATACACAAATTACCATCTGATGATTGTGAATCAGCATATGCAATAATACCATTTTTGGACCAAGAAATTGGATGTTGATCTAAAGAACTCATAGCTTCTGTGATATTAGAAAGTATATTAGTGCAGTAGTTTGAATGAATGGAATTGATTGATATCTCTGTTATTTTCTAATTAGTACTTTGTTATGCACACCACTTCGACGTGCTAACGATCTCAGTTTGTAATTTTCACTTTTTCTAGTACCTTTTGAAATTTACCGCAAGTAATGCCAGCTGAAAAATTTGGCCTGAACAGTGCAAAAATTACATACAGAACAGACTAATTAAACAATGGTAAGAAGTAAAGAATGTGTTATTATTATTTCTATTCAAACCCATTAAAGTATTGAGACACTATTATATAATATAATTTTTTATGTAAATCGGTAAACATTGGCTGAATACTTAAGAAAAGAGGGAAGGGGGAAAAAATATTAAATCTCAAAGCTTTCAGATCTGGAAATTGGTGTCTCATCGACATATCCTTCCAGTTCAATATCTACACGAGTCTGATCGACCTCCGTTGCGTGTTCATATTTATCGAGGAAACCTTCCTCCTGTTTTTGAACAAGGTACACATAAAAATCCAGGCAAACTAAAATCCAAAAGTATACGAGGAATGCACTTGAAACAGCTACCAAGATATAGGCGCTGTGATCAGCACCTAACCTTAATACCAAGATTAACTGCTCTTCGTTTGCTCCCATAAACACTTTTACAGAACACACTAGACAGAAAGGTGCCAAATATTGAAATGATAATATTTGACCTGCTGATCTTTTATCTTTTAATACAAATGATATTTCAACAATTCTTAACATTCCTCCTGCCATTAGTACTAACCCAAAGAATAAATGAACTTTTGTGCTAATAATTAAATGTTGTGAATGTTGAGTCATTGACCAACCTGTGAAAATAATTAGCAAGCTTGGTAGAAAAGTTCTTCTATTACCTCTCGATAAATATATGCCTAATATACCACCTGCCCACCAGATGATTCCCATAGCTGTATGTTGATAATCATGCATAAACCAATCTTCTCTTCCCCACCGATGTTCTGTAAAAGTATTTACAATACCGTACAAACACATAACCCAACTGTCAATATAGTCTTGACTATAAGACGTATTACGATTTCTGAGCCATGGAACTTGAAGTACTAAAGAATAAATGAAACCGTATAGTACAAAACTGGAACCCATTATACCATGAGCTAAACATTGACCAGTATGTTTTCCTCTACAGAAACCGAACAATGCAACTGGTGCCATACAAGCTTTAATCCATCCTATTATTGTAACACATACGGAAAGAGATGAATGTATCACACTTAGTGTAGAATCACCTACAGCTGTTAAGAATTTATTTAGCTTCTTATTCTTCGTCAGTAAATCAACCCCACTACTAAGCATTCCGAAGAAGAGTGTAACCGCCGTTAAAACTAAAATTATCCATGCTATCGACCTTGAAGTAGAATTTTCAATCCCTTCACCATCAGGAAACCTTAGAATGAATGTTTCAACGAAAGCATAGATCAACGAAATAGCCTGTAATAGAATTGATGTGTGTGTCTTCTTAGCAAATACAAAACAGGTGGAAAGACAAGGAATCATAAATAGGAAGACTACCGTAGCAATCCAATGAATTGATTTAGAAGTTCCATTTTTAATATCAGGTCTTGTATAATCATCCGTATTGTCCATTCCCGGCATGTTCATAGCTTGTACTAGATGAACTTGTATGGGTAGTACAATAAAGAAAAGAAATATTAATAACTTCTGCACCTTGATAATCCCCAACATTTCAATTTTTTGAGATTAACTTGTTAGTAAACCTGATTTAACAATGAATTTATGAAAACTAAAATTAAATACTGCTTACTGCTTATTATGTTTCCACATCACATTTGGAATTACTTTCATAATTCAATTATATATCCTTTAAAAAGTGCGATATATTCCAAAGATGATACGTTCTGTCGCTTTGTTCAATCTCCGATCCGCATATGTCGGCGAATTATGATCCGATAGGTCAAATAAACTGAAATTATTACTATTTTAAATTATAAATATATATGAATGTGCGTTAGTAATATCTATCTTATAAAGTACTTATTTATATTATGCGTCCGATCAAGTGTTTTAGTTTAATTCTCTTGTTAAGTTTTAGTTTCTTGTTGGTTCTTGTTGTTTTGAGTTTCGTTATCATCTGGTTCCTGACCTTCAGATTTAAGTTCAGCGGCTTCACCCCCAGATAATGGGTTCTTATCTAATAATGTATCTATTGCATCAGTTGCTTTATTGCCATTTTCTGGTGTATTATCATTAGTGTGAGGTCCGTCATTTCCTAATAAGTTATCCTCATCAGAAAGATCAAAATCAAAATCTTCAAGGTCATCGGTCTCTAAAGTTCTGTTTGCTGAATTATTACTGACATCCATTGTTGAGTCATATTCTGAGTCAGTGTCAATAATATCGAACTCATATGATTCAGCCCTTGATCTTCTTATTCTCCTTCTTGATTTAACAAAAAATGAAAAGTACAATAATAAAAATATGACACCAATGATAAATAATGTAACGAAATAGTGCATTGCATCTCTTGGGGATGCTAATTTCTTTGGGTTATTATGGTCTAATGTAGTATCCACTCCTGCTTCGATACCTGTACTCGTTGGAGTCGCTATAGTGACAGGATTAATAGTACTAGACTCTACAACTGCACTTGACGAAGGGGTTGGGACTTTTGTTGATGTAGTAACTTCCACATTATCCTGTACCGCCTCCTTATCGTTTCCGAATTCAAATGTCTTAGCTTTAGAGGCATCAATTGTTTCACCAAATAGTTTCAATCTCCAACTATTAAATTTAACAGTATTACCATCCTTAGTAGATGTAACCTGTAATTTCCAATCTCCAATACCAGATTCACCCCAATGGGCAACAGACATAAAGTTCCAAGACTTGAAACCTTCACTAGAAGTATCACGATCTCTAACAACCCCTAAATTAGAAACCATACCAAAAGGCGAAATTAAATCAACTGTAACAGCACCTCTTATGTTAGCATCAATATCAACTGTGATTGTAACATGTTCTAAAGCCCTGAAGTTAGCGTCTTTCAAATCATGTTTTGATATTTTAATCGTAGATTCCAATTTTTGGTTATTTTGATCGGTAGTTTGAGATACATATTTTGTGGAACTATAGTACCAAGCTTGTGGATTAACATTCTCCCAGGTCTTTGCCATTGATATTAATTCATAGGCATCAATCTTACCATAACCATAACGATGTGAATACATCTTATTCAAAGCTCCCATTTGGGAGTCAGCGTCGTTATTCATTATTTCTTTAGATGATAAAATGGAAAGGTACTGAACATCTCTCCAGGTTAATTTAGGATTTGCCTGTAGTAACAAAGTATAAATACCAGCAGCTAATGGTGCAGCAGCTGACGTACCACCATGTCTATCACTACATTTACCGTTTATGTCTGTAGAATGTATGAATTCACCTGAACCCGATGAGAAGGTAACAACCATGATAGCTGAACAACTTTCTGAATATGGAGGATGTAAACCTTTATGATCAATAGCCCCAACTGTAATAGAATAAATAGAGTTGGTGTATCCATCATAGTTACAATTATCACCAAAAGCACCACCGTTACCACTCGCAAAAACATAAATTGCACCTTTATCATCTCTACCTTCATTGGTACCTTTTACTAAAGCTTTTTTTACTAAATCAGATGGCCCTTGTAAGTGAGTCCCATCATCTGCAGGACCCCAAGAACATGAATATATGTCATTAACGTCTAAACCATAAATCAGGGACGCTGCTTCATCTTCACTGGTAAGTTCACCAGATAATATACGGATACCGGAAACTTTGGCATCAAACCCTACACCAATACCACAGTAACCGTTACTCTTAACGGCAGCAATTTCACCAGCGCATCTTGTACCATGGTAATCATCTTTTAAACGCGGTTTTGGCAGATTTGTATTATCATTGAAATCCCAAGAGCCTTCTTTACAGAAGTTATCCTTTAAATCTTCATTTTCATAATCTAAACCATCGTCCACGATAGCAGCAACAACACCTTTACCTGTAATATTATCGTACCACAGTTTTTGAACATTAATATCGTTTCCTGGGAAAGTTGGATTTATTAAGTGCCATTGTCTCTCGAAACTTGGATCATTGATTTGTAATATCTCTTCTGCTTCCTTTATAGGTAACATACTAGAATCAATTGGGAGTTCAGGTACTGGGATTGGTGCCCTTTTGAAGAGTCTATTCTTTTGCGATGGCAAATCTTCGAATGATATTACACCAGGTAATGAAGAGTGATCATCTCTCTTACCTAGTTTTTTTAATATATTTGAAAAAACATAGTGGTTGGAAAAACCACGCACATTATGTTCGAATCTCCATGAAGGATTTAATGCTTCTAATTCTTCAGAAGATAGTTCAGATTCAATAGCAAAATATTGTCTACTTTTGTGATCTTTTTCTGAAACTTTTTGGCATGAGATTTGGTTAAGTAAACATAGTCCAATTATTATATAATTGAATATTGCGCTTGTAACCATATTAATATTTTTCGTTGTGTAATCCTCAATGTTATAGAGTAAAAGGTATTGATTCTAAATGTGTATATGAATAATAAAATATGATAAAAAATAAAACAAAATGAAAGAATTAGTCTGAAATACTAATATGAGTAAACTGGATGACTATAAGAACTGATGGAAGTCGTATACCCATGCAATTGAGTAGAATCAAAAGAACTATTGTGGGAGGAAAATTCAAGAAAAAATTTTTAAATTTGTTGTATTTTATCCAATATCTACCCTCTTTGTCTTCTGGAGGAATTGTTTGTATGATTTATCCAACTATCAACCTAGATTTCGACTTGTCTGGTATTAATGCATTCAACTTACGATTATTGTATTTTTTGTTTTATTCTTTTTCAACCATATTGTCGCTTCAATTTTTTCGCATTTTTCAAAACAAAATAACTTACTTAATTTACCTGAGGTTTCATAGTAAAACAACAAGTCCATTTTTTACGGTATTAAATAACTTAATGAATTGATATATTCATATATATTGTAAATTTATATAATCACAAGAAGTTCGCTCAATCGGCTAAAGCGCCCATAGGATCCCAGATTGGTAGAACGATAGGAATTTCTTTTGTTGATGTGAATTTTTCGGCTAGTTCAGTTGGTAAATCTTCTGTATCGACAACGATTTGGAAACAATACTCTTCGAAATATTCTTGAGTCATGAGATAGTAGCCATCCTTACCAGAATCCTTACCCCATGAATTTTCAACACGATAACGGGTTGGAATCTCGGTGTTGATACTGTTATCGACATGACAACCATTGATCAACATAGCATGTGTCATTAAACTTTCGTTATATTTAATTCTATTTTCTTTATTTTGCGTTAAATTGTAGCCAATTGCTTTATAATTCCATAATTGAACATCCATAACACCATTTTTCTTATCCATATATTTTGGAGTATGAGAACCGAAGAAAATTGGTTTATCATTTTGTAATCTCTTAACAATTAATTTAGATAAAGTGTCATTATCAACATTTAAATATAATACATCATCACCACCGATGACATTACCTAATCTATCGATCTTGATTAATTTACCAAATTCATGTCTTGGATCATTGATTAAAGATACTGGTAATGAGTTTGAAGATATGTTCAGGCCACAGTACTTTTCAGAAAATTCTAATGGAGTAGTTTCTAACGTATGGACATTCTTATCCTTGTCAGTATATTCCCATTTGAAAGTCTCATTTGGTCTGACAGGTGGTAAATCCATGAAAATAGTTAGTAATCTAAAGATTTCCTTTTGCATGCTAGCTCTCAAAGAGGTAATATTCTCCTTCTTTTCAATTGCATTTCTTAAAATTTCTGCATACTCTCTTAATTTTGTTGTTAATAAAGCATTTAACTTTCTTGAAGCTGTAGTGGAGTAAGCAGTATCGTTGTATAAATCTTTTGGAATTAAACCGTATTTTTTAACAAGATTTAAAAACATACTATATTGACCACCATCTTGTGTTGGTTCCGACAGTAAATATTGAACTATACGAGATTCGACTTCTTCGTCAGCAGTTTTAATAATTTGATCCAAAAAGTAATTTGCTTTTTCTAATTTATCATAAAAGAAAAGATAAGCTTGAGATAATTCAAAATCTTTCATATTCAATGTTTTCATTACAGTTGGACGTAATTGGTTAGTAGCAGCGAATAACCAACATCTACCAGATGCTTTTTGATTAGTTACTGGTGTAACAGCATCATTGGATAACGTAATGTTAAAGACACGATTATCCTGTGATAATAAACGAGATCTATCTAATAATGCATCATCTGCGTTATAGTTCTTCAAAACAGTAGTAGCCAAGCTATGAGCGATATCAGATTGAAATCCTTTATTCCATGATGATAAAGAATCTATACTTAGGGAGGAAATATTAGTATTTGACATTTCACGAATTAATGTTGTAGACAACAATATTGTAGAGGAAGGGAACACTGAAACTCTTGGAAGCAATTGATGTATACGCAAAACAGTCAGTTATTTTCGTTGTATTTGCTGACCAATACAAGATAAAAAATACGAACAAAATTAGCAGTTTAATGTCTAACATTTCTTTCTATCTCCTATTTTTACATAATAAAAATTGTGTCAAAAATTGACAACACAAAACATTGAATTCCCAATCGTTGTCATTTTTCACGTTGAGGTGAGAAGCGATGAGTTAAGTTTTAGTTACCATTACATCAGCATATTATACAGTTGATTTGTAATCGGTTATAAATATAAAGAACTGAAAGTATAACTTGTTGATTATTTGTTGATTTTTGCATTTGGGTGAGAATATAAGTATCGGTCACTGGTATTTCAGTGTTAGAGATGTCTTCATTATTATCTGAAGAAGATTTGAATGATTTCATTAGTCCTGCATTAGCATGCACTAAACCCACAGAAGTGAAAAAGACGAAAATTAAGAAGAGTAATGTTAACGAAAATGGTGAATATGAAGTACGATTAGATGATGGTGAAGAGGAGGAGCAACTTGAAAAGGTGTCGATTACTTTATCAGATTGTTTAGCATGTTCTGGTTGTATTACATCCAGTGAAGAAATTATGTTACAAAGACAAAGTCATAACGTTTTCTTAGATGCAATGAAGGATCGTGGTGGTAATGAGAATATTAAATTAGCAATAAGCATATCTCCACAATGCCGATTATCAATGGCTACACATTATGATATGGATATTAAAGAATTTGATTTATGTTTTACAAATTTTTTTAAAAAACAATTTAATGCAAAATTTGTTGTAGGTATACAAATGGGTAGAAATGTAAATATTAAACAAACTATTGATAAATTAAATGCATGGAAGATTGAAAAACAAAAAAATGAATTAGAGAATGGAGATCATGATGATACTATATTGAAACCAAAATTATCCGCAAGTTGTCCCGGTTTTGTAATTTATACAGAAAAGACGAAACCTGATCTAGTACCATTATTATTAAATGTTAAATCTCCACAACAGATCACAGGTGCACTACTTAATGAAACATTCGATAAATATTGTCGAAAAAACAAAGATGAAAAAATATATAATCTTAGTCTGATGGCATGTTTTGATAAGAAATTGGAAGCCTCTAGACCTGACGGTGAAGGTGAAGTTGATTGTGTTATAACACCAAAGGAATTTCTGGCTATGCTGAGTGAGTTGCATTTAACCTTTGAAGAATATAAGACTGATAATGAAAATTTATTACAAGAGATGTCACCAAAGGGGTGGGATCCAAAGATTCATTGGGCAAATAATATTGGTAGTACATCAGGTGGATCTGCATATCAATATATTTTGTATTTACAAAAAGGAAACCGGGGATCAAAGATATTAACCATACCTGGTAAGAATAGTAATATTACTGAATTTAGATTAGTTAAAGAAGGAGATGAAAATATCACAATTGCATCAGCTAGTGAATTATCTGGATTTAGAAATATTCAAAATATGGTACGTCATCTCAGTAATGATAATACTAATAATAATAATGGATTTGCCAAGAGGAAAATTCAAGTTCTTCGTAATCGTACAAGTAATAAAGAGAGCGAAAAAAGCAAGAAACTAAGCAAATTAGTGGCACAACCATTCAAAAGTGATTTTATCGAAGTCAATGCCTCACCTGGCGGCTGCATCAACGGTAGTGGATTGATCAATAACGAAAAGAATACCGTTAGAAAGAGAAACTTCACACTAGAAATGCAAGCTAAATTCAACCAAGTGTTCGATATGGTCGATCCATTGTTCGAGGTACAGAAACAAGACACAACTAGACTGTATGAGTACGAATTCCACCCGGTGGAACAAAAACAACGGAAGGACATAGTGACGGTGGGAAACACGTGGTAAGTTTCGACGGTGTTATAAAATAAGCATTTTTTACTGTGGAGACGGAAAGAATATCGCGGAACGGAACGCAACGAACGGGGCTATTTGTTAGTTGTAGATGTTATAACGCCGTCCCAGGTCACGTGATGCAAAAAAATTATTGAATATATATCACCCAATAGAACATATGGCAGCACAGTTGCAAACTAGCATCAAATGTGGACAAGCACGGCAAACCTGTTCAGTATTGGTGTTCGGCATAGCCAACGTGGATTTGTAATTCAACCGGCGGTGTTGCGGTTGGTTGCCAATGCAAATGGAATAAATCGCAACGGACAAAGAAAGCGGGTTTCTGGCATCGCGGTTTTGGGTTCACTTTATAATTAGGGAGAATATATATAAGAGACCTTGAAAGATTGCGAAAGTTTTGTGTTAAGGGATCTAGGGTATATCTTTATAGCAAAAGTACTTGTATAAATTTTTTTTTTATTTGTCTTAGTGACAAAATTTTTTATATATTACTAATTTTTATTGGATTTTGTTTTTTTGACTCTAATTTTTTATCGTTTAGAGAATTTTAACAAGATGAGTGATACTAATATGGTTCAAATGCCAATTGCATTTGAGAAAAATACTTCAATTGTAGTATTCGGTGCTTCTGGTGATTTGGCTAAAAAAAAGACTTTCCCAGCATTATTTGGTTTGTTTAGAGAAGGTTATTTGGATTCTTCAACTAAAATCGTAGGTTATGCTCGTTCAGATATAACCGTTAAAGATTTACATGACAGAATTTATCCATATTTAAGTAAGCCAAATGGTGATAAAGATACTGAGAAAGTGAATCAATTTTTTGAAATGGTATCTTATATTCATGGCCCTTATGATAAAGAAGAAGGTTTCGAAAATTTGAAAAATCATTTAGAATCATTAGAGAAATTAAATAATGTTACAGAACCTCATCGTTTACATTATTTAGCTTTACCACCGAGTGTTTTCATTGATGTTGCAAAAAATATTAAAAAGATTTTGTACAATACTAATGGTTTAATAAGAATTATCGTAGAAAAACCATTTGGTCGTGATTTAACCTCTGCAAGAAAATTGCAAACTGATTTAAGTCCATTATTCAAAGAAGAAGAAGTTTTTAGAATCGATCATTATTTAGGTAAAGAATTGGTTAAAAATTTATTAGTATTAAGATTTGGTAATCAATTCTTAAACGCATCATGGAATAGAGAGAATATACAATCAATTCAAATTTCATTTAAAGAACCATTCGGTACAGAAGGTCGTGGTGGTTATTTCGATTCTATTGGTATCATTAGAGATGTTATGCAAAATCATTTATTACAAATTTTAACTTTGTTAACAATGGAAAGACCATCATCATTTGATCCAGAATCTGTTCGTGATGAAAAAGTTAAAGTCTTGAAATCAATGGCTCCAATTGATCATAATGATATTTTAGTTGGTCAATATGGTAAATCATTAGACGGTGAAAAACCATCTTATTTGGATGATTCAACTGTTAAAGAAGGTTCAAAATGTATTACATTTGCAGCTTTATGTTTTAAAATTCAAAATGAACGTTGGGAAGGTGTCCCAATTCTAATGAGAGCAGGTAAAGCATTAGATGAAGGTAAAGTCGAAATTAGATTACAATATAAAGCTGTTGCTTCTGGTGTATTCAACAATATTCCAAATAATGAATTGGTTATTAGAGTTCAACCAAACCCAGCAGTTTATATGAAATTTAATGCAAAGACACCAGGTTTATCAAATGCTACTCAAGTCACTGATTTAGATTTAACTTATTCAAGTAGATATAAGAATTTTTGGATTCCAGAAGCTTACGAAGTTTTAATCAGAGATGCTTTATTAGGTAATCATTCAAATTTTGTAAGAGACGATGAATTGGATGTTAGTTGGAAATTATTTACTCCTTTATTAGAGTATTTGGAAGGTCCAACTTGTCCAGATCCAATCATTTATCCATATGGTGTAAGAGGTCCAAGTGGATTAACAGATTACTTAAGAAAACATAATTATGTTTTACACGAGAAAGATTCACACTATAAATGGCCAATTACCACTCCAGAGAATCAAAAAAATTAAATGTTCGCTATAGATGTGCTTTGCTTTAGAAAATATACTTAAGTGAGAAAACTATATTTCATATTTTACATAACTTTTCTATCTATATTATATATATTGATTTTTTTTCACCCCAAGAATTAAGCATACTTAATACTCGATTTTCGATTTTAAATTTATTGCCTCTGATTAATGATGTTAATGATTAACTTAATTCCTACTTCACTTATTTAGCAGATTTATATTTATCTTGCATTTCTGGAATATTATCCTTATCAACTTGGTTAGATAACCCTTGAAGAGTTTTTGATAGAGCTTCAGTGACACCAATTAATGGTCTAATAATAGCAACCGGTGTTGCTTTCATAACAGAAACAGCAGCTGCTCGGGCTCCAACATTTGAATCTTCCTGAAACTGGTTATGTGTCTTCCAAATTGTATCGTATGCAATATTTAAATGTTTCTCAAGTGAATGATAAGCCTGTTCTAAGCCTTTATGAACATCTAACGGTTGATCTGCATATAAACTGATTATTCTCGCTTGAGTTTCCCCATTTTCTGGTTCTTCTATGACCAGTGCAGAAGGCTCGTGATTTTTAATCTTAGGATTACTACCGCCAACTAATTGATCTTCTCCAACCAACTTTTTATAATCAATGGAACCTTCATTCAGTTGACTATATGCCTTGCTATTGTAAGTTCTTCCTGATACACCTTTACCTCCGAGAATTTCCTCTGTATTTTCTAGCATTGCTTGAGCACCACTAGAAAGTTTTGCACCAAGTTTGATAAAATCCCCAGTAGTTGTTTTTAAAAACACATTACCGTTCCTTTTTAAACTTGTTGTCATTTGGCTTCCACTTTTATAATCAGACATCAATATAGTAACAAATGTTTTAACATCTGAGCCAAGGGTAATAAAATCTTTTATTGGGGCTAGACCCCCAACAACGCCTCCAAGTTGTTTCCTAGTGATATCAGGTGTCCAAATTTCTTTCAGTTTGGTATTAAGTTCATCAAATCCATTTATACCATATAGTACAATATTTTTTAATACAATATGAGCCCCATCTAAAACAAAAAAATTCATAAATTCGCTGGAGTGACCAGACCTCAGACCGGAATAATCAATAGACTTCGGTTTATAATCTAAACAAATTTTCACAGGATAAATAGAGAATCTACTGATATATGGTATTTCTGGATAATCATCTATTAGCTTGAACCTAGAATCTTTAAATTCCAAAAATCTAGTAAAAAAATCTAACGTATCTTGATCGACATGAAGTCTTAAAGGAGCAACTTGGATATCAATTTGATAGTCCAGTGCTTGCAAATAATCAATTGGTCTAACCATAGAAAATTTGCAGACAAGCATATCTGATACATGAGGTATTGTTTCACTACGTAATATGGAAAGAAATTTATTCCAAGTAGAAGTTGGAACGTTATCAATAATTTCAAAATTACTAATCTTTACAATACCCTTATTTAAAATATCTGACGAAAATTTTGAACTCAATTCCGAAGGTTGATCCACATCAAAATTAAAGAATTCAAACTCTAAATTTTCTAGTTTCAATAATAAACGGAATGACTTCGAAGGATACAAATATATCTTACTCGAGGTAACCCCTTTGGAAATATTGTCCATCCCTTGGATATCTCTAGTTACATTTTCCATAAAAGTGGAAACTTTCGTAGTATCAGCCGATATGTATATTGAATCAAACACTGATCTTTGTAACGGTTCTGCTATGCTAGTAGGGTTATTCTTGCTGTGGGTGGGATAAAGGGAATTTATTTCATCAACCTCCTTGCTAATTTCATGAACTGTTTCATTAATCACTTTTCTTGAAAATTTCCAATCGTATCCATCGAATAATTTTATATTAATTTGATCTAGTATTAATATTAGCTTAAATCTTATTTTATCATTATCAAGACTTGAATTTCTTTTTATTCTACCATCATTCCCTGTATATTTGGTTTTAATAATATTTTGACGGTCAATATAATCCTCATGAAAACTAATGCTATCGGAAATTTTAGAATCTGTCACAGTTGTAATATTGGTACCAGCTGAATGAGTGTACAATGATCCTGGATCGGAGTTTTCTTCGTATTTATTATCTCCATCCAGAAAGTTTTCAATAACATGAACTGGTTCATTGTCTTCCATTGTACCTAGACCACTATCATCATATCTAGGGTTGTCGAAAAAATCTAAGTTTATATTCTTAAGAACATCGAGTGGTTCTTGCAATTCTGTTCGAAACTTCTTCCCGTCTGGAAATGTTTCTGGATATTTAAGATCCATTGATAATTGTACCAGAGTATGAAATGAATCAGCACATAATGATAATTCTACATTTTCAGTGTGAACAGACAAAGTCGGAATTGTATGACTGTTTGAAACTGAAACTTTCGTAATATCTAATCTACCTACCTCTGAAAATCCCTCTTGATAATACAGAGATATTAGGGATTGTTTACGCTGGCTTTCGTGTATTAATTTTCGATTATTCAAATCATCGATTAATAATAAAGTGGCTGTTTTTGATATCCCATTGATCTGGCGCTTAGTTGAGTCATAATTATTAGTAAACTGATCCAAAAGTATTACAAGCACAGCATTCAAACGGTACGGATATAAGAATAATGATGATTCAAAAAACCTCAAATCAATTTGATCCTTACGAACATTGATAGATCCCTTTGGTAGTGTCTCGTAAGCATGATTTCTGTCGGAATTGTTGTGTGGATCACCTTCATAAAATCTAAAATAATCTAGCCAAGTAGAATAATAATGTAAGGAAACATTACGAAATAAAACCTTAGTGCATGAATCACCGTTCAGGTTATTCTTTTTTTGAATATATAATACTGGCTTTAATATATCCATAGGTTTTATTAGTTCAAGCACAGTTTGCTTCTTCTTGTTATTTGGAACAATTCTATCAATTTCTAAACTTGATGAATGAAATATAATATCATTTATATCTTGCAAAAATGCAAGCAAGTTTTTTGAATGTTTTCCTTTAAGTGAACCAAAGTTTCTTTTTGGAAGTACGTTATCAATCTTCCATTTTATTAAATCTATTTCAAATATAACTACTGCATTTAACGATTGCTTATAAATTATTCCTGAGGAGTTTAATATTCTAACACTCTTTTTGAGGTTTGATGATTTGTCTTTTACTGTGTTTTTTTGCTTATCTAATGGTTTATCTTGTGATGGTGGTAATGAGTTGGCTAGTTCAAATTTATTTTTTAGTATTTCGTAAAGATTCTCTAATGATTCTCTGGAATCCTTTAATGATATACATTTAACAGTACAAAAGTTATGAGAGTTCAATATAGTTTCATTGAAAGTTTCACTAAATGATGACTGTTCGATTTTATTCTTAAAATGAGTAAATTTGACAAGTGACAACGTTACTAATTCAGAAACTTGAGCTTTATTGTGACGTATAATACTTATACTATTCGAGGTCAAAGAACCTACATGAGAATTAAAATAGAGGGGATCGAATAAAATTGTAAGTCTAAAATCATCTAGTTGAAGTGAAAGTGAAATGTCCTCGGAATTAACTGATATCTTATGAGAGTTGGGTCTATAATATCCCCTTTTTGGTGATTTCTTATCTAAGAACATAAAAGATTCAAAGAATGTTTGCGAATTATTGAACATAGTACTTAAACTTCTTACTTTTTCAGGAAATACTGTTATATTTAGGGCACTGGATATGTTGATTAAAGTCTCTTTCTGCTTAATGATCATCCTCAATATGGGCTTTTCGTTCTTGGATATGGTAAACCCTTCTCCTATAGTTGTGATATAGTCCATATTTACCACATAATCCATATTATCTAATTGATTGATATATGTTCGTTTTATTTCTAATGCTAATTCGTTTGACAATGTAATGTAAATTTTGTTGACACAAATATATGATAGAAATTTAGCTTTTGGTAACTGTTCGTCTATAAATCTTTTATATGCTGCCGAGTATTTCGTAATGTTGACATCTGAGGCCGGTTGTGTTGAGGTTGTACTATTATCCTTGTTATTGGCCAAATTAGTGACTATAACCACGATTTTATTTAGAATTGGATTTTTCATACGAACAACGTTTTCTAAGTTGATATCTATATGTTCAATGTCTAAAGTTAAATCGTGTATCTCTAGATATTCGACTGATGTTAACCCTTCAAAACATATATTAATATTATTGATAGTAATAAGCGGTTCTTCAATCGATTGTGTTTCGGACATCAGGTTGTTATTCTCCTCTTCTTCATTGTCTTCTTGTATATATTGTAAGGGGGTCTCTAATGCACTCATATATATAGAGGTTCCCTCAAGTTTTGAATAATACATACTTTCTGACATACTTGGTTGAGTATTATCCAGGATATTATTTTGTTCGTATTCCTTATCTGAATAAGACGAAAGATGTGCGAACATCCTAAAAGAACTAATGATAATCTTCCTTATAGTATCTTCCGTAGTTAATAATTGAATACTATCAACATGTACATTAAAAATACTCTTACTATTTTCATCAACTATCAAAAATGTAATATCATTCAAGTTCATTGTTAACTTTGATAATATGGTGTTTAACACTTTATTTCTCATGTTTCGAAGCCTTGTAGGTCTTTTTTGTTCACTTTCTTTTAGTATATCTTTATAATGTTCTTCTACATGACTATCACTGTTAGGCTCACTTTCACTGCTTTCTTCTTCGATAATATCGTCTATCTCATCTATATTGAAGTTTGACCCTTGATCGGTTGTGAATTGGATTACTGACGTAGTTAAATCATGTATACTTTTAGCTAGAAAATTCGGGAGAGATGAATTCAAATCACTATTATATATAGTCTCTCCTTCTGGTAAATTTATAGATATTTCAAAAGTTATTCCACTACTAGTTATATGAACACCACCGCTGACCATTAACTGTAACGTTAAATTGCTAATATTTCCTGACTTCGCCACTATATTAGGGATGTTAATGTCTGAAACCTCTAAATCAATATCAGTGAATGTAACATTTGAACTTGTGCCCAATGAAACATCTAGATTTGTAAGATCTAGATTCGAGAATAGTGATATTTGTTGTAGGACGTACAATAGTAGCCGCCGTTGTATATTTTGAGAAAACCAAAATCCCATATTTTATGTACCACTTTTAAATAGAAAACTCCACGATCTATTATATTGATGATATATTGTTTAGATATTATTTATTTTGTAGATAAGTTATGTCTATGTGTCAAAATGCATTGTTCATATTAACTAGCGCCTTAACTATTAAACTAGTGATGTCCCTTGAAGCATGCTTTAAACACCCGTACATTACACGGTTAAAAAAAACATGATAAACTCAAAACAGTCATTGAAATATATATCTGTAGAATAACTATTGTATACACAACATAATATGATATACAACCTGACGGACTCTTTTTAATCTATATATGTGATTATATTCAAGAAAGTTCATGAGATGAGCATAGATAATTTTATAATTTTGTTAAATCTATTGTTAGTCGTCATCATTTAAATAGTAAGCTTGCTTCCTGATATCGCCTAATCTTTTTCTAGCAACGTTTAATGATTGTTCCAATTTTAAGATAGTCACTTGTTGTTCCATCTCGGCAGTCTTGATTGCATATTCTGAATTGAAATCGATAGGTTGTTGATCTTGTTCGGCCTTTGTGTTAGTTTGTTCCATAATATGATTGACTAAGGTTTTGCAGGCGTCATTGACATCCTTAGAAGAAAATTCTAATTTTTCCTGAGATTTTGAGTGTAATGCTGTTTTTACTCTGGAAGCAGCAACCAATTGAATGGTTGAAGCAGCGACTTCTCTAGATGAAACAACAAATTCTTCTAAAGATCCTGATTCATCGGAATCGACTAATTTACTGGCAATAGTAATTAATGTATTTGTAGCACCTGCGACTGTCCTCGCAGCAGATATTAAACCTTCTGTCCAACGATGATTCTTCTTATAGAATTGCAATAGGCCAATTTCAGCAGTGCTACCAATTTCATTTTGACATTCAATAGCAGCTTGAACTAATGAAACGACGGCATCGATAATTGCTAATGCCATAGAAAGTAGTGGTTTAGGAACATTAACATCTACATTGACACGTAATACTTGGGATGATTTTACTATGTTTTTGGCTGTGTCAACTAATTCTTGATGTGGGTTATTGTTAGTTGAAGATTTTTGAGCGAATGATGGATCACTAACATATGGTTCAATTATCATTGTTAATTCCTGTAATTTTTCTTGCATGTCAACATTTGCATTAATGACAATATCTGTCTTGGCTTCATCATCTTTACCATCTAAATTCTCAGATAATAAATCTTCAAAAAAATATTGTGCTTCATGAGCACAACTTTTGACTGAATTGATTAAGAAATCTGGATCTTCAGATTGCGAAAACAAAGCAGCCGTGAAATTTTTGAAATTAGAAATTAAGGTTGTCATTGAAGAACTAAAATCACTTATGTTTAAAACATAGTAAAACTGATCTGATCACCTTCGACCATACCATCGACAATTAAATCATTAAAACTTGTAGCAAAATCGGTTGCTCTTTCGGAACCACTTTCAATCAAAGATAATAAGAAGTTTGGATCTGTGATTGGACCGGACCATGTGGAAGGAGATTCTAAGTTAAATACAGCTTCCTGTATATTTGATATACCACTCTCTAGTACCGCATCAAGCATTGGTTTTAATTTATCTTCTGAAATTGATTCTAACTTTTGTTGTGTTTGTGCTACTAATGCTTGACTTTGTGATGAGGTTGTATCATTTAATTGGGCAAGCATTCTATCTTTTTCAACTCTAGCTCTATCACGTTCTTTAATTAGTTCGGCCATTTGCAAACCTTTTTGTTTATTTTTGTGTTCTAGTTGTTCTTTTTGCTTTATAGCCTCCTGGGCACTACTTACTTTGACTTGTAATTTTTTAAAACGTGGTAGTAAACCTAAATGTTCTTGACGTAATTGAGAATAAAGTTTAGCAAGTGAATCGTATTTCTTTTCCCATACATCTAATTGTTTACTTAACGATTCTATTTGTTCATCTTTATTTGTCAATTGTTTAGTAGCATTCTCATTCATTGTATTAATTTCGCTTTCCAATTGTTGAACACGTTGATCATATTGTTGTAATAAAGTTTGATCCTTTTCATATTGATCATTTAGAGCTAATAAATCATTTTGATGTTGAGATTGTTGTTGTAATTGCATGTTCATCATTTCTTGTTGAGCACCTTGTAATTGTTGTTGGAATTGTTGTTGTTGGGCTTGTTGTTCTGCTAATTGCCTTTGACGTTCTTGTTCCAATTGAGCTTGTTCGTTAATATATTGTTGTTGTTGATTTACCCAGAAATCTTGTGGAATTTGAGCAGTCATTGATGGTACCATTGCAGCTGCAGCAGTAGCTGTTGGAATTAAAGTTGAAACATTAGTATTGACTGGTATCATTGGATTTGCAACACTACTTGAGGCTCTTGAAAGTTCAGGAGTTTTAGAAGTTTCTTGAATTGGATTTGATCTTTCTCTTTTTTGAAATTTGATTTCGGTACGATTGTTATCATCATTATTTGCACTAATTTGAACATTTGGAGCATCAATTGGTAATTTTGGAATGGTAACAATTGTTGTTAAAAATTTAATTGAAGAACAATCAGCATAAAATTCAAATAATCTTGCATGTTGTAATTCATAACGTTCTTTTAATGGTTGTAAAACATCAGCGCCTTCGGCATCATCTAATTCTCTACACATTGCTCTTAGCATAGAGGTAATAAATTTATAAATACCATAAGATTCAGAAATCATTGGAATTAATGATGAGATTTTACATTCAGTATTTCTCGAATCAGATTGAATTGATGCAAAAATAATTTGAGTAAATTCATCCAAAGAATCTTGCAAAGACATTAAATCTAAAATGGTTTCGTAACCTTCATCAGGATCAGCAACTGAAACTAATGAAACATATTCTTCATATTCAAATGTACCATTATTAAAACCTTTATGATGCGCATGAAAATCTAATTTTAACACTAGATATTTAACGTATTCTCTAATTAATTCACCGTAAGCTGAGCCACTTGAATGAACTCTACCCAATGACCTAATCCATTCTCTTTCCTTAATTGCTGTCTTTAAAGCAGAAGGATGACCTTCTTGGATAATTTTATGTAAAACAAATAAAGATTTAAACAATTGAACCTCATCATTAACAAAAGTAGCAGATTTTAATGCTTGGAATACGGCCGCTGATGAATGATGATCCCATGTATAGACAATACAAGTTCTAACATGTTTTCTTTTTGGAGCTGTTTCTTCGATTGAGCAAGCTTTCTTTAAAGCCTTATTTAAATCAGCTTCAACTTTTGACATTTCTTTTGGTTGAAATATATTCTAAAGCCGTTGCTATTATCAACTTAATATCTTCGAATAGTAAAATAAATTAGAAATGAAATATATTTGAAAAATATCAATTGCTCCTATTTTATTCAAGAAGTCAATCTAGCAATCAGATCGCGGTGTTTTATCACTAAGTTTTCGCTTTTCCCGAATTATACTGAATCCGTCCCGAAAATCAAAAAAAATTGAAAAGTTATACAAACGCCAAATTTCAACTATATACGACATTGGACAATTAAACGCTGATGAGTATTAAGGTGCAATGTCAAATTTTTAATACGATTGCGATAAAATCAGAATAAAGATTTAAACATATATCTCAAAAAAAAACATGTTCTTTACTAAAAATTTCTCATTTACAGATATATAATAATGCAGTAATTTTAATTAAATAGTTGCAATCATGACACACACACACACACACACATATCATCGAACTTTTAAACAATAAGTCAATTTCCAACAAAACGGCAGAATAATTTGATCTTAGGGAAATAAAGAAGTTGAAAACAATTCTTACTTATATAGTATTTTAATTTACATTTTAACTCACTCCACTGCTCGTCAACAATGATACATGATAAAAACCTCAGCGGCAAATACATCACTGTGTACGTAGTTTTATTTAGGCCGGGTAACGCCATTCGTAGCAAAAGTTTCAAACGAAAAAAAATATTGCGAAAAGAAAAAAAAAAAAAAAAAAAAAAAAGAAAAAGCAAAAAATGCACATAGTGGCAGGCGAAATTGACACTGAGCGATATTGCATACTGCTCAGCGAGACAATAACGATCATTTATTTTTATTCATACAAGAGTGTTTTTTGTTGTTTTTTGTATTGGAAGTTTTGTTTTCTGTTGAATAATCATGTCGATCTATATATCAAGTATTAGAGAGGTTAAGAGAAGCTATTAATTTTAATTTTGAACTTATCTTTTACCTGCATAATTTTTATATATATACAAATTTTTTTATTGAATACAAGAAGCAAAGTCTCATTTTTATGTCTATCGAGAATCTAAAATCCTTTGATCCTTTTGCTGACACTGGTGACGACGAAACAGCAGCCTCTAATTACATTCATATCCGTATTCAACAAAGAAATGGTAGAAAGACATTAACCACTGTTCAAGGTGTTCCAGAAGAATATGATTTGAAAAGAATTTTAAAAGTCTTAAAGAAAGATTTTGCCTGTAACGGTAATATCGTTAAGGATTCTGAAATGGGTGAAATTATTCAATTACAAGGTGATCAAAGAGCAAAGGTTTGTGAATTTATGATCAGTCAATTAGGTATTCAAAAGAAGAATATTAAGATTCACGGTTTCTAATTTTTCATGAAAATTATATTCCTGTGTTATTTCATTTAATGTTTTACTAAATATATATGCCTTTTTTTAGCCTTTTCTTCTTTTTATTAGTAGTGTGCTCTATGTAGCTTTTCATTATAAAGAATAATAGATTATGATAAAAGTGAAAAAATAAATTTATTTTACCTTCACTCATTACTATCTATGCCTATATATATATATCATCGTATGTATATCACATTTTAATTAAATAGTTAGTTTACTTGATAATTATTATACTCTTATAATAATGTCTTTCTGTCAATGAATCATACATTATCCGGAATTAGCAATAACGTCTGTCCCACTCATCATTAAAAAAAAAATCGATGCTCTGCTTTACGAAGAACTTTAGTGCATCAGTTTTATAATATACATAAAAGATTTAGTATATAAGAATATTACTAATACAATATCGATAACATGGCAGCTGGTGATCTTAATCTATTAAAATCATGGAATCCCAAATTAATGAAAAATAGAAAGAAAGTTTGGGAAACTGAACAAGATTTGTTAAAAGAAGAATCAAAACTAAAGGAAAGACAAAAAGAACTTGAGAAAGAACGTGAACTAAATAATTTAAGAGACACTAGCAAGAATACAACTAAAAGAACTGGTTTGGAATGGATGTATGATGATAGAATAGGTAAAGATGAAAATGAAGATTATTTACTAGGGAGAAAAAAATTGGATACAAAAGTTATAAAAGTTCAAAATAATAATGACACAAAAGATACACATGAAGTTCAAAGCAGCAAAAAAATATATGATTATTCGAATGACGATCCAATGAGTAAATTTCAAAAAGCTGCGAAATTAAATAAAAATAAAAAGATAAAACTCTCAAAGAATAGAATTACTAAAAATACAAATAAAAGTATTCAAAAAAGTACAGTAGATTACTAAAATTATCTATATACGAACTCTTTTATTAGGAGGTTCTGAATCATCATCCATTTCTCCTCCTTCATCTTCTAAATTTATCCCTTCTTCTTCTAAATTTATCCCTTCTTCATCACTATCTTCAGAATTTGATGCCTCATCTTCTAAATCTCTTTGCGCTTCTGTATAATATTTAACGCAAAATGGGTAAAGATCTTCACTGAATAATGTTGCAAAAGAATCACCATGTGGAAATTCTTTACCTGGTTTTAAACCAGTCCACTTAAACCAACCGAAGAAAGACTTCATACCCTGTCTGTAATTTTTCTTCTCCTCAGCACTCTTTTTACCTTTGATTAAACTTGGATTGATAGAATCATACTGCTTAGGCCATATAATGTCGACCACCTCGCTTATTAGTGTTTCTTCAGGTTCAATTTCATCTTCATCCTCATTATCATTATCATTATCATCATTTTTTTGGTGATCTGGAATTATTTTAACTAATTGAAAACCCTTTGTTACTATTTGTTTAGGCATATCATCCTTGACCTCGTTGAAATGGAAAGTAATATTGAAATTGCCAATTTTTTCGATATCAGAATCATAATCAACTGTCACTTTTTCAATTGCATCTATATATTTAAAATCAGATGCTCTTATGTAATTAGCGAAATCTAAATGTTGTGACAGAACAATTTTCCAAAAAGATGGGATTTTTTCACTTAATGTATCCCTTTCATTATATACACTTTTCATTTTTTTAATTTTATATTGTTCAACTTCTTTATCGATCTTATCGACTTCTAATTCATTCTTAGCTAAACCTAAGAAGGCTTCTGATATTCTACATAAATAGTATATATGTTAGTAATTGAATATAAAGTGTTAGACTGACTACTGTTAAACATACTCTTCTGACATATATTCACCCATTCTATAATGCTTCTTGGTTCAATGACTTTACATATAGTTGTAATGATTTTATCACAATGAATTGAACTCAGTGTCATCTATTATATTTTGTATCTTTAAACATATTCAAAAAGTTTCGATGAGCTCCGCGAAAAAAAATATTCACATTAAAAATAGTAACTTAGTTTTATTTGGATATTACAGATATGTCTTATATATAACATTATTTAATGAAATTAAGCAAACATAATTTAACATTCATCAATTAGCTATTGATTGATTGGCCCAAAGTATTCTTCATATAACTTCTTTTGCTGATCCCATTGTTTCTTTAACTTTTTAGTCATACTTTTTGTAACTTCGTTACCATCTTTATCCTTTGTTGGTAAACCAGTTTCATCCCACGCAGAATATAATTCTGTGTTTTTAAAAATTTCTAATGGAGACACACTAGCTTTTTCCTTTCTCTCTTGTTCTTTTTGTTCCTTTAATTTTTGTTGTTCTAATTTCTTTAATCTTTTGGCTTCTTCTCTGGCTTCTTTTTCTTCATTGAGCTTTACAATTTCTTCTTTTTCTTCCTCAGTTAAAAACTTAACTAATGCAGATTGGTCATTTCTGTCATCTAAGGATACATTTAATTTCAATAAGTCATTATCTCTTACAGAATCAGTTAATTTTAAGAACTCAACCATGCTAGCCTTGTTGATAGCTAAAGAACGAACGTTATCTCTAAATGTTGATAGTACTTTAACATATGGCATAGCAATATCTTCTAATGAACCAGCAAATTTATCAGAAGTGGAAGCATTGACCCAACCCAAATTATCTGGACGGGCTGGGAAACCAATAATATTAAGGATTTTAGTAATATATTTACAAACAGAAATAACAGGTTCGATCTTTAATTCATTACCAACTGTAGAGATATATGTATTAGTAGTGGTAACCATATCACTCAATGCTTTGATAGCTTGTGGAGTTGATAGGTTATCACAGAAGGCTGAATCGACTTTATCTTGGGTGGTTTGTAAGTCATCGAATAAGTTCTTTTCTAGAGCAGTTAATTTCTTTGAAATGTTATAACTCAAACCTTCCTGTTTGTGAATGCTATCAGCTTGTAAAGCTCTAACATTTTGAAAGAAATTATTGAAAGAGGTTTCTAATGATTTGACCTCATTCAATAGACTTTCCTTAAAATCTAGTTGATTGTTCCATTGAGCAGAAGAAAACGCTAATCTCAACTGTCTAGCAGAATATTTGTTTGTAAAGCTTCATCAATAGTAATAAAGTTTTTTAAAGATTTGGACATTTTTTGACCTTCGATGTGTAGATGACCGGTATGTAAGAAATAGTTGATCCATTGTTCATTATCATATCTAGCTTCGGATTGTGCTAATTCATTATCATGATGTGGGAAGGCTAAATCAATACCACCAGAGTGAATATCAATTTGAGAACCTAAAATATCACTAGCCATAACGGAACATTCAATATGCCAGCCTGGTCTACCTTTACCCCATGGAGACTCCCATTCAGGCTCACCTGGTTTAGATGCTTTCCATAATGCAAAATCATTGTTAGATCTCTTTTCGTTTGTATTTGTGGATAGCGAACCTTCACCATCTTCAATTAAATCAAGTTTACCTTTATTCCATGGTTGACATTTAGCGTAATCATGCTTATCACTAGAATCAAATCTAACTGTGTCGAAATAAACTGAACCATCATCAAGAGCATAACCATAACCGTTATCGATAATCTTTTGGATGAAAGCAACAATTTCAGGAACATATTCAGAGACACGAGTTGTAATTGACGGTGGGATAACATTTAATTTTGCCATGTCACTATTAAATTGATTTTCCCAGAAAGCTGGTAATTTACGGAAAATTTCAGGCTCACTAACAGTTGAACCTAATTCCTTGTCTAGAACAGGAACTAAAACATCCTTAACTAAATCGAAGAACTCTTGAGTGTTTTCTTTTTTAGATTTTAAAGCATTAGTAGCATTGGTAGCAGCTGTTACGTGCATTGGGAACTTTGGATTTTTTGTCTTTTCGGTTTCAAAATCGATAGAAGTTAACCATTTTTCAAATTCATCGATAGTCTTGCTTTCAGAATTTAAATTCTTGTTAATGTATTGAGAAAGGGCGTTTTCAGTCTTTAAAACAGTTGCAGCGTCAATTGAAGTAATATCCTTTGTATAATTATCGAATAAATAGTTTTGTCTAGCACGAATAATAATTTTATCATCGATATCGGTAACATTTTGAACAAATTTAATATCGTAACCAAAATAATCGCTCAAGATTCTTCTATTGATATCAATAGAAACATAATTTCTAGCATGACCCATATGGGAGGCATCATAAACAGTTGGACCACATGAATACCATGAAACGACATTTGAACCAGATAAAGGAACGAATGGTTCTTTGGTTCTACTTAGAGAATTGTACAATTTTAATACAGATTTGACATTTTGTGGTTTGGGTACGTGCCATTTTGGTTGGACGACCTTTGATCCCGTATTTCCTGTAGCAGCGGTTGACATTTTACTAAAATTTAACTTGATCAATGACTTGAGATTGATCATAAGTCGAGTAGCATATACAATTGCAACGAGTCATCTCGATTTGCAATGCTTTTAACATTCTTGATATAATTTTTACAGATTTCAATGTACGCGACAACTGTTAATTTCCTGCACAATAAAAAAGCTGAAAAATTTTACTGAGTGTCACGTGACAAGTTCAATAAGTTATTAATTTAAAATGTATTACAACCGATCAATGGGGTCATATTAGTCAAGAATGTGTGTGTGTGCGTGTGTGTATTGTCGACTAGTTACTCATATTGTATGACATATGTGATTGGAAGTGTGTTACTAGTGTTTTGTTTCCATATCATTTATTTGTAGCATCTCCTCTATCATTGGCTCAGTGATTCGGCAGACTGTAAAATTTTTACGCAGTGAAAAATTTTGTAAAAATGAAATATTCAAATTTTGATTATTTGAAGAGATGAGCATCTATCATTTATTAATAAAATTGCATTCATTCAGTAGTTATCTAGGTCACCAACTAGGTTCGTTGAGATAGCAGTAACTGCATATATACAAAGAATCATGTCCAAGAGATCTATTAACGAGATTGATATTGAATCAGTTCAAGAGGGCCAATCTTTAGCAATTGGTAGTTTCTTTAAAGGTTTCCGTGCACCAACTGAAACAAAGTTCGATTTATATCGTAAGAAAGCCTCTAAAGAGGATTATATATTTTATGGTGAAAATGACAGATTGGAATATGAAGGTAAAACAGATGATTTGGCTAAGTCTAACCAATCTGTTGTCGCGGTATACAATTCAAAGAAAAATTCTATTCAACTGTACAAAGCACCTATCTTAACTTCAAAGGTTATTTCAAAGGCAAATAAAAATCTAAGAGGTCCAGCTATTAAGAATGCTGATGTTAGAGGTTATGTCCTCAGAAATGTATTAGGTGAAGCATTTGGTACAAAGAAAGCCAAAAAAGCTATTGCTGATTTGGAAAGAAATCGTATTGATGCTGATAAGTTGACAGATGTTGCCGTAGATATTGTTGATTCTGTTAGAACAGCATCAAAGGATTTACCAACAAGACAAGAATTGGAGGAAAATGTGTCTAATGATAGACCAACACCATTGGCCAATCTTGATGCAACCGATGTTGAACAAATTTATCCAGTTGAAAACATAATATCCAAGTACGAATTACAATTTATTCGTGTTGGCCATATCTTAAAGGAGACAGATCTAGAAAAGAAACTAGAATCATTCCCATTTGCATCTAAATTCATATCTAAGAAATTACCAACATTAACCCAACCATCACAATTACCAAAATTACAATTATTGTATTACTTATCATTATTATTAGGTGTTTTCAATAATCGAAGGGTTAATAATAAGGTTAAATTATTAGAAAGATTAAATTCTCCACCAGAAACATTAATTGATGGTGTTTTAGATAAATTTACAGTCGCAAGACCAGGTCAATTCGGTAGATCCAAAGATCGTTCTTTCTTTATTGATCCCCAACATGAAGATAAATTATTATGTTACATTTTGACCATTGTCTTACACTTGGATAACTTCATTGTTGAAATCTCTCCATTAGCACAAGAATTAAATACAAAACCTTCTAAGATTGTTTCATTATTCAGAGTATTAGGTTCTATTGTCAAGGGTGCATCTGTAACTCAAGCTGATGCATTTGGTATTCCTAAGAGCGCTGCTAATACATATAAAATTGCTACAATGAAGGTTCCATTCAAGTTACCAGAAATGACTAGAAGAGGTAGGGGTCCAAGACGTTAAGCAAATGATTTTTATAATTGATATAGATTGTATATTATGAGCGGTACTTATCGATACCTAAAATGAATATTTTAACCCTGGAATATCTGTATTTATGAGTATGTGTAATTACTTGAGAATTGATGAGTTTTAAAAAAAACAATATTTGTAAAATGTTTTAATATTTTGTTTTAAATTGTAAATATTTGTTCGCGTTTAGTAAAAAAATTATTACTTCATATAAAGTAAAATAGTAACAATATACAATATTTTATACGTGGAAACACAAGTTCTCTACAAAAATTATCCTAATCATACCATGAATTGAAAATAAGAGGTAAAATATTTAGTTATTAAAATTTATTATATATTCTTTACCTACTTATGTAATATTGACATGCCTGACCGAGAGAACAGATAGTCAATATATATATATATATGAATAATTACATAACGCAGTAAAAATTTAGCTTTCGGTCACTTTATTTATATCAACCCATTCAATTTGTGATTTTTGTCTATCGTCTCTCTTTACCTTGAAAAAATGATCAGTAAAATCCGATGCATTCATATAGTTCAAGAATTTTTCATCATGAGTGATAACAATCAATTGGAAATTCTTCTGATGTCTTCTAAATTTAATTATATTGGATAAAGATTTGGCTAAACTCTCTATATTTTCTTCATCTAGATTAGTAGTAGGTTCATCTAATGCAATTACACCACAGTTAATACCAAAGGTTTCAGATAATGCTAGACGAATAATGATAGAGGCAAGAACCTTTTGACCAGCCGAACATCTTCCTCTCATATCTAACTCTGCATCTTGCTTATACATAACAACACGATAATTATAACTTTTACTTCTTGCAGTATTTGAAACTTCATCTGATCTAATCTTAATTGTGTCAATATCCGTACCACTATATGTACGCTTCCACAATTCATCAATAATCCTATTAATATCTTCCATTTTCAAACCATGATATCTCATAATGGCATTATCCAATGTTTTAGAATAAGTATCAATATCGTCAGTAACAAAGGTCCTGGTTTGAAGCTCAACCCATTCCTTATGATATTTTTCATCGATATCTTTATAATCAGAACGTAATTGTTGGTTCAGAGAATTTATTTGATTCTGCAATTGTTTTATTTCCCCTAATTTACCAGCATTTTCAGAACTTAAGCTTTCATACAAATTCCTCAAACGTGATGATTCTTCCTGGTATTTCTCCCTCTCAGCTTCTGCCTTTTGAACATTTAATTCTACTAATTCGCGATTTATATTTTGTAAGGTTGACTTGATTACTGCAAGGTCAATATTCGATCTCAAATTCCTCTGTTCATTGCTGGAATCCTTTAACTTTTGCTTTGTAATATTCAATTTCTCGTACTCTTCATCTATTTTCTTATTTAAGACATGTAATTTATCATTATTAGTACCATATTGCTTTATACATTCTGACAACTTTTCACTTCCAAGGGATTCATAATCCTTAATCTCTTGTAGTAAGTTTGAATATTTTTCAGTGTCTTTTTCGTATTCTAACACTACATTCCGTTTAAGATCAATTTCATTATTATAATACGTTCTTTTCTGATTTAGGTTATCCTGAAATCTTGTTCTGCTTTCATGCAGATTAATTAGCTCATTCCTTAAAAATACAAGATCATTATCTAACTTTTGTAAATCGCTCTTTCCTTTTAATATTTCACTCGAGAGTCCCTCAGTCTTCGAGAGTGATCGCTCAATCTCATTAACTACATTAGACTTATCCCTAATTTTATTAACTAAGTTACTATGCATTCTGGTTTTAGTTTCTCTCAAGTCCTGTAATTCATTGATTTCTTTTCTTAATTGTCGCATTTCTTCATTCTTCTTTTTTTGTTCCAGCTGAAGTTCACTAACTGTTTGAACAATACCATCATCATTTCCATAGATCTTTAATTCATCTGATATAGAGTGGGATTCACCCTCAAGATCTGAAATTTCTTTCTTAATGTATATGAATTTCTCAATTAGTGGACGTAGTATATTCTCTGCATGTTCCTTATCATTCTTCAGCATCTTGTTAATATCCTCTGCCTTCTGCACATCTTCTTCAAAAGTGGAAGAGTCGTTTAGTAATCGCTTTAGTTGTTCTAAAAGTTTGGTACCCTTTTCATTCAATGATTCTAATTCGATTACATTTTTTTCCAGAGCTCTTAATTCTTCCAAAAATGATTTTTCTTCTTTAACTGTTTCTTCTAATGCCTTCTCAAATTTCGCATCCGTTTTTTGTTTCAATTCAATTAAGAGTTTACTTTTAAATTCCGATGTTTCAAACATCCTTGAGCATAAGTAACAGCAGTTCCTATCTTCTGCTACTTCCAAAGCTTTTCTATTAAATTCCAAAGTTGTTTGATGCATCTTAAGATTTTCCAATGCTGTTTTATATGATAATTCTGCTTCATCGATGACATCGTAGTATTCTTCAATCGGACAATCATCTGGGAGTGATTCTTTTAGTGTTTTTACCAATTCTGTCCTTGAACGCTCATTAATTTCTATTTCTTTTTCAAGCTTTGAACGATGGAAGTTAAATTCGTTGAACGTTTTGTCTTTATCATTGTATTCTTTATTTGATATAGCAATACGTTTCTGTAAATCAATGAAAGATTTCTTAAAATCAATATCAAGATCGTTATTTCCCTTCAAATCCCAACTCTTATATTTTTCATCCTCCCTTAGTTGGTCAAGTAGTTTCTTGTAAGTAGACTGCTTTTCCTTTAATGAGTTTTTCGTAAGGTCTAATTTTGCAAATAACTCTGCCTGTTGATTAGTTTTAGTAATTTTATTCTGTATATCCTCAATTGTGCTTTCCAATAAAATTATGCTATTATTTTTATGTTTAATTTTGTCAGCTATTAAATGTGATGAGGTTTCTTTCTCCAGATCTGCGAGATTTGCATTAAGTTTATTAATTTCATTTTTTTCTTTTATGATGTCATCATTGGTATATTGAGCAGTCTTAACATCAGTTTCCATATTAGAAATAAGCTGTTCAAGTTTTGTCTTATCTGATTCATTATAATCAAGTTTTTGCTGTTGCACTGTTTCTGAGTAAATTATACCTTTTAACTTAGTTTCAAGTTTTTCTATTGAATTTGATGCTTCCTGGGAAAACATATCAAATTCGGATTTAATGTTTGCTTTGGTAGTTTCTAGAGTCTGCATAAACTTCTCACGTGGAATATTAGTACCATTTATTTTATGTGTTTCACACAACGAGTTTTGTAAAATTTCGATTTGCTTTTGGTTGATATAATACGCCGTTTCTTTTGCTTTAAGTTCACCTTGTTGTCTGATTAAGTCATTACAATATGATTGAAAATTGGCTGCCTCATCTTTCATAGACTTAATACTTTCTTCTTTATTTTGTATTTCAGTTTCTTTCTCAGATAAAGTAATGGAGAAGTTCTCTAATAATTTTTCTAATTCATCTTTTGGTAAATCGATCAGTTCGATAGAATTATTAAGCCTTTCAATATCATTTTCATGAACAGACTTCAAAGTTTTCAAAGTATCCACTTTTGATAAAACCTCCTGAAAATCTTTGTTGTTTTTAAATAATTTGTCTGATTTCTCCGTTACATCATTTAATTGTGCTTCTATTCGTTTAACTTGATCCTGGTATTCACTTATTTTAGCTTCAATTTGGTATACATTCATTTTTGTAGCCTTCGATCTATCTCTATCCAATTTCATATGCTCTACCGATTGTTTTAACAGTTTTATATCGATTGCCATATCCTTTTTAATAGTTTTCAAACTATCTAATGCTTTAGTGAATTTCATAGCTTGAAATATTTCATCAAATTTCTTCTTTAGATTGGATGGTTCACTTAATGGCCATAAACTATCCTCCTGATGACAAAATATGACATATTCCAGAATTGCCTTCGGGACACCCATATATAATGGAACTTGTATATCCAATTCTAAAGATCTGGTACTCAAAGTTGTACGTTCTCTTGCTTTATTAATCGCAACAAGTTGACCTTCTAATGTTTTGAAAGTATTTGTTGTCTTTTTAGCTAACAGTTGAATATTTCTGGTCACAATCATATTCAAACCATTTGCACTAATAAACGCTAATTTAACTTGTGCTCTAATAAATTTTTCACCAGTAATCTTTGGATCATGGACGAATACACCACCTTTACTATTGGGCGGTAAATCACCAGTCGTTGCATATTTAAGACATTCAATAATGGTGGTTTTACCTGAACCATTCATACCAACAATAAGTGTCAAAGGCGTACCGAATTCAATAGTTTCACGATCGTTAGAATCGAAAGACCTAATACCCTGAATGGATAGCTTGTAGATGGCACTCATCCCTCCGTAAATTACAAGCAACGAAACCTGTCTCAATGGCTCTCTTTGGCTCCTGGAACAGCGTTAAAACACAGTTAAAAACAACCTCTACTGCCTTCTTTTCATCTCATCTCTTTAAATAATATATCTAATCGTGCACCCTAACAAACCCTAATTTTCTGCGTACATTTATATTTTTTCTATCAGTTCTTGAATGTATAAAAGGGGAACGTTTTGCAAAAAATGGAAAAATTTTTTTTCTCTTTTTCTTAAACTATATGAGAAAGGAACGTAAGAAATATAGTAATACGTTATTTTAACATTAATTTGTAGTAATATTAGTAAATTAATTTGTATTTACTTAAGGATTAAGAGCCTATTAAGGTAGTGAAGATTTTTTCATTTAATTTTACTTCAAAATTAGTTTATTTGTTTTCTTCTTTTAATTTTATAGTATATTGTATTGTATTTGAACTTTTAACGTGACTTAAATTCCAACCAAACTTTAAATTGTAGTACTTATTTACTCTTAGTGTTATCATTTAAATAATAAGAAATTACGAAAAAACAGAACTTTTTTTAAAAACAATTTAGGAAGATATACAAATCGCAACAGAAGATGAGTAGTATTGAAAATTATGATGATTTTCTAGCCACCTTGGAATCATTCAAAGAATTAAAATCAGGTATATCTGGCTCACGTATCAAGAAATTAACTACTTATGCACTTGAACATGTATCCGATGAAGAAAAATTAATTTCAGCACTAATTGACTACTCTCGTAACTCCTCTGAAACACACAAATTAGGTTCCTTATATATTATTGACTCAATCGGTAGAGCTTATCTGGATGAAGCAAGAGCTAAAGACGATTATATTAAACCAACCGCAATGGTTGGATCATGCGCTCATGGTGTATATGTTCTTGGTGAAGCTATTCAAGAATTATTAACCGATGGTATCAATAAAAGTAATGAAGATCATAAGGAAAAAATTCGTATGCTGATAGATATTTGGGATAGATCAGGTTTATTTCAAAAGGGTTATTTAAATGCTGTAAGAGCTAAGTGCTTCTCGATGAAAAATCCACCAAATAAACAGCTTTCTGATTCTAATCCTAATGCAAGTAAAGAATTACCAGATGATCCTAAAGAGAGAGCTCACTACATCGTATCAAATATGAAAAACTATAACCTCTCTAACTTGCCAAATTTCGATGTACCAAGTTTAATTACATCATCTAACCCAGCAGAACAAGAAAATGCTCTGCAAGATTTATTATTAGACATATATGATAAATTTGCTTCATTAAAACAACAAATAACTGAAGGTACTGATCTTGCTAATAAAACTCATGTGCACAGAATTACAGAATATGGTAGTAGACGTGAAAGAGAAAAACAAACTAAAAGAAGTAGGTCTAAATCACCAAGAAGAGACAATTTTCAATCAGCTTACGGTAATCAAAACAAGAACAATGACTACAATTCAGCTTATGGTAACTTGAAGCCAAATCAAAACTTTGGCACCAACAATCATCATTTATATCCAGAAGAAATGAATGTACCACAAAACCCACATTCTAGACCTAAACCGGTTAGTTTTGATTCTAGCTTACAACCAAACACTGTTAAAGTTTATAGTAGAACATTATTCATTGGTGGTGTTCCAATGAACATGAAGGAATGGGATTTGGCTAATTTGCTAAAACCATTCGCAGAAGTTCAAAGTGTTATTCTAAATCACAACAGAAAACATGCGTTCGTTAAAGTTTACTCAAGAAGTGAAGCAGAAAATGCGTTTATAAACTTTAACAAAGATGGTTCTTTACCATTAAGAACACGTTGGGGTGTTGGGTTTGGTCCAAGAGATTGTTGTGATTATCAACACGGTTATAGTATCATTCCTTTACATAGATTGACTGATGCAGATAAGAAATGGTCAGTAGAAGCACAATGGGGTGGTACCAATGGTCAACCGTTAAATACAGGTATCGTTTTTGAAGAGCCTGATATCATTGTTGGTGATGGCGTCTCGTCAAAATCGATATCTCAAAAAATGCCAACCGATTCTAATGCGAATGGCCCAACTTCGAGACATGAATTTTCTTATAATTCTCTGCCTCCTGTGTATGGTCAAATGAACCAGCCATCACTAGGTGCTTATCCACCACCACAACAACAAGATATGTATGGACAAAATATGCCACCTCCAAATACTAACTATCCAGTTCAGAATATGCCAATGCAAGGTGGAAATTATCAGGGGCCTAATATGACATCTCCACCACCACCACAACTAATACAATCGGACCAAGGTAATGTTGATGCTAGCGCACAATTAAATTCCTTAATGAGTATGCTTAACCAACAACACCAACACCAACAATAATCATATTTTAATTATCAAAACTATTTAAATAATCCTATGTAATAATATATAAACTATAGCATACTGAAGAATACTTCCTATTGAATAACATTCTTTCAAGTTATTCATAATTGAACAGCTTGTATGTTTAGGTTCTAATTGTCCTAATGTTTATGATTACCCGGCGAACATATTTCTAGTTTCTTCTACAAATGAAAACTTCAAAATATTATGATAAAAAAGCATTCAAATACTAACAAAAAATTAAGTTGAACACAATCGAAGATAGTTTTCGGTTGGCCATTACTTCAACTATTCTGTCAATCAAATCAAGAAGCCTTTGTATTATATATTCCAATGAATGCCCTAGCTAAGACTTTCGGGTCACAATCGATTCGAGCTAGTATGGTGCTATCAAGAGTTCCCTTGATTGTTCCCGAAGAGACTAAAATAGAAAAACAGTATCACCAATATAAAGCTCAATTAGAAAGAAGGTTGATGTGGACTTTCCCGGCCTATTATTACTTTAAGAAAGGTACTCTTTCTGAACATAAATTCCATAGTGTACAAAAGAAACCTATATCTAAAGAACCAAATGTTTGGTTTCCAAAGGGTGTCCCAGATATTAGACATGGTAGAGAAAGAAGTAAGGCAGAAGAAGTTATACTTCCAGAAAATGATACAGGTGACAATACAGGTATTATGAGAGCAGTTGAAAAAAATTCAATCATAACAGTAGCTGATAAATCTGAGGATACTTCCAGTTTGGAAAGACAGCTAAGAAATACTTTATACCTATTAGTTAATTATAAGAAAGATGGTTGGAGCTTTCCAAAATTTGATGTTGAAAATAATAAAGCCTTAGATCTAACAGCAGAAGATGGCCTAAGAAAGATTGGCGGTGTAAATATAAATACATGGACAGTATCGAAAAAACCCGCCGGTAGTATTCAAGCCCAAGATGGCTCTTACGAATTCTTCATTAAGTCACATATCTTAGCAGGTAAGTTTAATCTTATAAAAGAGAATACTAAAGATATAACAGAATATGCGTGGTTGACTAAAAAGGAAATTCAAGAAAAAGTTATCAATGAGTACTTTGAGGAAACTGGATATTTGTTAACTGAATAGGATTTCAAGGTAAACGATCTGATAATTAGACTCTTAAGAAATATTCTCATTTCTGAAAGATGCGTATATATGTAATTATGTACATAAATCGTGAATGAATCATGTAAATACTAAATTAATAGAATCTCTGTTTAATAATTCTTAGTTATTATTTATTATATCTTGTACGTCTTGAAGAATCATTTTGTCTTAATGGTGGGACTGTTCTTTCTCTTTTTTTGTATATCTTTTTATTAGATGGGCCACCATGATTAGATACTGAACCATTTTTCGAACCAGGGCCTGTTGGTTTTTTAGAAATGATCCCTAAATTCTTTTCATATTCTTGTTTCCAGTAGGTCAGCTCATCTGCAGCTTGTGTGGTCAAGTTTCTTAGACAATCATCCTTTCCAGATAGAATGTACCATGACTTATTTGGATGAAATTTAAAGATTAGATCCGAATGGAAAGAAACCAATGATTCTTTCTTGATTAATTCATAGTTGTTCGCATTGTAGAAATAAACCTGATCTCCACTAGTACATATAGCAATAATCTTTCCTAGATGATCTATATCTAAAGATATAACAGCAGAATCTAAATCACTAATGACACTGGAGCAGCTCATAGATCTTAAATTCCATATAGAACATGTACCATCCGAACTACCAGCTATTAGGAATCTACCACATGGATCCATTTTTAATGAAGTTATAGAGTTTCTATGAGCTTCTATATCAATTATTACTTCAAATGATATTTCATCATGTTTAAATGTCATTTCCAATATGATCAACTTACCATTTCTCAAACCAACAAATATGTGCGAGCCAGAATTGTTCCAGGTTATAGATGTAATACTATCACGATACTTCAAAAGTTCCCATAGATCTAATGTATGGTGCAAAGAGTGTTCATTTTCAACATCAAATAAATATATACATTCAGTTTTGGTCGAACATAAAAGCCATTTACCTGAAGGATCATAAACACATCTGTTAAGCTTAGTCTTGTGATTTCTTAATATTATCGTCTTTAATTTAACTATACCCCTTTTAGAGTCATCTAAACCCCAAAGGAAAATTTCATTAGAATTAGATGCTGTTGTCAATTGACCTAGTTCCTTAGGATTCCATGATAAACTAGTTATAACCATTTCAGAGTTTACAGCACCAGGAATGTATATATATCCAGTACTCTGTGAGAATCTACCTTGAGTCGAATTTAACTTCCATATTGATAAAGAACCATCCATTCTACTATATGCTACGACGTCACCAGTTGGATGGAATTCTAATGCTAATACTTCGTTAGGTATAATAGACGCAGCAAACCTGGATTTTGAATGGCTGACAACATGACTATATCTTTCATCTTCAACTGTTTCAATATTCTTCTTTGATAGTGTTTCTTCAATAAACTTTTCAGTTACCATATTTGATAATTCTGTACTTATACTGCGATTTTGCAAAAACTTGGAAGGATTAGAAAACATTGTTCAATTATTTGAATGTCTAGGAGGAGTTGATTATGGAGGGATTGAATTAGTAGCAATTATATCACAATATTTTGTTGTTACGTTAAGCTCAATGTTAAATCGGTTAAAGATATTTATTTCGGTTTGAAAAAATCATTAAAATTAGAATTTGAACAGTCATAGAAATTTAAAGAGAACATAAAGAAAGTAATCGCAAATAGTAGTTTGATGCAATACATATTAGATTTTTCAATCTTACATATTGCTTATTGAAGGAATAAAATTTGAATTGGATAATAACTTTATTTCAAGATGTCCAAGAAGTTACGACTATCGGAATATAACAGGATATACCGAAACAATAATGATTCTAAAATCAATATTATGAAGAGAAGACGGCAAAAAGATACTCAGAAGCATAACAATGATACATTTCAAGAAGAGTTATCTGATGTTAGTTTCTCAAGTAATTCAGTTAATTCCGATAGGGAAGAAGATAATAAGGGGAAAATGATTTCTGGTAAGTTTTCAGTTGATGAGCTTAGCAACCCTACCATTAAAGTATTAGAAGATGAAGAGAAGAAAGAAAAATCATTTGGATCAGGTGAATTTGACGATAGTATCGAAACAAGTGATGTCTCTCTTATTGAAAATTTGACTGGATCAGATTTAAATTTGAAACGAAAATATATCATCGATGAAGATGATGAAGATATCGACTCCATTAATAATCTCAATAAGCGTTATCAAAGATCTATGGATATAATTAATAAAAACTTAACAGTTCTAAACTCTCAAGAAGATATCGAAGAAATAAAGTCAGAATATGAGAAAAAATACAATCTACCACAAGTATTATCGTTAGAAAAAATACGTAGTATTTGTGAACCGTTCTTGCCAATAGCATTAGATCTATTAAATGGTAAAATATCCTCTGGTTATTATACAAAAGCCAAACAAATCTATAAAAAATCTACATCTTCAATTTTATCTAGTAAAGATCTAAGACAAATGGATTTGACCACTTTTTTCGCCGGGTATTATGGTCTAATGAGGCAATATGTTGTTGGTGATATGATAGCTAAACAATATAAAAAAGAATTGAAGGACAATAAATCTCCGGTATTGAAATGGTGGGGAGTAGAAGATTTCAGTGTGTATATTCTAGCACCAGAGGTTCTAATATCTCTTTGTATTTCAGAGATGAAACTAAAACCCAAGAAGGGTGAAGACGACCTGGATATTCGAGAATATGTATATAATATATTCGAAGATACCAAGAAATTCGGATTAAAAGTAGCAGATGAACAAATTTACTAGTTTGTACATTCTTGTCACATGAAAGTGCATTGCCTCCCCCAACTTGCACATACCTTTATAAACTAGTACTTAAACAGACCATCCACTGCATAGAGACTACATAATTATATCTAATCTCAAAACATTGTCATACAATAATATAATAATATCTTATAATATAATATCTTATAAAGCTGGCGGTCGTCATAGTCGTATAGAGCGATAAAGACTGGAGGACTCGGTGAAGAGATGGAAGCGACTAGGATGAGAATTCATCGCAGGAATGTGGCAGGCAGAAGAAGTAGTTTCATGTTGAGTAAACAGGTGAATTAAATTGCATTTGTTGTATTTAAGGGTTATTCAAGAAGAATAATATTACATCTGTAACCTCATAAAGAAGAAATGTCTCAAAAAGCCTGTTACGTTTGTGGTAAGATTGGTCACTTAGCAGAAGATTGTGATTCTGACAGATTATGTTACAACTGTGGCCAACCAGGCCATTTACAGTCCGAATGTACTTTACCAAGAACTGTTGATCACAAGCAATGTTATAACTGTGGTGCAACTGGTCATGTTCAAAGTGAATGTACTATTCAACGTTGTTACAACTGTAACCAAACTGGTCATATCTCAAAAGATTGTACCGAACCAAAGAAACAAAGAACCCCTGGTAATAACAGAAATGGAGGTTCTAAACTTTCTTGCTACAAGTGTGGTGGTCCAAACCATTTAGCTAGAGACTGTAGAGTTGGTGGTACTGACTCAAAATGTTACAAATGTGGTAAATTTGGCCACTTAGCGAAGGATTGTGAAAATGAAGCTATTTGTTACAATTGTAATCAAACTGGCCACATATCTAAAGATTGTCCAAATTAAATAGTATTTATAACAAAAATATAATTAAATAGTTTGGTCTTTTTTGACTATTGTACACTTATTAATATTAAATAATAAATCCTACAATGAAACGACGCGGGAAATATGCGGTACAGCGAAACGTGATCATAGTAATAATATATGAATGACTACTTTTCTTGAAGTAATTATTAATTAATCCGATATATATAAAGAAGCCTTTCTTTGACTTATATTTAAACAAATTTATATCGACGGTGTAGTATATATTGAGTCTACTCTATATCTCTTTATATAAAGTGTCAGCCATAATGGCACTTTTGGAACATTCCTTTGCATTATGAACTCTAATTATGTTTGTACCATATCCAATACATGATGCAACTAAGGATCCTGTTACAAAATCTCTATCCTTTGGAATGTCTTCTTGTGTAATGGAACCGATAAAGCCTTTACGAGATGGTCCTAATAGAATCGGAATATTTCGGAAATTAACGTAGTTATTAGAAGCATCATTATAATACGAATAATTTTTCAAGATTGGAAGCTGTCTAATGATATCCAAATTTTCCTTCATATTTTTTGCAAATCCTAAACCAGGATCAATAATGATCTGCCAATGCTTCATACCACATTCAATAGCCTTTAAATATCTCTTACTGATTTCATATCCTACTATTCTGCTGAGATTCAAACTCTTTACACTAACATCGCATGTCTCGCCAGAGATAAAATCTACCCCATCATCTAAAATATATTCATCATCACGATTATATTCGGCTAATTTTGTCATTGTAGAAATATCACCACGAATATGAGATAGTACGTATGCAACTTTAGGATATTGGGCAACAGTTTCGAATAACTTATTATCAAAACTACCACCTGAAATGTCGTTTATAATATCAACTCCAGATTCAATTGCCGCTTTTGCGACATCTGAACGATATGTATCAATTGACAGTATTATTTTATCTTGTGGTAGATCTTTCGATTGTCTTATTGCATTTATAAGAGGGATAGTACGTTCTAACTCTTCAGCCACTGATGCTTGAACCGAGTTTGGACGGGTTGAACAACCTCCAATATCTATTATAATATCATCATAAAACTTAAGAACATCATTGCAGATTTCTTTTACATAGTTTAACTGGACTTCTAAATCATTGAAGTTGTTTATACCATCAGAAAATGAATCAGGCGTAGTATTTAAGATGGACATAATATATGTGGGAGAAACTGTAATTCTTTTAGAAGTTTTCGTCAAATCATGGAATTTATCAATAGTTCTGAATTTAAGAAATCTCGGTTTGTGAGATACCACTGAATCTGGTATTGGAACTAATTTCCATAGTATATCTTGGTCATTTTGTAGATCGTATATTTGTTGCAAATGGTTATTTATTGGCTCTGTCGTGACAGGATGTATAAAAGTTGGTGGAATTAATTCACAAAGAGGCTCCAGCACAAATGTTCTCTCTAACATACGTGGATGTGGTACGATCAAATCACGATCATTGACTTCAACCGGATTTCCAGTACCATCCACATATAAGATAATGTCTAAATCAATACATCTTGGACCATTGTCAAAATCTTTAACTCTTTTCAACTGGTCGTACTCGATTTGTTTACATAGTTTTAGTAATTCATGCGGCGTGAGTTTCGTTGTGATCTTAATACAACCGTTCAAAAATGGTTCTTGTTCCTCGAAATACATCGGTTCACTCTCAAACAATGACGATACACTACTAATCTTAACATTTTCATTTTGGATAAGTAGGTCAATGGCTTGACTGATATACGATAGCCTATCACCGATATTGGAACCAAATGCAAGAAAAGCTGTTGACCGATTTGTATTATTAATTTTGGTTTTTAAATTATTGTTATTAACTGGTAAATTGAATGAATCTAACGGAGTTTTATCATTGAAAATTTCAATAGGTTCCAGTAAAGAAAGTTCTTTTCCATTTTTAATACAGCTGACTCCGACGCCTGAAGTATCAGTGATTGCGTTTAATTTCGTTACTTTCACTGATATTTCGACATTGTCAGAGTTTGAAGTCATTGATTGGTGTATAACTTTACTTACAGATCCCACTAGTGCTTCTACGGTCTTGAAATTTGAATTTTCAACGTATTGGACAACATTATTAATAATCGGTTTGATTTCTAAATTTGTATGAGAATCATGAGGCCATTGAATATTTAAATCTAATACAATTTTTTGTTTTTGAAATCTTTCAAATGTAAATACACCTATTATTGCAAATAATTCTAAATTTGTAATACTGACTGCATCATATAAAGAATCATTGACAATATATGCTATATCTTTAGTTCTAATATGTAAATCTTCATTTTTCACAATAACTTCCATCCCATTAATGCCATGATATTTAGTTGAAACGAAATTAAATATTGATTTAGATAAATTATCCAATCTATTCCAATTTTTCTTCTTATTAACAAAATTAGTCACATCACGACAAAGAACAGCATAATTCAAAGAGTATTTTAAATCATCTGTTGCAGAAGATTTAGAAAAATCTGTCAAAATATTCATTGAAACTTTACATTTTTGTAAATTCAGTCTTGACCATAAGTCAGGCCCAACTATTGTCTGTATACCTAAATTTTTTATATGAATCTTATCTTTACTGTTCATTTTAGCTGCAATATACGATATATTAGAGAATAATCTCCTGTTTGTCATGACCTTCTGAGGGTGTATCAAAAAAGTGGATAATAAGGACACCTTGCTGATTTAGTTATAGAGAGTAGAGATATTTACGAAAAGTGGAAATGGACTAGACTATATCGATATTTTTATTTATATATGCATCGATTACTTCATCTGCACTTCAACTAATACAAAATTTTTCATTAAAAATTTCACGTTATATGCGCGGATTACTAAAGAAGTCAATATATAACTGTGTAAATGACTAAAGAGTTCATAATTACACTAATATACCATTACATTGGTTACTAATCTTGATTTTTACATTCGTTAGTTTTGTCCAGCTAAGTAAAGATATAGATGTTATGTATATTGAACATAAGTTTTGTCTCGTAATGGTATTTGCAATCAAACTCCTGTATTTATATGCAACGTAAGATTTCTGCTTCTTAAACAGATTGGCAATGTTTTAAGTTCCAACTAGTACTATGGCACACTTGTATTAATAGAGTAGTACTGGCGATTATTCTAATTATATAATATTGTGACATTTTAAAGTTTGATCTATCAAAGGAAAATTGGAAAGATCAACGGATTGGCCGTACAGACATTTTTTTTTGTTTGTTTCTGCAAATTGTAAAGTTCATTGAGGCTGAAGAACGAAGGCGATAGGGTCCTTTTGCCATTGCCAAAAATAACCTCAGTTTTTACATCTTTCATAGTGGGCATTTACATTTATATACAGCATTATATCATTTTGACCTTCTTTTGAAGTGGTGAGTTTAGTGTGAACAAAATCTCTGAAGAGTTATGGTAAATAAGAATAAAACAGAACCCGATGATGCTAAGAAGAAGAAATTGAAGTTAATCTCTGTCTCTTTTAAAGAGGCATCTTTGGATTCCCCTTCCTTTAGAGCATCAGTTAACTTCTTTCATACTAGAATTGAAATTTTTGAAGATAGATTGCAGAAGACTGTTGATTTCTACGATCACAAATATAGAGCTTCCCTTGAAGATTTTCAAAGAACCAATGAAATTATGATGACCCAACTATTTCCATCACCTATGATGTTAAGTAATGGTTTGGTAAGTAATCAATCGATTACTCCACATTTAGTTGCAGATTTTAATAGAGATTATAAAGCATTTTCAGATAAGATTTTTAAAATTATGATTAGTGAAGGCAATTCACATTCAGTTGCATTGTTAGATTTTATGACAGACGCTGTAGAACCGTATAAGAATAATAGAAAATCATTTGAATATTATCAAGGAAAATTTGATGAAATGCTTGAAAATTATCTATCAATGAAAGTATCAAATACAAATATCGAACCAAGCACAATACAGAAGGATGCAATGCAACTGTATGAAGTTAGAAAAAGTTATTTGACTGCTTCTTTGGATTTAATAGAATCTATTTCCTATTTGAAATTGAGTTTTGATAAATATTTAGCAGACTCTATGGCCATCTTAAGGACAAATAATATCTATCAATTTAAAGGATCAGGACAAACCATCGATTTATGTTCGGAAATCGATGCATATTTTGAAGATTATCTAAATTGGGTGGAAAATGCATTAGCAGCAGCCAAGAATTTGGAACCAGATATTCAAAATGCAAAAAAATTAATTCATGATTATACTTTAAACCAGATACAACCTTCAACTAATATTGAAGATTATAATATCAAAAGTATAAACACATCGACATTATTACCCGAGAAGTCAACCCTGCCTTTAAAATCTCAAGAAAAAAGTGGTTGGTTGTATATGAAAACTACAGTTGGTAAACCACACAGAACAATTTGGGTACGTAGGTGGTGCTTCTTACAAAATGGTGTCTTCGGTATATTTTTGCTAGCACCATCAAAAATTTATGTTGAAGAAACCGATAAGTTTGGTATATGTTTAACTGCTACAAGATATGATTTGGAAGAAGATAGAAAGTTTTGTTTTGAATTGAAGGTCTTCAATGGTAGTTCATCCAGATTAAATTCAAATACATCGCATAAAAGTATTGCTTTAGTTCTACAAGCAGATAGCCTAAAAGAACTAAAGTCATGGCTTAATGCGTTCGACCTAGGAAGAAAATATGTAACATCATTAGAAAAGGACACAATCGAACATGAATTAGCATACAAGAGATTTTCTCCCAAATTTTTCGAATTTGCATCAAGCACCACCACCTCTGTTGACCAATTAATTACTTCTTTTGATAACAACACAAGATCTTTACTTGCTGATCTGAATGGAAGTTTTTCCGAATATGAAAACTTAACACTAGATGACGGTAAACCGTATGAATTTCAAATGGATATTACCCCTATTTCCACAAAGATGTCACAGTTAGCTATATTAAGCAATTCTTGCGGTAACGGCAGTTGGTTTCCAAATGCTGTGTTGGCCAATATTTGGGGTTCTACAAATTGGGCTGAATATGGTATGTTCAGTGATAATTCTGAAGACCTAAAGGTTGATTTTGGCGGTATTAAGGAACTGACCATGGGAAATGTAGTCAAATATCCATCCTATTTTACAAAGGAAATGCGTGTTACAGACTTACAATTTAAAAGTATCTTTTTTGCTATCAATAGTAAAGCTATTTGTAAAAATGAACAATTTGCACTATTTAAATTCAATTCATTTTGGTATCCAAATTCTAAACAAAGATTTTCAGCTATATGTTATGTTACTAATGATTACGTATATGCTTACATGAATACTATAGGATTCATCAGTATTGTGAAAATATATTTCAATGACATTATTTCAATTGAATTGAGTAAATCATTACCAAATAGATTGATAGTATACCATTCAAGCGGTTTAGAATATAGAATTCACGTTATTTTCGATGATTGTAGAGCAGTTGCGGCAAAATTACAAACATTAGTTCTTAATAATGCTGAAAAATCAATAAAGTCTACTGAAGCCCTCTTGGTCAAATTCAAGCAAATTGATTCTGAATTTCAAGAAAGGAAAGTTTTAGATACTGCATTAAAGGAACGAAAAAGAGTTGATGAAGTTTTAAAAGCAGGTTTATCAGATTACCTTCATAATGAAGAGAAACGAGAGAAAAAGACTAACGAAAAGTTCAGTCTTGATTCAAGTAGGTTGATGAGTAGTTCTTCTTTTTGGCGTATGACTGAATCTGCAGAGCAACTTCTACAACGTAAGAAAAATATTCAAAAGATGTATTCATTATCATATTGCAATGATTATAACATTGCTAGCAAGGGTCTGATGCATATATTGTTTGGTGATCAATCAAATGCTTTTCCAAGGTGCTTATTTTTGGCATATCGTAACTCTGATACAGAGAGTAACACCTATTGGAGTAAAGAAAAGACTTCTGAAGGTAATACTTCCTTAGTTCGTAAAATTTCTTTCAAACTAAATACCACACAAAATATTTTTAATGGTAAAGAAGGGATAAGCGCAAACACAAGCCAAGTAATTTCATTAACGCAGAGAATTGTAAAAATGGTTGAAAATAAATATTACGAAATTGATCAAGAACCAATTTTTATTCAAGCACCATTCTGTCGCCCTTTAAGAATCGCTTTAAAAATAATAATTTTAGAACAATATGACCCTGAGGATCATGTTGCAAGTAAATTACAGATGCCTGCAGCTGGGTCAATGTTGAATGTGTTCTATAAAGTAGATTTTATCGATCCCAAAACCCAAGAAAGCGTCACAAACGAAAATCTGTTGGAAAAATTACTGATGGGTTGGACTTTAGCGTTTACGAATACTGAATTTTCATTATTCAGGAAGGTAATTAGATATTACTTAGAACTTATTGGTAAACATGGTAAAGTTATAAGAGCTATTAAAGTATGCGGTTTAATAGGTATTACTAAAGAAGAAAATACCGATAAGAAGGCAGACTTTTCCATCAAGAATCAAAATCGTCCATTAGATGATAAAAAACCTATTGAACTTAATAAAACTACTGACAAATCTGAAAAAGAAATTAATGATCATAACTTAGTTAAATATTCATTTTCTATTCTAATAAGGATCTTCATTAAACTAATTTTTTACCGTTCTGTCAATATATGTTTGCTATCATTACGATTGATCTTAAATTTATTGTCCATGATCTTTCGGATATTTGCCAATATCAACATATCGTTAATTATAGTTGTAGTAATATCTTCTTTAATCAACATTTTTTTGAGTGGCAGATCCACAGTTGGATATTGGACTGTTAAAAGAGCAGAAAAGACATTTCAATACTTTGTTGAGCAAAATATTAATCAGAAGGAAACAGAAAGCAAAGCAATCTTCATTAATGATTTAGATTTACTAACCCGCAATTTAGTTACCGAGGAAAATAACCCTGCATTTATTAAATTTAATGACAACGATTTATCGAAGGATTATAATTATCAGAAAACAAGGAATGATCTAGCGGTCAGAAGAAACCAACTGCTAGTTGAACTTAAAATACTACAAAATATGGAAAGGGAAGTAGTAAAAGGTAATTATAGAAAGTTTTTATTAACAGAACTTGATAGTTGTGCTACTGTTCAAAATGAATTGTCTGAATTGTTTTCAAATGATTCAGAACTTCAAGAATACTGCCTCTCTTGCTCATCTGAGCTTGACAGACTAACTGAACTGCTTTTATAAACGATATGCCCCGCCCCATTATTTAATGTAGATAAACCAATTTTAAAGTATTTTATTTATGAAAGATCTAGCAATACATGCTTATTAAACCCTAATTGTACACTACTTCGGATTCCGGGTAAATGATTAATTGTTTTTCAAGTACAATAAATTTTATATAAAGGCGACTGATGAAAATTTTTAGCAATTTAAAACTGTTTACTATTCTTCTCAAGTTTGGTTTATTTCTGGTAATAGAAGATATACAATATCTTTAATTAATTTGGTTAACTAACTGGAATTGACTCATGAAAGTAAACTTTACAAATGACATTTCTCTGTAAGGTTACAGTTATGTTTTTTTGTAGCTTCAGCCAGTAGTTAACAAGTTGTAAAATAATAGCAATCTTAATATATTTGTTTATGATGATAATTTATCTCAGCTCACTCAGATTATAATGATCGAAAACTTTTTTTTCCAACATTCATCAAATTACTGATACAACAAATATATGCTTTACTTATTATATTTCTTGATTATTTTATTGAAATTTATATGTCACTGTACATTCTTGTTTTTGATAATCAGTTTATATATTGCTACTTTGACTGTTAATGCATTTGCTGTTAGGAAGTATATAATATTGTTTGTGTTAGTTTCTCTGTATGATTTTGTTTGAACTGCTTATTTCTACCTCTTCATTTCGTGTTGAAATAGCGAAACCTGAGTTAACTTTTTTGTCAGTTAATGACGAACATAAAACAACACATTGAATGATACATAAACATAAGTGAAAAAGTGTACAAACTGAACTCTCTCGTTCTATATTGAAATATATTACATTATCTGCAACCTATTATACGATGGATATTTCAATTGTTGAGGATAATACATTAATGCAAAAGATCGCAGACGATCCAATATTTAATGAAAATGAAGTTGATGCCAATTCACCAAATTTAGATGTTAACCATATCATTCAATCCGAGTCACAGCTAAGTTCTCAACTTCATGACCTGAAAAGATTGAAAGTATTATCAGGATTAATTAAGGAATTTAATACAAACTTAGATTTATTAGAATTTGAAAATTGTTATTATTCGTTACAGAATTTAAGAAAAAAACTTCATGAAAATAATGAAGCATTTATTAAACAAAGTTTCCATTTTCAAAGATCTGTCGCCATGTACATTGATACCCTTCATCTAAACTTGATAGAAACCATATATGAAATAATCAGTGCCGGATTTTGGAATATTACTGACACTTCAATTGGCTTCAAATCTGATATCCAATGGGCAAATAGTAACTTTGAAATATCATACGACTCTATTATTGAATTACTAAACCAGCTTTTTTATTCAAATGGAACGATTGAACCAAAATTTTGGTTTATAACTGATATGGAATTTGGGGATTCTAAGGATGCAGTCAGATCAAAATTAACAGATATTCTAAAGAATTACATTGGAGTAAATTCAATCACAAATGCTATAAAGGACGCAATCTTCACTAAAAACACATATATATTATTTGACTCCACGGATAATACAGTTAGATTCTCTTCATCGAGTGAAAACTCATCAGTTGAAACAATACTAGCAAGTTTCACCAATTTAAATGATTTTCTTTTAAATAGTTTCCCAAAAGTTGTAATTAAAAATTTATTATTACAATTAGGTAATGTTTTAAGCAATGAGTTTTCTAAATGTCTTAAGAATAATGCTTCCCAAATATTAGGCACTGATAATGTGAGTTTAAAAGAGCAAGTATCTCACATAAATAACCAACTATATGAACTTTCAAAACTTTCTAAAGGTATGTGGAATTATAACAAGCAAGATATTAAGGATCTTTTAGAAGATAAACAGTTTTACAGAAACTTGCTACTGGACAATATATTTCACAAACAAGTTGCTATTGTCAGAGAAACATTCGACGATATTGATGAGAAATGGAAAGAAACAAAGCAAATACAACTCAAATTAAATAAAAATGATGGCATAATCAATTTCCCTGAAAGCAAAGTTCATGAACCAGTAGCTGTTGAGGCTGATCCACAGAACGATTGGGCATGGGAAGTAGAGGCAAATGCAAGTGACGATGGTGAAAATGACCATAACGATGTAGACAATGTTGATGATATTGATGATGCTTGGGGAAGTGAGATCGATGTTGATTTAGGCCCTCAAAGTCCCAAAAAGAGCATAATTGATGATTCGATAAGAAGTAGAAAAGATAGCATTGATAATGAGGATGGTGGATGGAATGAAGCATGGGATATAGGTGATGATGAAGATATAGAAGAAAATAAACCAGTCATAAAAGAGGAACTTAATGAGATCATGGCGAAAAGTAATACGCATATTTCAACCCCCGATAGTTATGTCGAAATAACTCAACTACCAGAAATATTTATTAATGTATTCGAAAATTTTAAAAAAGAATGCCAAAAGATTCAGTCAGATATAATTAATGATCATTATTATAATTATAAGTTAAGTTTACTGCAAACTACCTTTTTCGCAATTTCTGTATCTTATGCAACAGAAGAATGGTGGAAATTCTACATTGATATGAGAGCGATTTCCAAAAAAGATGAATCTACTTATAGAATACAAGAACTGGCAAATAGATATTTAGAAAGTAACAGATTTACCAGACAAAAAATGGTATGGAAGTTAGTTCAAAAACAACTTTTCGATTTCCATGAAAGAGAAAATTCTGCTACTTGGAGTGTTGTTTTAGAAGAATTGATCCCATTTGTCAATGAAGAGATAATCACTCCATTAACTAAGATTAAGGGTGTAGAAGCTGAGAGAGAACTACTAAGATTTTTAGATTTCTTTTATAATAAATGTCTCATTGATGTTATTCTAAAATGGGATATAATCTCTGAAAAGAATTCAGAAAATCTAGGCAAATTAATATCTTTAATTTCTAGTAACACTGAAATTCCATTTTTAAACAAATCATCTGCTTATAGAGAATGTCGTGTCAAATTTGATCTTGTGGGTAGATTCCTTCCACTTCACTTAAATGAAATTATGGATATGTTCTATAACGGGGATTTCTATTTATTCAGCACAGATGAGATTGTTCAATGGGTGAAATTACTGTTTGCTGACACGCCAATTAGAATGGATGCCATTACTGATATTTTTGGAATTAGACAAGCAGCCCTGGAGGATAATTGAACAACCCGCAAACAAGACAATGCATAAGAATCAAAGTTCACTGGTATCTCATATATAAATTACATACATATGTCTTCTATTTCTTATTATTGAATACTAAAATCCTTTTTTGACTATTCAAGCTGACCCAAAAACTGCGAGGCGAACAATTCGGATGACTTCGAATGGGCACCCTGAAATGAGATTTGGTAACCAAAATTTTTCTTACTCTTTATTCTTTTAGTTAACTTCTTCGATTGCCTGATTTGAACATCTGTTGCAATCTGTGATTGGTAAAAAAATTGATTCTAAATAACATATGTCGTCTGGTATTAAGCATTTTCAATTTGATGTTGTAATGACATGTTCTGGTTGTTCTAGCGCAGTCAACAAAGCCTTATCGAGATTAGAACCTGATGTGTCAAATATTGATATCTCATTGGAAAAACAAACTGTTGATGTCGATTCCGTATTATCATATGAAACTGTCTTAGAAAAGATCAAGAAAACTGGTAAAGAGGTTAAAGCAGGGAGAACTATCTAGTTTATATATCAAACATCTAATAATATTGCAGTAAATTGCAGATTTATATAATCTAAATATTCTAGCACAAGTAAATTCATTAATAATAATAAATATTCTTAAAGATGAGTTTTAGACTTTCATTTCATATACGCAAAGGATTTCAGTTACTAAGTAATACTTTTGCTCACTTTATATACAATCTGATTTCAGCGCATGTACTCTACTTTTTAGGACGAAGAAGTGAAATTTAATCGAACATTTTAAAGGAAAGCTCATCTCATCGCAAGAAATATATAACAATAAAACTAGGAACAACGTTAAAATTATTTGTGTAACTATGAGTGATTTTGATGAATTGCTGAATCTTGAAGAAGAATTTTATAGAGAAGGATATCAAGAAGGACATAATGAAAATTTAAAGAATAACTTTCTTGAAGGAAAACAATTCGGTTTACAAGTCGGTTATCAAAGATTCGTATTATTGGGCCAAATGGTTGGTATTTGTGATGTATTTGATTCTTTGGAGCTTGAAAATGTTTCTTTTTCAAAGAATATAGAAACAGTTCTTAGATTGATTGAAAGTGTAGAAAGGAACAACGAAGAAGAAAATGTAGAAGAATTTGAGAAGACTATCGTTAAACTAAAGAATAAATTCAGAACTATAATGATCCTTTTCCAAAGAATAATAAAAAAGAATGAAAAGGTTAAAAAAGATCCATTAACTTTTGAAATTGTTGAAGACTTAGCTAGAATAATTGCCGGTGAAATTAAAGGCTTCGTTGAAGATGAAGGCGTTTCTGAGGCAAAAAACACACAGGATCAAGCTCAAGCTTGGTAAAAAGAACTGAAAGTTGTATAAATGTCAGTTCAGGGAAACATTTAACACGAATTTATTTGTTTTCTAAAGCTACTTATTGCATAATACCTTTACAATACGTAGAAACTAGATTAAAGAACAGACCATCTACTTTGTAGTCGATTATAGAAGTACTACTCTAGTTAATTGCATATGTACCATTAGGTGATTGTAATATAAACTTGGATGATAAAGTAGTTTATTCTATAAACATGTTAAATAATGTTATCATATAATTAATATTATCTAAATTGAACTTAACTGAGTTATAGCATCTTGTAGTAAAGAAAAATCGTAGTATGAACATACCTGTTTAAATATTTCAATCTCCTTACCAATTTCGTTGGCAGACACAACAACTTCCCATTTACCTGAACAGTTACAATGAGTACTCATATAGTCATCCTTTACTTTATGACATTTCGCACAATGTAGATCCTGTGTATAGAATAGTTCAATGGTCGAACAGAACTTTTGAATTAAATGTTCCTGTAAAAGAAGTTTATCAAGTTTGCTGGAACAATTGACACAAGTAAAGACATTTGATAGATCATCTTTACAGAAATCAATATTTGTGATATGTGAACAATGTTCACAAAGGAAACCGTCTATTGTCAAACTTGTAGTTGGGTTTCTGAATGTTGCTTCCTTCGAAAATTCTCGCATTTCAAAGATAGTCAATAAGTCTTTTCTTAATTGACGTACTTCTAAAATATTACTCTTTGATAACATCATAGCGTGACATAGATACTTAACGAGCTCTAATAATGGATTTTTTAACTCTAAATATGAACCAGGTTGATCAGGAAACCTATAATCTTCGGAATACTGTGGATCTAAAATGAACTCCTGTTGATTACGGAAAAGTTTCTTTATTCTTTTGATCAAGGGATATGAAAAAGATTTCGTAAAAGTTGCTAATGATGAATCAGTTTCGTCTTCATTATTTTGCACTATAGGTGCTTGAATTTGTGTAGCACGTTGAGTACCCATGGCTTTTTCCAGATATTGGTTTTTTGTTTTTAGCATGCTATCTAATATAATAACCATCCAATCATCAAATTCAGATTGAAATATGACCGGTAATGTTTTCTTAATTTGCCATTGAGAGTATGCTTCATAATTTTGAACGTCTTTATCCTCTACTTCGTTGCATGCAAGACCGCTAAAATTCCATTTATCCATCCATATTAGAATATTCCAGTATCTCTCAATCTTCAAATCAATATATTTGAACATCGGATTGACTTTGATAGACTTCAGCATATACTGACTATATGCGTAACAATTTTCAGGAGAATATTTGTTAGTTTGAACTAATAATTTATTTCTATCTGCATAAAATACGTTGGAGCCGAGTGAATTGAATTCATTCATTAACTGTAGTGTAGATTTCTTTGTTACATTGTGAATATGATATCTTAAGTAACCATCAAACAAATTAGAGTTTGGACCTTGTACCCAGTTTATAAACATATTAATCAACAGGTCAGCAGTTGGATTATCTTCCAATGCTGATTCCCACCAATCTTTTAACATTACTTTCAAAACATTCAAGGCATTTTCGTTAAACGCATCTTGTACAAAAGTTCCACTTGAAGTTCCTTCGTTAAAATCTAATGATGTTGACATACTAGCTCCAGCCAGATCACTACCTTCAGCCTCGTTGATTAAATTAGAGCCTAAAATTGTGTTGATGATCAGATTATTAATATTAATCTCCAGTATAGTTTTATCATAAACATTTGGAATGTTAATTTCTGGAAATGATAGATCGTTCATCACCCATGATGTTGTGGGATCATAATCTTTCTGGATACCTGCGTGATCCGGTAAAGGACTGTCTTCATTCCACCATAAAACAATATTTTCATGCTTTAATCTTCTAGCATATAGAATATCAATGACATAACTCATATTATCCAGTTGTAGATTACCTAGCGGAATATTACTATATTGTGCAACAGCTATCATATCATCTATCCAAGAGCCGCAGAATAGTAATTGTTTTATTACCTTATTAATAAGGGTTGATTGCCAGTTCAGTTGAGGTAATGTTATATCATTAGATGACCACTCTATTATCGGTAAATTTTTAAAATTTTTAACTGAGGATAACACCTTTTTGATATAAGGAGACTGTAGTAATAATAAAAATTGTTGTCCCCTTTCGTCCTTCAGTTTACCTAACTCATTATTTAATCTTCTTATCAACTTATGGTAATCAATGAAGGATTCAGTCGTAAAAGTAGCATCTTCTCCGACATTACCAAATCTTGAAAATTTGAGTTTCTTTTCTCTTCTCGTATTGTAGTATTGTTTGAATATATTAACTAACAAAGTTTCGTTGACATTCTGTGCGTGAGTAGAAGGTTTCAAAACAAACAGGTTGACCGAATTATTCCATGATCTATAGACGATGAATAATTCATACCCAATGTTAGTACTGAAATGTAAAACATATGATATATCACCGTTGTATCTTCTTAAATATTTGTGATTGTCAGTCATTGATAAGTTTTTCAGATCAAACCCAGTTTGTAAACCACGACCCAAAGACCCCATGGAAGTAGAGTTAAAGGAAACTGCGGAACCAAGTTCCATAATAGCCCTTTGTTTAGCTGGTATCGTACTCTCAAAGATACCAAGGACATTTTCATCGTTTAGGATGCTGGTTCTGTTCTCAATTTCGTCTAAATAAACAGACTCGGGCAAGATCAATCTAAAAAGATTGTCTGTTTTAGAATTTGACAGGCCCGGTATATTTGGTAAGGTAGCATTCACCTTCTCAACCTGACAGTGTTTGATCTTAGAAATTGGCATTGTATCTGTTTTAAATTTAACATATATGATTCTAGGAATGTTAAACTTTAGGATCTGGATCTTACCGTTAATTGAGACGTATACGTCTAAAATTCCTGGCTCAATTGTTGACTTATATTGGATAATTTCCCATGTAGAGTTTGCGTATGATTCAGCCTGTCTCCGCATCATATTACCTAGCGCAGATCTCTCTGTCGCTTTATTGGTAGAACCAAAGAGCTGAGTCCTACGATATCTATCTCTCTGTTGTAATTTCCATTTGATTTTTGAGTATTCTAACCAGGCAACATAATCCTCCTCCATAGAAGGCACATCCGTAGGTAAAACTAATGGCTCTTCGATGGTATCATTTTTAGCTCTCCGTCTTTTACCATTTTGTTTCATACTTTTTGCTTTTGCTATCTTTGACATTTTATTCAATGCATCCTCTGTTTCTTCATCAGTTCTAAATAAATCTTCGATATCCTGTATCTTATGTTGAGCCGGAGTCGAAGAAGCCTTGTTAAAGAACTTATTTAATGAAGTTTGTTTAAATTTATCTTCCTTAATTGCAATCTTTTTCTTTAACCAATCAGGATGTTCAACTCTTGGAACTGGATTTGGAATATCTTGCAATGCAGCAGGCATTGTGATGATTTTCTGAATTGTAGAACCCAATCTCTCCCTATAATAACCCCAGTCAATGATACCACGAATGTCAAATTTTTCTAATGATGGATCAGCTGTCCAACGTCTAAGGAACGATCTCTTTATAGCTATGTCAGATGAGAAAATTGCAACAGGAATGGCACGCTCAGCAACAGGTGCACCATGTGGTTTATTACTAATGATATATTTACATTGTAAACCTTTGTCTTTAACCATATCTTCCCCTAAAAATTGACCTAATCTACGGGCTGTTGTGATTGATGTAGATTTTTGACCCTCGTATTCTTTTAAGGTTTTTGACATGCTTCTGTTTTCACAAATTAGTCCGATCAAATCTTCATCTTCCAACATAGAACCTTTGGTATCTAAAACATCTAGCCATCTATTTGCAACATCTGCAACTGCTTTGTAACATGATTCCAAGGTATCACCCTCCAGGAAAACGTTGAAAATATCACTTTGGAAGTTCTTTATAAGCTGTAATTCACCACGTCTCTTTAATTCGAACCCCTTCAATTCTGCCAGCGAACCATCGTTGTTAAAAACAGCATATCTCTTTTTAATACCTTTACCTTCTTCCTTAGATGTTGGCAATATCATAGCTTTATATGGACCATCAACTTCGAAAAAAATCGAATTTTCACTATGTGTTTTATATTTGTGTTTAATAGGATCAACCAATTCTTGATATTGATGATTTGTAAATTGCTGATGAACTTTATAATTCAACATCGAACATGGATATGACATAAACAACTTCTTACCATTTTTCAATTCAAAAAAATAATTTTCAGGAAATGATTTTGGAAGAATACACCAGATACCATCTGTATCCAATTCTAACGGTCTACCTATTCTTTCAACTAATGATCTTGCCATTTGGATAATTGTAGCACCCGTTAAACAAGTTATACCAGCCATTTCCATAGAGTACCAACGTGAACCTTTTCTCATAACATAACCATAAAACGAATTTAGAATAACCTTATGGGCTAATTGTAAAGAGTCATAAAGAACGACTAATTTTTTAGCTTCATCTTTCTTATGATGATCATCTGGATCTATAGAAGCTACTTTGCCTTTCCAGGTCTTCGCAAGACCCTTGAACTCATATCTTCTATCACGAAAGGAACGAACTGTGTTAACATAAAATGGATTCTCACGTTGACAGACAATAGCCTCCCTTTCGACAACTTCAGATACCTTTGTCCTATGATAGACCTTTTTTGAATATTCAGTCAAACGTTTTTTGATATGTAGAACTTGATCAGTATAACTTAATTCGTCAAAAGTTAAATATGGTTTCTTGGAGTATTTATTTTTGTTTGGAAATGTTTCGTTTTGTAAAGCTCTTTTAATCATATTATATTCATCCATTTTAGCCGGGAAATATTCACCTCTCCAAGCCCATTTCAACTTTCTTGCACAGGTTTTACCAGGTCTGTTAAAATCACAACTAGCACAATATCTTTCTGTTTTGATACTATCAGGCTGTAATCTATTGGTAGCCATAATATTTGGATACATCGATGCAACATCCACATGATAAATCAATGGGTATTCGTTTCTTTTTGGTTCTTTTTTTAGTGCCAATAATTCTTGTGTAATTTTTTCTTTAATTTCATCAAAATTTGTAACTTCATCGATATTTGAATGGTTTTCTGTTTCTATTGAGAATTTTAGGGCTTTGGGTAAGTCTTCAAGAATTTCGTCAATCGCTGTGGGATCAACTTTAAATGCACTTTTAAGATCACTTCTGAATACACCAGCTTCAAGGGATTCAACGTGTCCACCGACATAAGTCTCTGTTTCTAATAAATGACCGTCATAAAACCTTTCAAGTGGATCAGTATGTTTGTTTGGTAACAAGATATTCCCTTTATATGCTTGCACCATCAGAAGCATTTCACATAAGGTACCAGTACCTTTTCTTAGGACTTCATCTGGATTTAGTGGAATAATAGTACAAAGTGAAAAAATGAAAGGATGGACATATTTCATATATAAATAATAAGTTGCAACGGCATCAGAAACCGAATATTCCGATAGTTCTTGTGGTTTTTCATATGCATAAGGTGTCATAAGTTCTGGGTCTAATTCAATCGGATTATAACCCAATTTAGCTTGAGTAACAGCTTTTAAACCTTGAGAACCCTGTGGAAGATATGAATCACGCTTCACCCAACGGTAACAATCCATGTGAGAACAATATGGAGATTTATATTCACCTTCAGCGTCTGGAGCAAAACCAATTTCATCGTACATATTTAAACCATTGATTTTAGCTCTTGTTTCAACAAAGGGCCAATCAAAGAAGTCACCATTAAATGTTGCAATGACTGTCGGACGAACATCTCTGATATGCTCAAAAAATCTTTGAAGTAATGCTAATTCGTTGGCTTCATTAAAAATTGTAAATTGACCATTATACTCAGGCTTTGGAGTGTACTCGAAATCCTCAATATCTTCAGAAATGATTTCTCTATTTGTAATTAAATAACCTTCACCATCAATCATGTATGAAATCATCATAACTTGATCGACTTCGGCAACAGGAAATTTCAATGGAGCCTTTGTTGTTTCTATATCAAAAGCTAAAACAACTGGATCAGCAAACGCAACTTTTTCTGTATTTTCAATTAGACCTTCTGAGCAAACTTTGTACCATTTACCAACACGTATATCCTTATCAATGGATACACGCACATGATACGGTACATCATATTCTCTGATATCTTCAATCCATTGCTTAGCATCCGTCAGTTTACGATCGCTATTATTTGCAGTATTTCCATAAGAGTTTTTATAAATGTCACGTTGAGACTTTGTGCTTGTATTTTCTGTCAGTATTGGTCGCAGTAACCTTCTTGCTTCGAACAATTGATTAGAGTTGATGAATGACAGTTTAATTAAAGTTCTTTGTAAACCAACTAAATGATTATCCAATGTTAAATCTTCTTTTTCGATGACTTCAATTGATTTTAAACAAGTTTCCAAATGTTTCTTTAAAAATTCTTCCACATCATTAGTCTTTGAATCATTTGATATTGCAATGAAAAAATATGGATCGTAAATAACAGTAGATTTAAAACTACCACCTTCTTCATCTAAGAAATAAAAATCTACACCAGAGACACTAGTGGACCCTGAAGAACCAGCTGAAGAGTCTTGATTTATTACTGTTGGATGCATATTAGTTAACCAGCCCATACGACCTGGGATTTGATTAAAGTTGCTTTTGTCCACGTTCCCACTGAATTGTGGGGCAGTATATCTTTCGAAACCCATCATAGAGTCAATTTCATCAATTTTATTTGATTTAAGTATCTGTTGAGCAGATAATGCATAACTGTTCGCCATATTTGATTGGCCCTGGTTCCTTACAAACCTAGCGGAAGTAGAACCTTTGAAATTTCTCGACATGGTTCTCAATTAAATTGCTACTTTTCACAGCGGTTTATCGATAAGACCAATAGTAAATTAATATATGTATAATTCTACAATACGATTTTGGAATATCATATGTTTCATTATTATAAATTTCTAAAGTTAATATTAGTTCATCATAGGCATTACTAAGTGAAATATCTTCACGCGTTTTGCTAATTTTAAAAAAACTCTTCTTTACGCGATCCATATAGTTGTATATTTAAAGAATAATGCTATATAGAATGACCAATGGTAAATTGGTTCCTGACTTGAAGTACAGCTTGTTTCTAAGATTAGATTAGACAGACATCTTAATGACTACCCGAAACCTGAGAGTGATATAACACTACGGCACTACAACACTTTCTTGTACAAGCATGGAGAATTATGAAATATATATATAACCAGGAACCTTGAAAATTGAATCGTACTGATTTCAAACGTTATCACGCAATGTATATCTTGCCCGACTACTACAAGTATGTTAATTTATAACTTTACTGTCGCTGTCAATTTGTTATTATTTTGCTGTCCTTCCAACAATTAATTTTCTTCTATGGCGCATTGAAAAAAAATGTAATTACGATTTTTCAGAACTGAAATTAGAGTAATCTTCAGTGTTGTTAATAACTTGAGGTCAACTGTTGAAAGAAGGCCTTAAATATATATATATAGGATATAGTCCGTTACTTTACATTTATACTTAGTTAAAAACCATGTCTTACAATCCTTATGCTTATGCAGCCAATCCTAATGAGGCTGTAACCGATAGGTTTGCCCACAATATTCAACAACAACAACAACAACAACCAAATCAAGGTACATTCAGTGGTGTATCCCAAGGGTATGCTCCAATGGGTGGTATGCAAGGAAATATGGGTCAGTCACAATTTCAACATGCTCAAGGACAAGGTCAAGGACAGGGTCAAGGACAGGGTCAAGGACAAGGTCAAGGATTCCAATTCCAAGATCCACGTAATACAATGGCTTTCCAAATTGGCCAATCTGCATTTAGTAATTTTATTGGTCAAGAGAATTTAAACCAGTTCCAAGAAACTATGTCAAAGGCCACAGGCTCCTCATCAAGTTTATCACATTATTTTCAAGTGTCTACTTCATATGTTTTGAATAAGATCAAGTTAATTTTATTACCATTCATAAATAAAAATAACTGGCAACGTATTGTAGGTAATCAATCAAACAATGCTAATGGAATTAGTTTTTTGCCACCAAAGGATGATGTTAACTCCCCAGATTTGTATATTCCAATTATGGGTTTAGTAACATATATTTTAATTTGGAATACACAACAAGGTTTACAAGGTTCATTTAATCCAGAAAATCTGTATTATAAATTATCATCGATCTTAGCGTTTGTTGGTCTGGATTTATTCATTTTAAAACTTGGTTTATATTTGTTAGTTAATACAAAATCATCAACGGCAAGTATAACAGAATTAGTTTGTTACGTTGGTTATAAATTTATTCCATTAACATTAGCACTATTCTTTCCAAGTCAACCATTCTGGGTATCATTATTTGGTAAATTTTATTTATTTATTGCATTTGGCGTCTTTTTATTAAGATCAGTTAAATTTAATTTATTCAATAATTCAAATGATGAATTAGCTAGTATTAAAAAATCTACTGTAAAGAAATGTAACTATTTCTTATTCGTTTATGGGTTTTTCTGGCAAAGTATTTTAATGTGGTTGATGGGATAAAAAACTACAAGAAATTAATTGTAGAAAGATAGAATACAGCAGATTTTATATAATATGTATATACTTATTTATACTCCCATGAGCAATAATATAATATTGGATATTGGATCACACCCCAACAATGTACCCGAATATAGCATCGAACAGGGTTAAAATCAAACTCCATCCATGTACCACCACCAGCTTGATCTACCGGCCTCACCGGTTTGTCCTTCCCATCCGCGGACCTTCGGAACTGACAAATTTAGGCCCTTCCATCGACCAAAAACCGAAAAAAAAATTTCACGAAAACGAAAAAGCGCAAAAATTTAGAAACTGAAAAATCCTGCCGTAGATTCACAGTACAAACTGCCCTGCATTGTCAGATGATATGTTCTTGCTACGTTGGATACTGTGAGTGTCTAGTTGAACAGATACCAATACACCTAGTTGCCTTAGCAAAACATCTTGTTTCCTCGAGAATGGAAGAAGGTTTCGGAAGTTATGGGTCTGCACTTGCCAATCTGAAGCTGATCGATTTGTAATTGTTTCTCTATTTGAAAAACTTAGTACAGCATATCAAACATTCTATAGGATCACAATTTTTGTTGTAGATTATATAAGTATTTGTTTTTATTGCAGGCACAACATTGAATTCTTTTCTTGCTTTTATATGATTCAAGAACAATCGTATAATAATAGTAACAATTTTAATTCATCAGTAATTGATTGTTATATCTGAAAGTTTAAAGAGTAGGAAGCTATATATATTGCAATGGGTTTATTTTCAAAGAAGAAAGATAGTACACCTTCGATTCCAAAAGAGGAATTGATCTTTACTGATAAGATGATTAGAGAACCGCCAGAAAGGTATGGTGTTGCAGATAAATTGAAGAAAATATCAGCAGATCAGCAGAAAGCTTATTTAGAAGTTCTTCATCACTTCCAAGATGAAAACTTAAAATTAGCAATTGATACAAATAATAAATCGGACCCAAAGTTACCTTTATCGAATTGTGAAAAATTTTGGTTATCAAGAGAATGTATATTCCGTTATTTAAGGGCAAATAAATGGCATACTGATAATGCTATTAAACGTTTAACAGAAACATTGGTGTGGAGAAGAGAAGTAGGCATAACACATAGTGAAGATGATGAAAACTCATTGAGAGCAGAAGATGTTGCAGTAGAAAATGAAACGGGTAAAGAAATCTTATTAGGTTTTGATAATGAGAGAAGACCATTACTTTATATGAAAAATGGTCGTCAAAATACAGAATCATCATTCAGACAAGTACAACAATTGATATATATGATGGAATCAGCAGTAACACTATGTCCACAAGGTGTTGAAAAAATTACAGTATTGATTGATTTCAAGGCTTATAAAGGTCCAGGTATTATTACAGATAAAGCGCCACCAATTTCAATAGCGAGAGCTTGTTTAAATATCATGCAAAATCACTTCCCAGAGAGACTAGCAAGATGTGTTTTAATTAATATTCCATGGTTTGCTTGGGCATTTTTAAAAATGATGTATCCATTCTTAGATCCAGCAACAAAGGAAAAGGCTATATTCGATGAACCATTTGAAAAATATATTGAACTAGAACAATTAGAATCAATGTACAATGGAAAATTAGATTTTAGATATGACCATGAAGTATACTGGCCAGATATGGTATCAGTTTTAAATGAAAAACGTAGTAAACAATATGAAAGATTCGTAAAATTTGGTTGTCACATAGGTTTAAGTGAATATGATTTCAAAGGTGATCAAGATGAACCTTTATACCCTGTTGAATTTGACCAAACACAAGTTGCTTCGACAAATTAGCATTGCCTTGTTTTATATTTTCTCCTTATTTCATCATGCATAGAAAATTTTTAATGATCGAAGAACAGTTTCATTCAATTCAAAAACAAGTTTTATCAACTTTTTGTTTGTCTTTTTAGATATTTTTACTTAGTTTCAATAAAATAATTATATTTTTACATGGTACAAAAACACAAGCAATAAATTTCATATTTTGATTCATCTCACAAACAAAAATCAGCTAGAATGATTGAACTTATGACCGACCATCCAGATATTTCTAACCTCTTAGACTATAATCACAATTGTTTTTAAAGTGGAAAGCGTCTCTATCAAAATTGCTAAACCAGCGATGGATTTCGGGGCAGAGGCGTCGCGTCAGAAATTAAAATGAAAAAAAAAAAGGCTGGATCATTAAACTCAGTAGTTGGTTAACAGGCTTAGTTGATCTGGTATGAGACTTTTAATGAGGGACGAATGGTGCGATGGCTGTGTAATGTCTCATAAAAAATCTCTTCATTTAATACAAAAATAAAAATAATGGTTGGTTTGATTAATTAATTGACATAAAATTTAATTTAATTTAATTATTTTCCTGGTTTGGCTAAACTTGCTTCTTATTTAACATTCGATCTAAAAAAATGTATATAAAGGAGTAACAATGATCAATAAATAAAACAAAAGAACTTTTATTATATTATTTATATATAATAACTATAGACATCAATCAAGTCAAGCTACCCAAACAATACGATGAGAACTACAAACACTATTACATTATCCTTATTAGCATCCCAAGCCACTGCTACTTCTAACCTTTTAGGTTCATCTGAAGATTCATTTGTCTCTCAAGCTGATGCCGAAAGTTCTGTTATTTCTGCTACCAAAACATTATATCAGACTTCTTTAGTAGCTGCCTCTGTTGTTGAAGGTAGTAGTACCGTTACTGCAGCCACCACATATAATTCTGCTTTAGTTCATGCCTCAAATGTTGTCAGTAATACTCAACAATATGAAGTTGAACCAAGTTATACAGTTGTCACAACTGATGCGCAAGGTGAAACTCATACTGAATACAAATGGTGGGTACCAGAAGGTACCACCGTTGCTACTCCAGTAGCTATGGCAGCTTCTGCTTCTGTTGATGCTGAAGAAAAAACATTATCTGCTTCTGTTGATGCTGAAGAAAAAACATTATCTGCTTCTGTTGATGCTGAAGAAAAAACATTATCTGCCTCTGTTGATGCTGAAGGAGAAACATTATCTGCTACTTCCAGTGAATGGGCCTACGGTCCAGTTACCACTGTCACCTCTGTTAATGCTGAAGGTGAATCTTACACATCTACATTATGGTGGGTTCCAACAACTACCTACACATGGAACGGTGAATCCACTGTTGAAACAGCTTCTTATGTTGAAACCACTTCCGTTGAAACCATTGAAAGTATTTACGTTTCCACATCTAACAGTCACGAGGTCACATACACCACTACATACAAGACTACTTTAGTTAACAAGGCTAAGGAAACTGCTTCTGCAAATTCCACCGTCTCTGTTAATTCAAATTCTACCAACGGTATTGATCACTTATCTCCGGTCAGAGGTTTAACATACATTGCCCTAGCTGCATTATTACTATAGAGAAATTTATCATCATGAAAAAACATTTCTTTCATAGTAAATATCATAATTCGTCATACACAATATTTCAACAGCATAAATATATATATACTGCATTTAAGAACATTTGTACATTAATCAATAATAAATTATAAACTTCAAATAAAAACTAAATTACTTCTTTCTAACTATAAGCATTGTTATAGCATGTGACCACCAATTCTTATTAGCAGGCGAACCCCGTAAGACAGAAAATTCGCCGTCTACTGGGCACTCCGGTTTTAGCAATTCAAATTTTTTTAGCAGGGCGATTGATAAACTTCAGGGATAGCTTGTCATAAATAGTTGGGTGTGTGTCAAACAGAAACAAGACAACACTATCGACAGAATTAATTGTTCATATAGTAGTGCGCTGGTTACACTATTATAGGAGAGACGGTTAGTTTCTGATTTTTTTGTTTGGTTTTTCTGCTATTTTTTTTCTTATCATTTTAGAGCTTTTTTGGTTGCAAGTGAAAAGGTCAACATTTTGTTTTTTAAGTTATCAACGTAAGATAGTTGTGGATCGTTGAATAATATGGTTTTATTTCATGCGAGTAATCATGTATTCCAAAATGATTTTTATGCAGTAACAAGTGCAATCTTCAATAGATATCCTAATCCGTATGCAACTCATGTGTTATCGATCGATACCTTATCAAGAAAAATTGATGCAAATGGTAATTTGCTAACTACCAGATTAGTTAGAAAGAAGGGTAAGTTACCTAAATGGATAGAATATATTATTGGATCAAGAATAACGGAATCTTGGATGATTGAATTCTCAACTGTGGATCCAAAACAAATGATATTGAAAAGTTTTAAAAAAAATATTGATCATGTTCGAATTTTGCAGGTTGAAGAGTATACAACATATTCTTATGATGCAGTTAATAAAAATACAGTAGTAAATAGTAAGGTTAAATTCACTAGTGGATTTCATGTAGGTATTAGAAATAAAATTGAGAACTTATCTCGGAATAAATTTGAAGCAAGCGTAAAGAGAAGCAGATTAGGTATGTCCCTCGTAATGGAAAAAATTGAAGAAAATACAAGTAAGAGAATTCGATCCTAGACGGCTTGAAATAGTTTCATGATACTTCATGGGTTATTTTGATACATTCGTTAGTTGAATTTTTTTTATAGTGTATGAGAAAATTTTTATCTCACTTGCTGCAGGGGTGACATATTCAGGTGTATCTCTAATGAGAATATTGCGTTTATTAAATATATTTATTTAACGGTAATGGGAAAATATCATTTATATCTATTTAATAAGAATTGTATTCATCCTAATATGTTACATGCAGAAAATGATACCATTTAATTAGTTATAGCACATCGATGTAAGCTTCCGATTAGCCCTATATAATTCTCTGATATATCATCAGTAATATCATATTATATTGTGACACATTAAGACTTTATGGGGTGTCAGTTTGTATCATCTTTAACGATCTTCAAAATTTTTTCAAAATTGAAGGTGTAGTAAGCTATTCTTCGTTGGCAAAATGCAAGAGCATCGCAATAATGGAAATTTGTAAATGTAATTCTAGAATTTTACATTCAGCTTTATAACGTTATTAGCAGGTTAAAGTTGTTATTTGATTTCAAAAAGTCAACTCAAATTATTATAGATAAGTTGTATTAACTATGTCCTGGGACGATGAAGCTATTAGTGGTTCAATGGGCAATGACGATGCCGTATTGATGGACTCTTGGGATGCTGATGATGAACCTATTTTAGATTCATGGGATGCCGAAGAAACTACTGAAAAGAAACATGAACCAAAAAAGAAGGAACTTACTAAGAAGACAGAATCAAAACATAAGTCAAGTTCTGTCGATAAAACTTTACTGGATCTAGAATCTTTAGATGAAAAAACTCGTAAGGAATTAATTAAGAAAGCTGAACTCGAATCAGATTTGAACAATGCGGCAGACTTATTTGGTGGTTTAGGTGTTGCTGAAAAGCATCCGAGAGAACTTGCTATGGAAAAAGAAATGGAACGTGCTGCACTATTACAACATACATTTTTGACTAAAGATACCCCATTTGAAGACCATCCATTGATTGCCAATGCTGAAACTAAGAGAGATTACCAAGATTTAAGAAAAGCCTTAGCTCAAGCTATAACTCCATTGAACAAAAAATCTAGTTTGAACTATTCATCCTCTTTAACTATTGATTTAATTAAAGATATCGCTAAACCAATGTCAGTCGAATCTATTAGACAAACCATTGCTGTTTTAATGAAAGAAAAAGAAAAGGAAGAAAGGCAAGCTCGTTTAGCTAAAGTTAGAGGTGGTACTGCCACTGGTGGTGCAGGTAAGAAGAAGGCTAAGGGTAAGACAAACTTAGGTGGTGCTTTCAAGAAAGATAATGATTTTGATATAGATGGCGGTGATTACGATGACTTCGGCGACGATGATTTTATGTAAGGAATTTAAAATCAAAGTGTTTGCATAGTGCAAAGTACCTTATACTTGTTCATTCAGTTAAAACAAGTTTGCAGATGCGAAAATGTCCTTTTATATATGAATTATATAAGTAGCATCGGCTAGATAATATTTATATTGAAATCTAGATATTAATGCAATATTTTGCTATGGTTAAGACTCTCCAGTTACATTTGAATACTACTTTCTTCCTCTTTTTATTTTTGAGTCAGATTTTATATCTTGGCGAGGCCACTTTACTTTCAAAAACAAATATATTGTTCAACAAAAATATTAAAAAATTTGAATATTTACATAATGTATATTACTAATTACCACATCGAATGACTAATGAAATGGCAAATGTTATTTGCTATGTTAAAAATGTTTATGTGCTGTTTTGTGTTCTTAAATAGGGGACTGGTTTACATCCAACTTCGAATGAATATCATTATTCTCATTTATATTTTCTATTTTTTTCTGCCTTTTAATTATTTCGATATAATTATATGGAACATACCCTACAGATCCACTTTTTGTTCTTACTTTCCACCATTGTGAATCGTTTCCTAATGGATCTTTTCTCGATGTTATAGCCATTAGGTCGCCTTTTTTTAAAGTAACCTCAATTTTTGGATTTTCAGGGACGAAATCGTACAATGCTCTTGCAAATTCTAATTTAGATGGGTCTATCATTCCATCGGAATGGTCTTGATTTGAAATACCTTTCTTTAGATTGTTCATCGCATGTACTCTCTTAATCAACTTATTTAGAATATATGGAAATCCGAATACAGCTAAAAGAAATACAAGAAGTGGCTTAATCGCTAATTTCTTCTTCTTTTCGATTGGCTTTCCTTTTTTAAAATTATCAAATTCATTCACCAACTGTGATTTTGAGCCTTCTAAGGCTTTTTGTGAGGGACTTCTTAAACGAAGAATTTTCTTTAATATCTTTATTATATTAAATACTCCAAACATGCCTCCAAGAATATCTTTAAGTTTATTGACTTCTTCTGCAAACGAAATCAGAGTAAAAAAGGAATTATACGTTGCCATGTAACTAGACTCTAACATTTGTGCAAATCCATTAATGGTACCAACTAAGTTTTCCAAGAGTTGGAAAGTAGCTCTAGTTGATTCTGTAATTCCACCATTATCTATACCTTTCATATTTTCTTCATTTCCAAAATAATTGTTACCATAACCATAATTTGCAAGACCACCGTAGTTAGATCCATATCCGAGTCCCATACCATAGTTTGAATTCATACCTACCCCATACCCATTTCCTAAATTATAGTTAGATCCCATACCGAAACCTATTCCCGACTGCGGATTCATTCCATAATTAACTCCCCTATAATATGGTGAGTTATACGAATTTCCCGATGGGTAGGTAGGAAGTTGAGGAGGAGTGATAGATGTCTCGCTATCATTTATATTGTTACCCAAAGTATCTTGCACTGTTGTATTATTTGTATTGAAATTAGCCATTTGATCGGCTTGATTAGTATCTGAACTATTAGCCTGCTCCCATGGTTTAGGTCTGGGAACAGAATTCATATTTATAGACCTTTATGATAAAACACAACTGTTCAAAATGCTTAGTATCCCTTTATATCTCATTCTCTTGGTGTATGTGGCATCTGATGTTAAGATTCCCATCTGAATATCATCATTTTCCCAATGATTAAAGGGCCCCGGAATTAGGGTTATAACTTCGTGTTTAGGGTTCAGAATATAATAAAGTATAAAATTTATAAGAGATATAGATAGTAAGTATTATTTACATAATATATATTTGAGATTAGTAAAAGTTCTATGATGTTGTGTATGTGAATATTTGTCCTGTATGATGTAATAAAATCTTGAAATTATGAATTTGAATGTCTTCTAAGATACAGTCATGACATAATAATAAAATAATAATAGTCAAATTGAAAGAATGTTTTGATGTTTGTAAATAGATGAGATTGAACTATTTTTGGATCTGGAGAGGCAGTTTGAATCCCTTCTTATAGTTCTTTTTTTCTTTTGGTGAATTTTCTTCGTTGAGATTATTGTCCTTTTCGTCGTCAGCTTCGTATTCGATTGTGTCACCTTCGTCGTCTTCGTCAGAAGCAATAAAACCGTCCTCATATTCATCTGTAAGATTTTCTCTGTTAGATGCCATCTGGGCCTTGCGTGATATTAGTATCGTCGAATAATCTGAATTTTCCTCGATTCTTCTTAGGTCTTTACTAGTAATTCTTGAAATTCTTGATATTCTTGGAACTTTTGGTGTCCTTAATGAAGCTCTTTTCGATCTGGTAGTTGTCTTTCTTGCTTTAGTTTCTTTTTGTGAAGATGCAAATTCAACTGGTGATTTTTGATCGATATAGTTCAATTTCTGTAATACCTTTTTGTAGTTATCAAATTGTTTTTCTAAAAGGTTAACTTTTTTCTCCATAGATCTACTTTTTTTGTTCGCAGTAGATCCATGTTCTGGTTTATAAGCTGGAATATAATTATTCTCTGTTGAGTAGGTTTTTTGTCTCAATAATTCTATCAATAATTTATCCTCAGCAGTTCTATTAGAGTTAATCGAATTAATTAGTCTTTCATTTTGTAATTTTAATTCTTGAATCTCAACTTCTAAGTATTTAATTTTTGAATCAAGTTTAAAAGACTCCATATCTTGTGTAGTTCTTATATTGGAACTAGAGTCTGAAAATTGTGAAGACAAAGCTGATTGTTGTTGCTGCTGATGTGAACCGTTGTCTGTACCATGGAAATTTGCAGTTGTTTGTTGGTCAAATAGGAAGTCGTAGTCTGTAGAAGTAGAAGAAATAAAACTGAATCTATTATTTTGTTTGTTGTGAATATTTGCGGCACTTGAATTCATATAATTATGAGTCCTACCGAAACTTTGATTGGTATTTAAATCAACAAAACCATTCTTATCGGTAGGGAGATTATCGATATTAACTGGTGGATAATCATTTGGTGAATCATTTTGTGTATTGGAGAATACTGTTGATGAGCTTGAGAGAACTCTATCCTTTGAATGGTCAATCATATTGTTACGGAAAGCACCCTTCTTGATATCTAAGTCACCAGAGTAGACATTTCCCAATGTAGAACCTCCGCTAACAACCGAACATGTTTTAAAAGAATTATGGTTTCCTTTCTCTGGTACTATAGTATCTTTTGAATCTATAATTTTTACAACATTTTGAACTTTTTGTGGAATTTCAATCTCAACCTCAACTTTTTCGATTTTTTTTATGTCAATATCATTTCCTGAACCCTTGTTATTTTGTAAATTTTTAATATCTTTTTGTTGTTGTTGTTGCATTTGTTCCAAAGTTTCTTTAATAGATCTATTATTTTCAATATTATTAGAAGGGGTATTTGTTTTAGAAGTAGCTGCAGATTTCAATAATGTTGATAATAAAGGTAAATTAGTTTTAGTTTGAGTTAAATATTCAGATTTTAACATTTTTGGACCAATATTATTTGAATTATTATTTGATGTGGACAAGTTAAACCTAATAGGCGATAGCGATCTAAAAGTCTCTGAATTCCTTCTTTCCCTACCACGTCCTGATCTTGTATAATCATTTAGTTTAGATAAAGAAGTAGAATAAAATCCACTATTATCCAGTTGCAATTTTGTTGGGGATGATAATAACGCTTGAAATGCAGCACTATTACTTCGATCATCGAGACATAGAGTAATAGGGGACATCTTAGGAGTAAATTGCTCTGACCTCATGTTAGGTGAATTCATCTTGGAGATCGGTAAATATTTCTTGAACGAACGGTGATAAATTCGAGCAAGCTCTCTTGTTTACTGTTCGAATCGTCTTCTCAACTATATATATCACTGTAACGGATTAAAAATATATAATTAGTTTTAAAGAAGTTTACAAAGAAATAGAAAAATGATTTCATCAACAAATCCTAGACAGTTATCAAATGAACAAAAGATGGACCATTACAGTTGGATCAATCTTCGTTGAATCAAATTTTACTTAAGTAATTTTCATTTGCTGGAGAAATCTATTTGCCATTTCCGGCCTAAATATTTGTTGTGGTATTTCCTGTTCTGGACTCCCCGAGCGACTTTATTACCAGATTCAGTTTATCGCTTTACCGCTTTGGGATTTCGTGCATTGCTCGCGCCGCCTGTTGCTTATTTTGGGAAGCCCTACCTTTTACAGCTAGGGTTTGATATCCGTTTTATAGTATATTGAATCATTCATGGCAAAGTAGTACTTTTGATGTATGCTATGTAATATTACAGATTATGAGTAATATATAGGACGTGTATATATTTACGATTTACAATTTTTGCGAAGTGCCCTGCACTTTGAAATTCGAAATGACTTTTATATTTACCATGTAAAATTGTATCAATATTTTACAATATGCACGATCATTTATAATTGCTCCTTGGAGTTTCGTAGCTTTTTACTGGATTGCATTTCTGAATTTCCTGAAGATAGAAATCTTCTCTCCATATTTTGCCTTCTCTTTCGTATTCTTTCACTTTTTTCAACTAATTGATCTATTCTATTATAAATCTCTTGTTTATTTTTAGAATTTATGGGTAACAATTCCCCAATTTCATCCTCTGTAATTGTTGTATCACTTTGGGTATCCGTAACATAATTCATCTCTTCTAGATCATTAGATTCATTATCGATATTTTCTTTTTCATTCAAGACATGTGACCCAATATCATCCTCATCAACGCTACTTTGTTCAATCGCATCAATCCCCCCATAAATCCCTGCTGATAATAACCTAATTTCTTCAAGTTGACAAATCATCTCTATAATAGCATGTTTCTTCTTTTCATCAATTTTGTACCTCGAATTATTGTCGGGATTCCTTTCTTCCTCGTTATAATCTTCTTCTTCCATATCTTCTTCCTCAAGGTCTTCGGAGTCCTCCGATATACCATTCTCCTGTGTATAGTCTAACCTCTTACTACTGTCTCCCAATACCTCTATGATAGGCGTTATCTGTCCTCCAATAGCGCTTCCAGAATTAGAATCAGTTTCGATTCCTTCCTTGGTTTCCACTCTCTCATCGACGATAAAATTTATTCTACTCATCACTTCAAGTTAAAACTATAAAAAACTATCATGGACCAGATAAACACCTTCCTTGCGCCTATAGACATCTACAAACTCTGTATCTTATACATCTCTTCTATCTATAAAAACTTTCCTATAGATCTTTTTAAAATTCATTATTTACAAACAGTTGCCTTTTTCGGCGGTTGGTTTCAAGACGGTTACATATTGTTCAAATTAGAAAGTAGCAAAATTCGACTGTACTGCTTGCACAAAACTCACACCCCAAGGGCAATAATTGAACTAGTCGAGTACCATTCATACAACAATAAATCTTGGTTCACCACAAACTTCAATATCTTACAAAACGACACCAGCCTTCATACTCTTCAGATCTCGAAGATTCAGAGATTCAGGGTAACACGTTTATATCGGAATTTTTTCATTATAATAGTTTTTCGGACATTTAAAAGACATTAGGGACTCGAGGTTTGAATTATGAAATAATTAAAAGGTGTCAATAGAAAGATATAAAGAAGTCATCACGATTAGCGGTAGAATCCCAGCAACCATATAGAATGTTCCTGGTTAGATACAGTGCAAGGAAAGTCAATTATGGAACTTTGACTAGGTCATCTCTCCGTTCAATTACTTACGGTCATACACAGAATCGAGATATTAGAAGAACATTCCAGCGAACATCTGAAGCGGAAAAGGTAAAACGTCCAAAAACCAAAGATGATATTGCTAGGGAAAAATTCGAAGCACAATTAAAGTCGAAAAATTGGTTTATTAGATGGGGTGCAAAATTTAGATCTGATGAATTCAGTAAAGGATTAACTAAATATTTAATCGGTGCATACGTTGTGTTTTTAATATATAGTTACTACTTTATGAAAAAATTATATTTCAAGGAAAATGAATTGAAGGAACTGATGAGGAAGCAGGAAGAAGGGAAGACCAACGAATACGAATCCTTGCGAATAAAGGAAATTAATGGGAAATTGAGAACAAGAGATAGATTAAAACTAGATCAATATGCTAAGATGAAGGAAGAAGGTATTGAAATATTTGATGGTATTGAATTGGAAACGACAGATCAGAACAAGCTGAACAAAGCTATTTTACCACCACATGACACAACAGCATTTTATGACTCCAAAGCAGAAGATTATGATAAAGATATAAATTTTGAAGAAAAAATGATTGGGATGGGTAGAAGACGTAAATGGTTAATGAAACATTGTAAAGGTGATGTATTGGAAGTTTCATGCGGCACTGGACGAAACCTTAAATATTTAAATCCAGAAAACATAAATTCAATAACATTTTTGGATTCTTCAGAACCAATGATGGAAATTGCACACAAAAAATTCAGAGATAAGTTCCCCACTTACGAGAGAGTTGCATTTGTAGTGGGTAGAGCAGAAGATTTGCAAAAGCTGGCCTCTCAAACTGATAAAGATGGAAAACCAAAGGAAGTGAAATACGATACAATTGTCGAAACATTTGGCTTGTGTTCACACGAGGATCCAGTCAATGCTTTAAAGAATTTTGCTAGTTTAATGAAGCCAGAGGGTAGAATTGTTTTGCTAGAACACGGTAGAGGTGATTATAAAATTATTAATAAAATCTTAGATAAGAGAGCGGAAAGACGTTTGACCACCTGGGGTTGCAGGTGGAATTTAGATATAGGTGAAATATTAGATGATTCAGGATTAGAAATTGTGGAAGAAAATACACACCATCTGGGTACTACATGGTGTGTTGTTGCAAAGAAGAAAGGTGATATCAGAAGAAAGAATGAAATTGGTTTCTTTGAAAAGTACGTCGGTTCAAGTGTTCAAGGAAGGATCAAATCATTTGAAGATAATGATGACGAATAGTAAAAACAAGGAAATAATGCTGTAATTAACGTAGGAACAGATAAAGGAAAATAATTCATAAGTCAAGTTCATGTAAATATAAGTCAATAAAATAGTCAAATGTAATTTTTGTAGAGTTCCATTTCTTTATATATACCATGAATATATTTAGATACCTTTTCAAAAAACAGCAATATAAATAATATCAATCACAAGTGTCTTTAAATATCTTGTCATTGTGTCTTACTTGGTATACTTTAACAAATTGTTTTCCGACATGTGGACCATTGACATTTTGCTATGAAAAATAAATGAAGCGACAAAAAACCTGCAATTCGAAGCTCATCACCAATACAGAACACATACTAACTGGACATTATCAACAGTAAGATATAGCTCGTGAATGTTTAATAGACTTGGATTACATCATATCATCCAAACTATCAAAATGTCTACTTCTAACAAGTATATACCTCCAGTGAATCGTCACATGACAAAGTTAGACAGATCTTTCTTTGTCACTGAAATTCAATTATGTGTAATTAATTTTCCAGACCCAAGAAATATTAGTATATTTTCTAAAAAGTTCAAGGACTACATATTAAGAGTTCCAAGAATACCTCATGTTATTAAGTTATCTGAAAATGTAAAGAATGGGGACAAAACTTTAGCTTGTGATAATGGGATTGTTGAGAAAGGTATTCTTTTAACTGATTCAATAAACAGCGTTGAAGACGTCAAAAAAAAGCTATCTGCAGAAGCCTTTGAATTCCTAAAAGAAAATAACGCAGATATTATGTCGTATCAGTATACATTAGATTATGATTATTGGAAAGCTGAAGATATTTTAAGAGCTGTTTTACCAGAAGAATATTTAGATGAAATTCCAACAGGTTTCACAATCACCGGCCATATTGCACATTTGAACCTTAGAAAAGAATTTAAACCGTTTGCTTCACTAATTGGACAAGTTATCTTAGATAAGAATACTAAAATCGAGTGTGTTGTCGACAAGGTTAGTTCAATCGCAACCAAATTTAGAACTTTCCCAATGAAAGTTATTGCAGGTAATAATAATTTAATTGTTGAACAGAAAGAATCTAATTGTACATTCCGTTTTGATTTTAGTAAAGTTTATTGGAATTCTAGATTACACACGGAACATGATAGATTAGTAACTCAATATTTTAAACCAAATGAAGTTGTTTGTGATGTTTTCGCTGGTGTTGGTCCATTTGCTATTCCAGCCGGTAAAAAAGAAGCTATTGTTTTAGCTAATGATTTAAATCCAGAAAGTTTTAAATATTTAAAAGAGAATATTACACTTAATAAAGTAAATTCTATGGTTACACCATTTAATTTAGATGGCAGCGAATTTATCAAACAATCACCATTATTACTACAAAAGTTAATACAGTCCAAAGAAGATGGTAAGATAAAATTACAAATTAAACAAAAGAGAAAGAGGCACAAGAAGAATGATCATGGTGAAATTATTGAAAAGTCTACTGAAGCTCATAAACCTGAATTTAAGGAAATCGTTATCCCTAATGAAATTAGTCATTTTGTTATGAATTTACCAGATAGTGCTATTGATTTCCTAGGTGATTTTGTTGGACTCTATGACAATGCTACTGATAAAGAAAAGAAAATGCCATGGATCCATGTTCATTGTTTTGAAAAATATGGTAATGATGAAGAACCCAGTATGGAGGAACTCTATCAAAGAGTACATACCAGGATATTAAAAGCTATGAATACTGATCCGTCAGTTTTACCAATTGAAAACCTATCCTTCCATTTAGTACGTAAAGTTTCACCTACCAAACCCATGTTCTGTGTGAGTTATCAGTTACCAAGAGAACTTGTCTATAAGAACAGCATACAAGCAATATAGAAGGATAAGGATTACTCATAGATATGCTTTTATCTACACCCTTTGTAAAATTTCATACTTTGAATAAAAATAAAATAAAATAAAACTATAATAATTATCAAAACCCAAGCTTACAAGAAATGCCACAGGAATTAGTAAATACTGATACCTCAAGCAATAGAAGCGATATCGCTCATTAAACAGTAGGGATATGGTGAGCACTCGTCCAAGCAGCTCCTGTTTCATTAGACAAAAACTATCTTGACTCCCAAAAAACGGGGAAAGGAGCGAACAGCAAGGATGAGGGTTCAAGAAGAGACCTCTTAACAACTACTAATGCAACAGATCCAGTCGATCACCTCGCAACCTCATCCCTGGCAGGCCAACTGACTCATTGTATGAACTTGTCACATCTCACGATCATGTTATCAAAAATATGACTAACTTTCGCTTAGTGGGATTTTTTACTCCGTTATGCGTCATTAGCGCGTCAAACGCTCTGTCCTCTTTTCTTATTATCAGTGGGTTATGTAATCGATATATAAAGAGAGCGACAATGGTCGGTAATCAGCAATCATTTTCTTCTTGTTTTCGTTGAAGTTGAAAGTAACCAAGAGGCAAAGGATCTATCTGTTCAGGTAATATCTTTTAACTCAACAGTCACACCCCCCTCTCTCATTTCACATTTACTTTATTTCTTTTTTTTAAGCATTATCTGCATATTCATTTATTTCCTGTAATTTTCCACTCAGAGATAAAGTTTAGTCGCTATATTTTATAACTAATTGATTAAAAATTGTTATTTTATTTTTTTTACCTATTATATTTTTTGAGTTTTGAAGTTTTTGATATATTATTTTAACATAAGAATGGGTTCTTTTATTGCTTAAACAGCGTTATGTTGTTTTAAGAGTTCACATTCACATAGTTACCAATAAATTTTACAATTCAATAAGGGAAAAGAAAACCAAATAAAAAAAAACTCATAAGTGTTTAACCCTTTTTTAAAAAACTTTATTTTTTTGTTTTAGTGAAACTATATACCAAAAACATTACAGTTAAAGAAATTTTTTAAAAAAAAATGCAACAAGTTACTTTAAATTCTAATGTTGCTAAGCTTATCGGTTCTCCTTCTCCTTCTACTGCTAATCCACAGGAATTAGTTCAATCTCATTTTGCATACCAAACACCACCTTATGAGGTTAATAAGGTTTCATATCATATATCATCTCCAAATATTCAATTATCATCTTCATTAACATTAATCGAAAAAATCACTAGATTATTGTCTGCATTAACATTAGATTATTGTAATTCTAATTCAAAAATTAATAATTCTTTCACTACAATTAAACCATTTGTTACTGAAATTTTGAAAAGATCAAAATCCAATAAATTAATAGCGATTCTTGCATCACATTATTTTAAAACAATTTTTTCAAATTTACAAGAAAAGCAACAAGATGAATTACCAGAATTCGCTAAATGTTCAAAACGAATTTTTTTATCATGTCTTATTTTAAGTCACAAATTCGTCAATGATAACACTTTTTCAATGGAAACATGGTCTTCCATTAGTGGTTTAAAATCAAAGGATCTTTCAACTATGGAAAGATGGTGTCTAAACAAATTAGGTTACAATCTTTTTATCGATTCTAATAAACTTTTAACCTCTGAGACAACTTTTTTCGGTCAAACTACGAAATCGTTGAAACGGAAATTGGATGAGGATCCCTTTAATACTTCAAGAAATTTCAAAAAAATTAGCAAAAGTCAATAGCTGAAGTTTTAGAAAAATTTTTTTTTTCTTTTTCTAATAAAGAAACAGAATTTATTCTATATTATATTATACATACATATATACTTAAATCAAAATCATATCTATTGTTTTTTTAACTAAAATAAGATAAGAGTGTTAAATTTAAAAATTATTATTTTATTAGAATCACCGCAACATAAATATGAAATAATCTGCTTCATCTCATACAGTAATGAACCTTCAGTACATTTTTATTAGCATATGTCACATTTAGTTAAAAAAAATATGCGAATTCTGTGGATCGAACACAGGACCTCCAGATATCTTTTGACCGAAGTTAATCTTCAGTCTGGCGCTCTCCCAACTGAGCTAAATCCGCATTACTTTCTTAGAAAAAATAACTAAATCTTCAATGTTATGAAACTGTTGAGAAAACTAAATGAATACATTTACAATAATAATTTGAATTAGGAAGGTTGAAACTATTCCTATAATTCCTCATTTTAGACTAGATTTTACCTTCTAACAAATTTGTCATGATAATAACAGTTTAGGCTCAGCGTTCTGATTAACGCGTAAGCGAACTGAAATTGTTTAGTAGTAAACAAATAAGATATTACATATTAATATTATACATTAACATATATAACTGGTCGTTCCTTTAGATATTCAATATATTAAATGACTGCTCTGGAAGAATTAGAACAGGACATTGACTCTTTAAAGAAGGAAAGTATGTGTTTTCTTGAATACCCATTGATAAATCATTCATTGTTACTAACAACTGTATATTAATGGCTAGTTGTATTACTAAATGAAAAAACTTCCTCATTGAAGAAAGCAATCACTAATAAGAAAAGAGGAGTGGTGTCTTTAAAAGATAAGAATAAACCAAAGACGGTAGTTACAGAATTTGAAACTTTATTTGAGCAATTTCCACAACTTCATAACTTATTATATGATGACTTTACCAGTGATTCAACTACAAATGACAGTCACTTGCAAAATGAATCGGATTTAAGTATTAATGAAACAAGAAGCCAAAATGAATCTTTTACCCCAAGAAAGAAACAACACATAAGTTCACAACTTGATAATTTACCTGAATCTGAATGGGTTCTGAAAAATCAAGTCCCATTAGAACATCAAATGTTTGACAATAGTATAATAGATGAAATGGATACTGGAATACTCTCATCGCCATCAAAGAGAAAGGCTAGATTAGATGGTAACAGTATAGGCAATCCTAATACATATAAATTACATGACAAAATTATTCTTGAAAATATATTTAGATTCTTTGGGATAACATCGTTTCCATTGGTAGATCCAACAGATCTTAGAGTAAATATCGAAACAAACAAAATGGAAATTGGAAGATCGATGATTGGTATGCGATTGGATATTTTTGATGAAAGAAGCTCAACATTTGAGAAACCACATTATATTTTATTGAAGAAGACCAATACTTCAAAAGATCAAGAGGATAAAAATAATAATTCATCAAAATGGTTTATATTTAAGCATACAATCCCTGAATATCTGAATATTCGCAAAATAATGGAAGAAATCAACCAAAATGGCGCCAAGAGTTATAACGATATTTATATCTTTTGCAAGGAAGTTTATATCCAATTATTAGAAACTATTGAAAGAAGAAGGAAATTTGAAGAATTAGAATATCGAGGAATAATTTCTAATCTCAAAAATGACTTATATTCAAATCGTATTTCCTTTTCTGTTGGTGGTATTAAAATTCAATTATATTTGGATGATAACATAATAACATCATGTGTGATACTGAAGGGAATCAAGGATTCTGAGATCAGAGCAAAATGGGAGACCGTTTTAAATGGACCGTTGGAAGATTTAGAATTTACCTTAAAACAATTGAGTTAGTTCAGTGTAGTATATTTTCTATCAGCTCTTATAATAATGACTTTTTCACTCATATAAATACTTATTTAATATGTAATGGTTTGGAATTACATAATACATGATATAGCAACATGCATAACCTAATATGCAACCCAGAATTTTCTCAAATAACGTGTGATAGTAAATTGAGGTGATGAACAATAGCATATACCATATTGCCAAAACTGCAGTTATTAAATATAAACCGCGATTTATCCAGGGATTAATAAATGCTTCAATACTATGTTCTTTGATATGATTAATATAAATAAATAGCTCACACCACAGGATTAAACTAATATTCATTAAAAAACAAAAATGTCCACTGATGTCGAAACCACCTATCCAATCACCACCTTTTTTTCTACAACCTTCAGCAGAATGTAGGCCCATACTCTGATTACCATCGCTGCACTCTCCACCAGTAGCGATAAACACATGATCGATTATTACAAAGCATACAAGCAGAATTATTAACTTCAAAATATATTTTATTGCATATTGTTTTCCATATATTAAAACTTGAATATTATCAAATCTGCTCTCTTGTCTTAAATTAGTGATAGGTAGAACTTCAAACTTCCTACTGCGTACATAAATTTGTGCCAATGCAATAGAGGCAAACAGAATCGTCCATATGATATTACCTTTGTATGCAAATATACTATTTATTATGTTTTGCGAATTCAAAATATAGATACTTTGTCGTTGCTGTTCCTTTGTATCCTCTGAAACAATCCAGCTTAATAAAACACCGATAAGTAAATTAGCTGGATAAGCTAATGCGACGAAAAGTTCTTGTGTGTATTTATTCGGTCTTCCGTCTAACCACATTGATACTTTTAGTTTTATATACCTGAAAGAATACCTTGATGAAAATAATCTAGAATCTGTTTTATTTTTCGACTTAGATCATTGAAAATATTTTAATAATCCACTATCACCAATTTATTCAAGAAAATTGATATATATATAAATATATCGTTTCCTATGTTGATGTGAGTATAGTTCTATAAAGGTGCGACTAATTATTTAATTTTACAAGTTTTATGTATTACCGAGGTGGCATGACATAATGAACGTGGCACAGCACACTCATCAACTCATGTTATTTTCATCTTTAAATTTATCCCAAGCAGTACTTAAAACACTGAAAACATTTTCGGCTATCATCCTGTCTTCTAACTTTAAGCTGTCTGGAAGCTTATCTGGGTGCAGTTTAGCGATAGCTTTCAAATATGTAATTTTAACTTTTTTAGGAATCACCAAATCTGCAGCAGCGACAGGACGCCATTCAGACCATGTTAATATAGTTGATAAGTTAGACAAAAGAAACCTAAGATCATTTTCTTTATTTGTCTTCCATGCTTCAACTTTTTCATAAACTATATCATACAGGGCCAACTTTTGTTTTTCAATTTCCTGCTCACGATTGTTCGATTGTTCGATTTTTTCTACAGCTCCAGATATCTTTTGAGATACCTTTGAAGTTGAAACTGGTTTTGCATTTGATTGTTCGCTTTGCGGAGTTTTAACTCGAACTGTTGGTCTTGGCGTTTCTATTTCAGGGTTAAGAACCTTTTGACATCTTCTCTTTGCACTTAACATTTTTGGATCATGATATCCATTTATCAGTAGCAGTTCGTATGAATCTAATGCATTTTTAAAATTTTCTAGATGTTCATAGGCTTCTGCTTGCCTTAATACAATTTTAGACCAAATTTCTTTATACGATTTCCCGGGATTACTATCCTGAATAACATCACTCCATTGTGATTTATCATTAGGAAATAAATCCAATGCTGTCATAGAGTTTTCTACACATTTAGAATAATCGCCAATTTTAATTTGTGAAATCATTAAATTTGATAATGCGATAATTTTTAATGGATGCGATTGTGGTAAAGTATTTAATGATTTTTCATATTCTTGAAAGGCTAGGTTGTAATCACCTTTAATGAATAATTCTCTTGCGTTTATATTGAACTCATTATAACCTGACAATTCTATGGCAGATATCTGTATCCTCGGTATAGTAGTGTTTATATCAGTGGTAGATTTATTGCTATTTGAAGAAGCACCAGAAAAATCTAAAAGAATGGATTCCTCAAGCTCTTCTTGTTGTTGTAAAGATGGTGTTACAGAATTCTCCTGAGTAATATTAATTTTTTCATTAAGATCACCTAATAGATCTCCTTCGACTATATCATTATTTGAAACTGTATTGGATGTATTTGTAGTACTCTTTAAAGGAGGTATTGGAGATTTAGAGTGAAGAATTTTAGATTCCTGTTCATTGATATCGAATGGATTATACTCCTCTTGGTCATTTTTTGATAATCTTGTATTTACAGAAGCAGTATATTGATTTTTGTCTTTAGTTACTATTGAATGTTCAATGATAAAATATTGGTTGAGCCTATCTGATTCCTCTTCAGGGTATGCAATTAACTGATCTACTAAATCTTTACCCTTATTTAAGAAATTAGTCGCCATTGAGAATAAAGATGAAGAAGCATTTTTGTTATTGGTATTATTCTCATCGAAATAGGTAGTTCCTACTCTGTCATTTTCTTGTTGTTTCTGATTTTGTAGTTTTTCTCTTCTTTTTCTTATGATATCATCATATAAGATACCTTTATCGTAATACCTATTAGCTTTTTCAATTGGCATACCTAGGGACATTAACTGGGATAGTTCCATATCCCTAATCTCATCGAATATTTTATCATTGTGGATGTCCTGGTTCGCAACCACCCCATTAGCATTATTTGTAGTACTATCAAATTCGTCAAACGCTTTCATAAAATTATCGTCATTAGCACTTGTCCCTACATTTGAATTGACCGTGTAATTATCGTTAGTCGCAGATGATGGAATCCGGAATAAGTCATCTAAATCATCATGAATATCAGTATTAGTATCTAAATCAGCGGACTGCACCAATTCCACTGGAACAGATGGTAACCTATTCAAGTTATCATTGCTTATATTATCATTGTTAGTGCTAGTACTGGTGCTAGCAGTTTTCCGACTTGGATTCCCGTCTTTAAAAGAAGACAACAAATTAGCAAACGGATCAGACATGTATTAAAACTCCTCTAAGTTACCAGAATCAGGCAATTATATGGCAACCACTCTACCGATGGTAAGTTGGTCCTTCCTTCCATTAATCTTTATCAGTCAGTTCACTTAAAATATGCCAAGTGAAATTAGGGCGCCCATCACTTGCAACGGTAACCCTAACGCATCGCAAAAAAAAATTTATTTTTCAAAATTTTTTTTCTTTTCATTCAAATTTTAAAGAAATTTTGAGTATTAATGGATGATGAGTGTTTTATTTAAGAAATCTAGTTATAATAAAACATATCTACCAACATAATAACCACGCTACAATGCATTTAATGTACACTTTAGATGGCCAAGGCAAGAGAGTCTACACTTTGAAGAAGATGACCGAGGATGGTCAAATTACCAAGTCTGCCCATCCAGCTAGATTCTCACCAGATGATAAGTACTCCAGACAAAGAGTTACTTTAAAGAAGAGATTCAACATCTTACCAGGGCAAAAAGAATGAGCATAGCATATATCTCATACCGACAGATACATGCGTATTTCATGTGTATGGGTGGCACTAGTAAAAATAACTTTTTTTGTACATTAAATTATATTATATCATAAGTAACTTAACTTTTTATTAAATAGAAAAAAAATAAAATTAACATTAAAACATTGTTTTTATTTCGTATTGCTTACATTGCATATATATATATGTGTGTACAAGTAACTCTATTATATAGAATTTTTTTAACTCCGTAGACCGATATTTTTAGGTGTATTTGTATATAGATAGGTTTCAGAAAGGTGGTTTCCGATTCCCTGTTGCATCGAGATTGAACTGCATGCTGTTATGATAGTTTTCACATATCTGTCCTATCACTTCTATATTCTTGTTTTTATTGTTTACATCTGCCAGTTCCTGATTCAAGGTAACCACACTCTGATTCAATCGCTCCACATTCGCGATAATACGTGATAAAATATTCTTTTGTTGTCTCTCGTACGGATTCTCCATTGCGACCTGCCCTTCCAATACACCTCTCAATTGCAATATCTGTCCAGTAAACAACTTCAACTTCAACTTCAATTCAACTTCAACTTAACGTTTCGCTTTTTCTTGCCGTGCAAAACAATCTCACAAACACTAAACACAATATGAGTAAGGCATTACACAACACTGGGATGTCGCTACAATGTACAATGTATAATCAAGCAACGATACAATCATAGACATGTATCGATGGGTTCCATCCGGTCTGTCTCGCCGTCTTTTTTAGTCAGACTTTCCCCATTTGCTGAGATCAGCTGTTTTTACCTTTCACATACTTTTCTTTGTAATTAACATCTTTCTTTACACACTGATTCCGCAGTGGAGAACATCAAAACCGCGAATAAATTTTTCACTTCAACAATTTTGGTTGGGTTAGAGAGAATAACGACTGATGAGGAACTGATGAGGAATAATCATTCTTGTTTGCACAGGATAAGTTTGTGTATACGTTGTGTGTCTTGAGAATTGTATACTGGTTCTCTGTAAAGAAGACGAAGACGGTCGGTTAAATTAATTGAAAAGATGCCAAACGACGCAGTTGAGATTACTACCATCTGCTCAAGTCTAGAAAACTCACAGTTTAAATTACAGAGCACAGCTCAGAATCTTCCACATTCTAAAAGTCGTTCACCTGAACTTTCTAGTAATGAAGCACCTCAACTTCGCTCTTTACCAAGAATTAAGATTTTTGGTACAGGTGGTACTATTGCCTCAAAGGGTGCTACTTCATCATCTACTGCAGATTATAAAGTGGATTTGACCATTCAAGATATGTTAAAGGCGATTCCTGATATTTCACGTGTGTGTGAAGTCGAATATGCACAAATTTGCAATGTGGATTCAAAAAATATAGATGAATCTATATTATACAAGATTTATAAAGGTGTTTCAGAATCATTACAAAAATTTGATGGTGTCGTTATTACACATGGTACAGATAGTTTAGCAGAAACTGCTTTCTTTCTAGAAAGTACTATAGATACTGGAGATGTTCCAATTGTTTTAGTTGGTTCAATGAGACCATCGACTAGTGTATCTGCAGATGGCCCAATGAATTTATATCAAGCTATCTGTATCGCATCTAATGTTAAATCTAGAGGTCGTGGTGTCCTTGTATCATTGAATGATCAAATCTCAGCAGGTTATTATATTACAAAGACAAATGCTAACAGTTTGGATTCGTTCAATGTTAGACAAGGTTACTTAGGTAATTTTGTTAATAATGAAATTCATTATTATTATCCACCAGTTAAACCTCAAGGTTGTCATAAATTTAAACTTAAGTTAAATGAGGAAAGTGAGGTATTTGATTTACCAGATGTATGTATCATATACGGTTATCAAGGTATTACATCTAAATTATTAAATTTAGTCAAAGACCAATATGCTGGTCTAGTCATTGCATCTATGGGTGCTGGTTCAATGCCAGATAAAGTAAACGCCGATTGTTTAAAGATAAATATCCCAGTCATTTATTCAAAGAGATCCATGGATGGTATGATCCCAAAAGCCAATTTACCAAAGGATGAAAATGGTAACTCTAACCAAGCCATTGCATCAGGTTATCTAAATCCAGAAAAGAGTAGAATCTTATTACAATTATGCTTGGCTTGTGATTACTCTATCGATGAAGTTAGAAATGTATTCACAGGTGTATACGGCGGTTGAATGTATATATACATAGATGATTCATTTTTTTATCTTGAAAACATAATTGTAGCAATATATAATTTATAGGTTTAAAAAAAGTATTGATATTTTTCAACTATCTTTTTTTTTTACTGATCTACAACATCAAAATCTTTTAGGAGTGCTTGAGCAAGGCTCTTTGAACTCCAAAGGAAATGGTGTGTATTTCTGTTTCTCTTCCGTCTCTTTTACTTTGACAAAACTTCTTGCAATGTTCCTTCCCATTTAAGTGGGTGAAGAGTTCTCGGAAGGATTCATTATTTAACGTGGGATGAAACCTCGGATTGGACACTCCTTGAACTAGATCTGGAAAACTTACTGCTTAAACTAGATATTGAGCCTCTTCTACTCGCTGTATTAATCGCATTTGATGAAATGGACCGTTTTCAAACAGTACCTCATTGCTGTTCAGTTTTAAACCATATACTTCATATCTTAAACTAATTCCACATATTTATATGTACTATTCTCTGTGAATACGAGGGTTGTGTTCATTTACTTGCTGCGATATGTCATATTACTTCCTCAGTAATTAGCGTCATCTGTCACTCTCAAGCTTGTTTCATCACATTCGGTTCCAATAATTTGACAAACAAAGAAACAAAACCGAAAAAAAGGAAAGCGAATAAAAATTCGAAGGATTCAGAAGCACATATATACTCAACATATACGTAGGATATTATTCAAGTAAGCAGTGTTCGTGGGAATTTAAAATACTGCGTGATGTATAGAAGACTAATACATACTAGTAGTGTGAATAGAACCGCTATTTGGTCGGATTTCAGTGCAAGGTCTCCATCCCTGGGAATTCAATCAGCTAAGATTAAAGAAGGTATTCTCAATGGTGGTAATGTTAAGGTAGGTCCAGCTAGTATTAAGACGAGATCTAATCGTATTAAGTATAACTCCCCAGAAAACATTGATGAAACTTTTAAGACTTGTTATGAATTTCTGCAAGAAAGATCCGAAAACTCTTATAAATATGTCAATAAAGATTATGTTACACCAGAATTACGTGAAAAACTTCTAACAAAAGCAGAAATTGCCAACCCAGAAGTCCAATATAATTTTCAATTTAATAATAAATTGGATAATATTCCATCAATTATTGATTATAATCAACCGGTATATAGATATCTAGGAAATAAGGATTGGGAATCATATAAACAGATGCTATTAATGCAAAGATTGGAATCCTTAAAAGTTATTCCTGATACTTTACCTACTTTAGTGCCTCGTGCATCTGTTGAAGTAAAATTTCCATTTGCAACAGGGGTAAATCAATGGATTGAGCCAGGTAAATTTTTATCTTCCGGTGTAACTTCTTTAGAGCCTATATTTAAAGTCCAAGAGTATCAATTAGTTAATCCAAAGGAACAATTGTATACTATTTTGATCGTGAACCCAGATGAGCCTGATTTACAGAACGATACGTTCAAGACAACTTTGAACTACGGTTTGACGAATATAAAAATTGATTACAATGATAATATAATTGATTCAAGAAGGTTTACTGAACGTAATATCCTAGCTAAATACCTGCCACCGGTTCCAGAGAAAAATGCAGGTAACCAAAGATATGCTGTGTGGGTTTTTAGACAAAATATGGATGATAAAACAGGCAAATGTGCTGTTATCGATAATGGTCAAACCATCTCCGAAATTGACAGAAACGATTTTAATATTAGAAAATTTGTTGATGAGCATAAATTGGATCAAGTTGGTGCACATGTATGGAGAAGTAAATGGGATAGCAATGTTAAATCAGTGAGGGAGAAATATAATTTACCTTCAGGTAGAGTATTCTCAAGAGTACGTACTTAAAAGCACTCTATGTGTAAATATGCATATAAACTAGAGAATTATTCATGTACATAAATTATATATCGATAAATATATATATATTAAATAAAATTAATAGTATCATTAATTGTGAACCGCTACAATGAACTTCAATTTAATTAATAAAAATATGTATGTTAAATCAATGAATATATGTTAAATAATAGACAATTTTCTTAATGTTTACTTATATTTTCGTCTTCCATAGCTCAGAAAACGAATGAATATATAATACATTTAGACATACTGCCTCACTTCAGTTATGCTCCTTTTTCGGAACAATTTGGTTTATTTACAATTGCCAATAGCTTTTTTCGATCTTCTTTTATTTTTTACCTTTAATTTCATACATCACGATAAATGCAAGGAATAACATTTATATACTTAAGTAGATTTTAATGATTCGACGGCATTTAGAATAACTGCAGCGTAGTCTAAGTTAGGATCCTCCAGATCAACATTTTGACTATCAACAGCCTTTGGTGGATGTATTTTGGCCCATTCAGCCTTTGCTTCCTTAACTAATGCGACTTGTTTTTGGAATTTCACCTCTTCAATTTGTTTCTTAGCAGAACAGTTTAAATTCCTATCAGTTCTTAGGCCTACTACTAAACCTAGAGCTAACGCGCTGTACCTTAAAACATTAACAGTAGACATCTTCTTACGATCAGAATTTCAATATTCTACACCTGAAATGGAAAAAATAACAGAGTTATCACGGTTCCAAAACCTCAATCACTTCAATGTTCATTTTACAATATCAAAATATATATAACATAACATATCCATCCTTAGTTTTCTGGCGCTCGAACCAAATGTCTATCGCTCCGCAGCCAATCATATTGAAGTATTCATTTCTAAGTTATATGTATTCCATACCCGGACAAAAGTCAACTTAAGTATCGAATATTTATTCTATGAGCGTATATATCAGTTATGTTTGTGGTAATACTGTCTAATCGAAGCCTTGTTCACCTAGTTTCTCTTGTATTTCATGTATCCGGTCTGAGATGTCCTTTAAGTTCGTGCTTAGAGTTTGTACTTCATCGAACCTTCTCTGTTTCTTGGAATCATCTATTGCGGATTGCAGTATGAAACTCTGTTCTTTATATACCATAAGTTCTTCTCTGTATTCTTTGATTTCTTTGATGCTGAGATTGCTCATTAATTCTGAGAATTTCTTGATTTCGGGCGTATCATTACCATTCAAGCTATTGTTAGTGGAACTATCATTTGAAGAGCTAGCGGAACTCAGGATAGAAGGAATGTTTTTCATCGGTAAGATCTTTTCGTTGATAAAGTTTGCAGATACAATTTTTATGGAATCTTGGATCAGTTTCTCTGACTGATTTGTAGGTTTTACAGCTAGTAATTGTTTTGCAATTAAGTTATATGAACTAAATGATCTTAATACTTTTTCCCTTAGATTTCCTAATTCCTTGATATCTCTACCACCTGGTATGTTATTTTTTTCCTTGGTTATTTCTATTCTACTTAATACATCTTCGAATTGAGGCAACATTTTACTAATCATTGCCGATAAATTTTGTAGACTATAATACTTTGAAAATATCTTGCTTGGCTGTGCTGAGATATCTTGACTAAACCTTCTAGGTACATAAATCATTTCCAAACACTTAGAGCAAAGTCTAAGAGTTTTATTAAACTCTGGATTTTCAGGTACAGCTTCTCTGTAGTCGATATCGCTGGTAACCTTCTGTAAGAATCTAACTAGTAACTCACTCGAACAACCTCTTTCCTTATTATCGCATACAATTAACCCACAAAGACGGCAGTGATGTTTCCTTACGATTAAATTAAAGGTTTCTTGACATATATTACAATTCGATGCATTGTCATCGCTCCTCCATGGTGTTACTGAACGTTCAAAATTTGATATCTCATAGTCTAACTTTAGTGATAGTAAAATGTTCCCATTATATCGCTTATATAGACGTATAATACCATCTATAAGTCTAATGAGTCTATTCTCCAATTGTAAGTTACGTAAGGCCTTATCTTCACTTTTGGAATTTCGTGATTTCATAAATGAGCTAGTTAAGTCAACTCTTGTACCGAAATCATTATAACCAGAACGTAGTGAGTAGCATGAATAGCAACAGTTGTACCATTTACCATTATTTGGATCATATTCAGCATCAAAATTCAATCGAATGATATTTCTGCAATGTCTTTTACAAAATAAATTTCCACATTTCCTACAATTTCTTATGCCTCCATCCTTATTTAAAATTAGATGGCAATGATGGCATTTTAATCCTGGAGAATACCTTTTCCAATGTTTATTTTTAATATGGTTTGGTCGGTGGACATGATTGATCCTGTTTCTCTTAATATGGTTACTATGGTGTTCGTGTTTAGTTTTATTTGGTGAAGCCGTCTGACTCCTATCAATATATTCCCTGGAATCATCAACAGTATCACTAAAACCATGATCGGTATCTAAATGAGTATTTAATAGCAAAAGGTTATTAAATATTTTGAAACATATGGGACAGCTGACATTTTCTAAATCATCTGTAATCGTGTTTGATGAAGATCGCGAAGTTATTTCTTCCGGAGATCCTTGGCTCATTTCCTTGTAGATGATTTAGTATGCATTTGAACGTCTGAAAGGGCCCAGATTTGTTCTATTCGATATTTATGATTCCTTAACAGAATGAAGGTGAAAAGATATATTCTTTCCCACTCACAACCAGCCCTTAGCGATGTGTCAATATCTCTTTTTTTTTCCATATCAGAACTTCGCTTTATAAATAAGTACAATCGGCACCTCAAGTATATATAGTAAATGATATTAAATAAATGATCTTTCTTAAGAATGAATACTATATGTACTATATGCCCTTTCTAACGATATTGTATGGATGTTGTGTAGTATTTGTACATATAAATATATATGCGTGTATAAAAGTAGACAATTAACTACTTAAGTATATCGAAAATTGCTTGCTAGAATACAATTTTTGGTAGGTCAAATGCTTTTCTTTGATCCTTAACCATAGATGCTGATCTTTCAATTATGACTAGTTCATTATCAGAAATGAAGTTGGTAAATAGGATAGGTCTGTATTTATCGCTGTAAAAGAATATTTTATGAGCGGCTTTGTTTTTGCTTGAATCAATAGACCTTAATCTGTTTCCTTGATCTAAAACGATATCAACATTTTCTACCATATCCATATCAACGTCTTCATCCTCCTCATCTTCATCATTCATGAAATTACTATCATCTGTAATTGTTAGACCATCACGGCCACGCTTTTTTTGTTTCTTTCTTTGACTTACAGGTAAATCAACAGAAAAATCGAATCTTGAAATCCAAGTAGAACCCCAGAACCAAACAATGTTTTCATTTTTGCTATTACAAAATACACCTAAACATTTTTCTTTGGAGTTTTGGAATTGTTTTGGTAGATTTTCTGTGTTATTTTTGGACCAGTTTGTCAGCAGACTTGTTTCAGTTTCTTGATCGTCTGTACTTTGTATTATATTTAATTCGTATATCTTGTTTTCTGCTGTTACAACGATAACAGTATTCTTACTTTTATTTATCTTAATAGCTGTTATGAAGTTTGTTAAACGGACTAAGCATTTTGCCTCTTTAGTTTCAAGATTAATTAAATCAACAAAACCACAACCACGAGATACTACTGCATATTTATCAGTGGCATCTAACTGATTAATATTATTGATATATGGAACCTTAACACTACTCTTAGTAGTTTGTACTTCGGATGTTTCAATCTCTTCGAATTTTTCATCATCGTCACCTTCTAAATCAAGTAATACTAATTCATCTTCGATTGTGCATAATAAAACTCTGGAGTTATCGATAAATGTTGCTAATTTAGTACCAGTTTTCAATAATAGTTCATTGTCTAATTTTGTAACATGTAATTTACCTTCTTCAGGTTGTAAATGGAAAACTTTTGTGGTATAGTTTCTACAAACAATTAATACTTGACCATCTTGTGATAATGCACAACTGGTAATATTTTGGTCATCTTTTAACGATAATTTACAAACCAATTTATAGTTCTTTTCAAAATCCAATTCATTACCAATGATCCAAATTTTAATTGTAGATTCATGCCACATAACAACTAATCTTTGTTCTTTATTAATTAAAACATTTTTAGTAAATGGTTCTACAAATGGCATTTTTCTGTAATGACCTTCAGCGAATGATGAGATTGGACTGACGACAATAGTCTTTTCTACACCACCGGATACTAAGAAATCTGCACCCTTTGATTGATAAGCACACATGGCTCTTATATCATTACCATGAAGTAATCTATTAGAGCTAATTATCCATTTATTAGATTCACCATTTTTAATTGTCTTTGAATTGGATGATATTTTGCTAAATTGAAAAATCTTTCTGTCTACACTAGCTGTGAATATATTACCATTTGTTGCATCTGTTGCTAAACATAATACATCTGCTTCATGAGGCTTAAATGATTGAGTTAGTGTTGCAAATTGGAAATCCCAAAATTTGACTGAACCTGTAGAATCACCAGATACAATTTGATTTGTTAATGGTAAATACAATACACTCCAAACCAAAGTCGATTCCTTTTTCGCTTTGTCGACTTTCATTGTATGTAATAATCTACCTCTATTTTCATTATTATTTTTATTTTTAGTAACACTCCAAACTCTAATTCTTCCATCTGAACAACCACCGATGACAAAATCATCTTTATTCCAAGCAAGAGTTAATATTCTAGCCTCTTGTCTAACTAATATAGTATCATGTTCTAAGGAACCTACACCACCACTTATATCAATAATCACAACTGTACCATTATCACAACCCACAGATAATTTATCCATGGAGTCATTTATTGCAATAGACCAAATGACACCTGCATTACAATCATAATTCTTTAAAACTTCACCAGTGGTCAAATTCCATTCGGTGACAACGGTGGAACCACCAATAGAGAATAATCTCAACGGTTCACCACTCACATTGCACCAACAAAGACCCTCAATGGAACGATCTTTACCACCTGGAAGAATTAATTCCTGAAACCAGTCATTTCTTGGGTTCCAGATCTCTATATCACCATTGGATCTCCCTATAGCAACACGTAAATCTGATGGAGTAAGCTTCTCCAAATTAGACTTATGAGAAAATGCAATCGATGTAATATTACCAGGAGTGAAATCCACAAATCGGGACCTATGTATAATAGTTTGCGCCTCTGTCTTCATTTTTTTCCTCTGTTCACACAACCACTGGAATAACACCTCAAACAAAACAGATAGGGGCCTCTAAACTAAACCAAATATAATCAATATGTCTTCAAATACCTCCATATGAATGATATTATTCCAACAAAAATTGCGAGATGAAAAAAAAAATTTGCAGGCGATGAGAAATTTGTGCAGAACAGCCAGCTATACAAAAGTACATTATGGAGACCTTGTTGCAGTGCTAAGGGTGGTAGGTGGTTCATCTCTCGTGGTATGTAACGTTTGTTGTGTTGTGGAATGCTTTTTCCTGTTTTATGGTTTATATATCGAGTTTCTGGTCGAGTTTATTGGTATTATTATGTGTGACACCCGTGCACCTCGGTGTTTGTTTAACGTCTATATTTTTTGTTTACATTTCAAGAAACAAAAGTGTTAATAATTTGATCCAAAACTGATTCGATTTGTTTGGAAGAGTTTTATGTGTAACCAGTGATTTTGATTATATTCTGTGCAGTCGAGATGGTGTCCAGTAGTGGTTACGATGATGATATTAATAACAAGATTTTCAATTCGTTGGCAGACGTATTTCAGCAGGCTCAGTCGACGTATGCAGGGCATCGAAAACATATTGCTGTCTTGAAAAAGATTCAGATTAAAGCTTCACAACAAGGGTATTCTGATGCATTCAATTACTGGTTTAATAAGCTTGTTACGAGGGTGCTTCCTTTGAAGAAAAATGAAGTTGTAGGAGATAGAATTATAAAATTAGTAGCGGCTTTTATAGCCTCACTCGATAGAGAGAATGAAATTATAAGAAATGAAAGGATTAAGAATAATGATGAGGAGGATAACTTATCGGAGAAAGAGAAAACTGCATCTAAATTTATTGATGGGTTTATAAGGCATATTTTAAGAGGTATTGAAAGTAAGGATAAGAATGTCAGATTCAGAGTAACACAAATGTTAGTGGTGATTATGGATAATATTGGAGAAATAGACGAAGAATTGTATACTCTTCTAATGTGGTCACTAAATAAAAGAATATATGATAAAGAACCATTCGTACGTATTCAAGCAGTATTTTGTTTGACTAAATTTCAAAGCGATGATACAATGAATGAGGAGGATGAAATGGAAGAAAATAAAGCAACTGAAACTTTAATCCATATGATACAAAACGATCCTTCTGCTGAAGTAAGGCGTGCTGCCATGTTAAATATTATAAACAATGAAACAACAAGAGCATATATACTGGAAAGAGCAAGAGATATTAATCCAATTAATAGAAGATTAGTATATTCAAGAGTTTTAAGAACAATGGGTAAAAATTGTTTTGATGAAATAAATTCAAGAATAATTGATCAATTACTTGAATGGGGGTTAGGTGATAGAGAAGAACGTGTCAGAATTGCTTGTCAAAGATTAATTTCTAATCATTGGATCAATTTACTTAATGGTGATTTGATTGAATTATTGGAAAAATTAGATATTAGTAATTCACAAAGTTCTGTTAACGCCCTTGAAAGTTTATTTAAATCAAGAAGTGATATTATAACAAAAATTAAATTTACTGAAGAAATTTGGAGTGAACTTACAGTTGAAATCTCATTTCTATTTCGTTGCTTCTATATCTATTGTTTGAATAATGACATAGCAAATGATGTCGATGATAATTTCCCGGAAGCTTCGAGATTATCTGAATATCTAAATATATATATTCAGAAAAGATATCATTCGGAGCCAGAACAGATATTATCTACAAGCGACAAGATAAATTTGGAGTTTATTATTGAACAATTACTAATTACGGCAAATAAATACGACAATAGTGATGAAATTGGAAGACGTTCGATGCTAAATGTAATAAGAAATATGTTACGAATCGAAAATTTATCTGATCCTTTGATTAAGTGTGGTCATGAGGTTTTAAAAAATCTTTCTATTAACGAGAGAGATTTTATATCCATGACGCTTGAAATAATTAATGATATTAGAGATGATGATATCGAAAAACAAGAAGAAGAGGAAAGATCGAAGCTAATAGATAAGAAAAAGGATACTAATAGTGATGATGATAATGATAATGACGAAAATGACGAAAATGATGTCAATCTATTCCATTCAGCAATTCAAACCCTTGTTAATGGTGAGGAACCAAGTAATGATGAGATTATGAAAACTATGAGATCAGAAAAAGAAGCTAGTCCGAACGCAATTTTGTTATGTTTAACGAGGGCATCCCGTATGCTTGCACTTGTGACAGAACCACTTAATGGCAATATTTTAATATCTTCCCTGATTGATACTTTAATCACACCGGCTGTAAGAAACAGTGAATCAACAATTCGTGAATTAGGTGTTAAATGTTTAGGACTATGTTGTCTATTGGATATTCAGTTAGCCATTGAAAACTTGTATATTTTGGGTATGTGTATTTCAAAAGGTAATGCTACACTAAAATCTATTGCTTTACAAGTACTTGTAGATATTTTTTCTGTTCATGGGGCCTCCGTTGTTGATGGAGAAGGTAGAGTTGATTCGATATCCATTCATAAAATTTTTTACAAAGTTTTGAAAAATGAAGAGCATAAAGATTGTCAAGTCATTGCTGCTGAAGGTTTGTGTAAATTATACTTAGCAGATGTATTCACAGACGATGATTTATTTGAGGCGTTGATACTTTCTTATTTTTCCCCAATAAACTCAACAAACGAAGCGTTGATTCAAGCATTTGCTTTTTGTATTCCTGTTTATTGTTTTTCACATAAAGTTCATCAGCATCGCATGAATAGAATTGCCTCTGATATTCTATTACGACTATGTATTTTATGGGATGAACTACAGAACTCTAATGATGATAATGTGGATAAAAATTCAATGTTAAGACCAAATATCATATTTCAGCAATTAGTGTATTGGACAGATCCTAGAAAAATTGTAAATCAATTGGATGAAACTACTCGATCAGATAGTTCACAATTAAACTTTCTAACCGATATTTTAAAAGTGATATCTCAGATTGAAAATAAAAATATTAGTAAAATGATATTGATGAACATAAATACATTTTATGTAACACCATATCAAAATGCCAGTAAACTCAGAGAGGTATTAGAATTTCTAGATGATATATTAGATAATGGATCAATTGATGCTGTTAGCAGGAACTCTTTGGAGAAATTTAAAGTGACCATAATAGACACGTTGGAAGAGACAGTTGAGAGAACTGATGAACAAACAAAGGATGAGTCTAGAACAACAAACGAATTAACGAATGAACAATATTCGCAAATATTGGAAACATCTAACATTGCAGATGATGAAATTGACTTTGAAAATGGTATTGAAAATGTATTAGACGAGAGTAGTAATTCGACTGGTGAAGACTCTGGGGAATTTTCGAGAAGTAACGAAATAGCATCAGCTAATTTGAAGAAAAGAAATAGAACTTTAATGGAAGATAATAGTACGATGAACAAAGAGAATATCTCACCTACTATTTCTCACATATCTGGTAAAAATGTCAGTTTTGCATTACTCTCAGATTCAAATAGTGAATACGGAGCCGAGCAATCTCTCGATAATGATGAAGATATCGTTATGAGCGATTGATATATTAACCTTTATGTTTTTTCAGCGTCTATTTATTTATTTATTTATATTTTATTGGAGTTATGCAATTATATAGTTTATTTAATAAAAAATTGAAAAAGTATAAGAATCAATAATAGTTCTTACTTTTACGCAGCTGAAGTATCATTCACAAATGTATGAAGTGGTGCTATCAAATTGTAAAAATTTGTGAAAATATAAAGTTATCATTCTTTGTTTAGGATGACGTTTCAGCTTTTTCCAACATTTCTTTCATCCTCTGTAATTGTAATTCCGTAATTTTTATTGATTCCATCAACTTCTGAGTGTCCGGCTTGGTCTTGAAATGAGATTTTTTTTGCTTATTTGCATTAATTATATCTCTTACAGTAGAGTTATTCGAATCACGGTGTTGATTATATTTCTTCAAGATATCATTATGATCTTCAAGCCACTCCCATATCGAACCTTCCGATTTTTTTATTATGTTATTACTGAAATCTGATCCCTTTAGATGGTTCTTTTTTGTATGTACAATATCATCTTCGTAAACTTCATATAGTGTTTTGATATTGGGAACATAGTTGTATTCGTTACCGTCGATCATGATTCTACCAGGTTTAACAAGCACAACCTTTGGTTGTGCATCTGAACGGAACCAGTAAGTTACCAGTGAAATTAGGAGAATAAATGCTAAAACAATAGTGATTATTCCGGAGATAGAGAATAAATCAATATTTTCAACTGCTGAAACTAATGTTGATGTAATATTTCCATATTCTTCCTCAGATTCAATAACTTCCGATGGTTTATTAATAGTTTTAACCTCAGATGTTGTTTTCATACTCTTGGATCTCTTCCTAGACTTCTTTTTTGTTGAACCTGCATTGGCAATTATAGATTTTAATTCAGAAATAATTGTTTTAGAACCATTTCTTTGCCCATCGATCGAACTTCTTTCGATAGTACCCTTTAATAAAGATTTACCTGTCCAAACAACATTTGATACAACTAACATATTGGTGGTATTGGATGGACCCCATGATAAGAAAATTCTAGATTGAACAGAGAAACTATTACCATATGGGACATCAGGAGACCTCACAGTTTGTCTAGTCAACGTGTAGTGGTTAAAATCTTTGTGTTCAATTTTTTCATTAACTAAACATTTTGTTTGTTTAGGGCCGATAGAGCTGTTCAACCTTTTAATATACGTAAATTCTCTTTCATTATTTATGAATTTAGGAACTTCTGATATATTAAAATTATTCTGTTTTTCTAAAATTGATGAAAAGTAGGATGTGTCATTACCATATAGTAATTCAAAAACAGTACCTAAAGGAGCAGGTATATTCATATTTTGTTCTACAATAACATCATTCTTTTCCTTTTTATATTCTGGTTCGGTTGGTGCATGCGTGGCTGGACCTGCAGTTGGTAGAGTCAATATTTCGATATTTTTTTCATTTTCATTCTCTGATTCTTTCTGATCAGGTACAGTATTCAATATATTTTCTTTAATCATTTTTTCCACTTCTTGATTCATTACTCTTGTAGTCTCGGCTACACCGTCATATGCCCCTTTATCTATTGCCCCTTTGAGCCAACTCTTTGCACTCCAATCTGTGGAGAAATATACAGTGATCTTTGTTGTATTAGCATTATCCCAAGTTAAAATAGTGTTAATTTTGACAACAAATGCATTACCAGATGGCACATCAGGAGTTTTTGATAGTTGAATCACTTGAACATAATCATTAAAATCGTAATGCAGAACTTTGTCAGTTATAAAACATTTTGTCTTACTTGGACCAAAACCAGCATTTAAAGGTTTCAGATATGTATATTCACGAGTCTTAGAGTCTAGTAAAGTTGGAATTGGCGATAAATTAAAATTTTTTTGTGCTTTAAGAATACGTTCTAACAAGGAGACATCATCGCCGAACATGATAGTAGCAACTTTACCTAATGGGCCCTTAATAATAGTCTCGCTGACTATTCTCTCGTTTGCAGCGGGAGTATAATTTGAGGTGGTAGCTACATGTTTCACAGGACCAAACTTTGAGGATGTTACTTGTTTTGAAAGTTTTGTAGCAGATATATCACCAAATACATCATCATCTAGATCATCACTTGAAGTCATATCTGTATCGTTTAGATCTGAATCATTTTCATCATCATAAAAGTCACTGCCTTGACTTGAATCGTCATTCGTACTATAAGCACTTAAAATATCACTGTCAAAATCAAAATCATCATCGTTACTTCTAAGATGTCTTTTACCCAAAATTATTTGATTCCAAACATCAGTGATTAGATCAAATGTAGCATCCCTTGAAATAAATGATGCAAAAATGTATTTAGTGTGCAAAGTATCAATTACAATACCATTTGGGAAAATACCAGCTGTCGTTTTTTTCTCAATTTGAACAATTTCATTAAATAGAATAACGACAGTAGTAACCCACCCTAAAATATTCGAGTAAAAAAATAGGTGTTGATCTGTGATATACATCCTGCCTTGTATTAAGATATCACGAGATAATGCACAACTATGATCGACAATTAATTTTTCATTCGAACTCAGACCAGCGTCTTTAAATAGATTATGGAATTCTGTATTTTTTTTTTCAATTGCATATTCAATACCTTGTAATTCTTTTTTTTTGCCATAGCTTAATCCCAATACAGGGGTTAGCGAATCTGATAAATTGGTACTAGTCCTTGGTCTCTGCTGATCGGAAAAATCAGCGCTGATTATATTTTTATTAATTGAATTACGCAGTGAAACACTAGGTAAAGGAACCCGCATATTAATATTTGGTGAGAATGATCTTCTACTTAGGAAATGTCTTGACATTGTTCTAGATTTACGTTGATTGGAGGTGGTGTTCATTACTTCATCATTTGAAACTGATGAATATCTCGAATTCCTTTTATCTTCGTTAGTCTTTGAAGTATTATTTTCAATATTTACCTCGTTCGCTGGTAAAGTTTTACTTCTAGCTCTACTACTTTTCAAAAGTTCTTCCAATGACTTTTGCTTTGTTAGACTAATATAACTGCTATTTCTTACGTTTGATGCTTCATTTGAATTATTTAATTCACGTGGAAGAATAGGAGCACTGTTGCTTGCACTAGTATCTACCGATACAACTGAGGAATTAAATTTTACATTTTTATCAATTTCATCAGTGTGGTTCGCCAATATATCATCTGAGTCCATAATAATTCCATTATTTACTAATTGGCTATCCATATTAGGTTCATCTTCTACATTTTGAGGATACATAAAAGCATCTAATGTTAAGTTACCTTTACCTAATGATGAAATAGCAGGTACTGAATCTTTCAATGGTTCGAATTTGACTTTGTTAACGATATCTTGGTGTGATTGTGGAGCATTTGATAATTCATCATTTGTGTTTTGTGATATTTTTGATTCGGTTGACGCTGGACTAATATTACTCATATTTTTATTATTAGATATTGGACTCAAAAATTTAGAATTCATTCCTATAGATGTGACAGAATCAATTCTTTCATTGGAATTTTGATTTTTATTATTATCATTCGAAGAATTCTGATTACTGGCAGATAACAAATAATCTAAATGTCTTAAAAATGATGTACTTCTAATTATCTTGCTTGTTGTATTATTTGTAGGGTTATGAATCACAGTCTCATTCACTAATGTGTCATTTATTCGACTATCTTCCTTACTGTTGGAACCATTGTCCTTTTCAATTCTCGATTGGTTCTGTTTATTTGAATTATTTCCGTCATGATTGTCATTATTAGTGTCATTATTGTTCTGTGGTTGTTCGATGGAAATTCTTGGAACATGATTAACAGCACTATGCGCAAAAGATAATATTGTACCAAATATACCATTTGAAGAAGTCTCATCATTGATATTATTGTTATTTTGTGTATTGTTAAATTCGGATTTGATAATTTCACTATTTGATTTATTTGTAGATTGTTCCTGTAAACTTGTTTCAGTTTTCCTACTTCGTAATAAATCCTCAGACATTTTATCATTGTGACTATCTATTGTTATAGGTATATTGAAAAATCCGTGACCGGTATTGATTTTTTTTATACCAGCTGTTGAATTGTGTAATGATCTTCTTGGTTGGAATAAAAAATCCAAATCATGTTCACTATCGGATTCATGAGTTGAATGAGTTCTTCTTGTCTTCGCACTTTTAATGGATACAATATCTGGTAAATCAAATTGACTTGTACGTTTACCATAAGGTGAACCTAAATTATCTGGATTGTTTGTATTATATTCCTTAGACACTCTTCTCGTCGCAATTTTGTTATTGTCATCACCTGGATTTCTTAATGATAAGGATGGTCTAATTAATGCATCGACAGATTCATCTTTTCTTGATCTTTTTTTAGCATTTCTTTGTGAATTACTTTTATTCTTCTTTGATGATGATGAAATTAATCTACCCAATTTAGTATTTCTAAAAAATGATCCGTCACTTACAGCTCTTGAATTATGTTTAGAACCATTAGACATTATGCAATTATCTTTTTTTTTTGTTTAAAATTTATAATACTATATTATTATTATGACGATTAAATGCAGTATGAATGATAAATCTTTCCTTATGCAGAAAAATAATACGAAAATTGCGAATGAAATTAATAAAAATGATATTCTCAAAGACAATTACTAGTTACAGACGCAAAAAGAACTTTTGTGCTTATTGCTTATTTTCTTTTGTCTTTTTTTGAACTATTGATTTAGAAATGTTATTATGAACAGTGTACCTTAATGACATATACAAAAAGTCAATATTTCTTTCAAACGCCTTCGATACAACCTCCAAACTATAGTTATATTCGAATACAGTTTATCGTATCTTAGCAATTGATGTCTGCAAATCGATGCTCCTATTTCAGGTGGTTCCTTAAACAAACAAATTTTCAAACTTCGAATTATCTACCGGAATGAAAACAAAAAGGCACCATCAGAAACTCCACAAAGACATATATATTTGTGTGTCGTATATAATGATACATAATAATAATATTTATCTATTCATTTATTTATTTCCTTATATCTCTATTTAGTAGCATGTAGTTTACAGTTGATAGTTTGTTTGTTTGTTGATGAAATGGATCACACCGCAAGGGATTGTATAGTGGATATTGGAATCCGTTGGAAGGATTCGGTTTGCTGTTTTTGGGCATGTTTCAGGGCTTGCTTAACGATCTTCTGCCCATTCGTTTTCACGTCTGATTGCAGCTTCTTCTTCTGGAGTAAAATCGTTTACGATGTTGAACGTTCTTCTGATTTCTTCTGGTGATCTACCCCTAATCATTTCAGCGACAACTTTACAACCTGCATCCAACAATGGCTTGATGTTTAAGTAATTGGCCGCTAGGATAATTTCATAAAGCATTTCCTGATCCACTTTTAAGAATTCACGGTCCCATGCATCGACTGGTGCAGATTTTCTCGAATCGTCATCATCTTCATCTGGAAAATTAGAGTTTTTATGATGTTCTGCCCATTCTATCACTTTTTGTAAAACAGAGGATCTGACATTTGGTACCGGCATAACAATCTCATCCTCATCATCATCCTCATCATTCTCGTCTTCGTCAGAATCTATATTGTTATCATGCATATCATTCAAATAGTTTTTCAATAAAAGGGAACGTTCTGCAATCTTCCTCTCTACTGTAAACTTCTCACCTTCACCGCTTACTAGCACAACAGATTGGTTCTTTGCTTGTGACATCTCTGCAAAATACGACACTCTAATATAGATATATATATATTACTTGATACACTCCCTATCTCACCATTATAAAACACACTCTCTCTCTGTACATATAAAAACACTTTTGAATAATTCAATTTTGATTCGGAAATTTCTGTGGCAAAACACGCCTTTCCCCTCGTGGTTAGTGATGATTATAATTATATTATACTATTGTTATATTATTATTTATATTGTTGTTATATATTGAAGTTGCCGTATACACTAGCACTCAGATCGTCCAATACACTTAGTGTATCCAGTCTTTGTAAGTATTCGTTGGTCACACTACTGGCACTGTTGTTGGGCAACATATCGCGGCAACTGTCCTTTGTCACAATGGAGAATACAGCCATTTGGTAGCCTGATGCTTCTGTATCCTTTTGCGGTTTCTTTTGGATCTTAGATTCTATATCGTTCATGATATATTGGTATGATTCATTAATTAAACCCTCTAGGACAATTCCAGATGCGGTACTTTCGACACATTGTGTAGTTTCGTGAATCAAACGTCTTAGGACTGTATCGTCTTCTTGTAAAATAGCCAATGCATCCGAATCCAATACTTGTTGTAAGACATACAATCTATCGGTTTCATTCGGTAATATAATTTCTTTTAATTTCATAATACGATTTTCTGTTGGTACTAATACTTCTTTATTGATTGATTGGAACACATTACTCAAATGGCCACTAAATGTCTCTAATGTCAGCACATCTCTTGGATTGATGGAGTCAAATTCCTCAAGTACAGCTTCTTCTGTCATGTGTTTAAATTGCTGGAATCCGTGATTCAATAACCACCATGATAATGATAAAAATGCTTGTTCATTTGTATATGTTACTTTATCAACTGGTAAAAATGATGAACGGTGTAATTGTAATTTATCAACACCATCATCGATTTTGCCTTCGTCATCTGTGGTCGTTTTCTTTGTATTGTTATTCCATATATCACTTATCCAATTTACTATTGAAAATTGATTTTGTTGTTTAACTGTTTCTTTCTGCACTGCCATATTTATTGCACTCTCTAAGTATTCTCTTCTGGTTAACATATTCAGTTGCAATCTAGTAAGTAAAAATAAGGTTGATATAGTATAAGTCAAAGTGACAATCTTTGTGACACTCTTTAATTTTAATTCATTCCATAATTCGGCTTTACTCCTTTCGACACCACCCATATTCTCTTCATTGGAGTGTTTCTTCAATTTTCTACCTTTTAAATCATTAAACAATTCATCAATTCTCAATTCATCCTTATCTAAAACTAATGCGAAAACAGGTACTAATTGATAAACAGTATTTAACGAATCCTCCTGAGTGTGAACAAACCGTCTTCTCATCTGCTCCCTCACAAACTGTTGCTCACTAATCCGTACCTGCTGTCTATACAGCCATCTTTTCACCAAATATATTATAATAGAACCCGTTGTAAATAATGCTGTCACACTCACAAGAGATAACAACAACTTACCCCTATGTCTCTGTACCAGAGACCTTCTGTTATATACTTGTGCCATAGTAAAACCAACCACACTCTAATTAATTATCGCCACTCAATCACAACACTATACAGCAAACTTATCATCATTCAATTCAAATAGAACACTATCTATCTGTCAGTTGTACCCTCGCCAAATCGATTATTATTCGGTGAAACGATTCGATTCGCGCATGGCAGAAACCGCAAACTATTATGTATTTCTATATGTATGATAAGTGGTAATGTGTAAAACTGATGAGGATTTGGTTAGTTTTACTGTATCTGTTGGTTGACAATATACTTGCTTTGTTTTCATCATGTCCCAGGAACAGATAGAAAATTTCATAGCGATTACCAATGCTGGTAATGAGAGTTTGGCCAAGGATTTTCTTAGTATGGCCGGTGGTAATTTAGATATGGCAATATCTTTATTCTTTGAACATGGTGGAAATGCACAGTTACACAATGGTAGAGTTCGTAGTGAGAGTAATAGTAATAGTACATCGGTGGACACAGATCAGATAGATGCTGATTTAGCACAAAGGTTACAAAATGAAGCATATCAGGAAGAAGATGCAGTTAGACCACCGGATGCAGCACGTCATGAAACTCTAACAGAAACACATGTTTTCCCAGGTACATTTGGGGGTGTTGGTGGTAGTTTTGCGCCATTGAATAATTCAAACGATATGTTTGATAATACTAGGCCTACAGGTGTTTTTAATCAGAGATTGGATGATGACTATGAAAATGATTTATTTCGTCCAAGACATAATCCAGGTTTCGACGATTCTGATTCTGATTCTGATTCCAATTTGGATAGTGATAGAGACTCGGATTTTGAATACGTTGAAGAACCTATAGTAGAATTAGATGATGATGGACATATTAGAGAATATACAAAATTAGTTAGAAAATCGAAAACTTTCTCAAAGGAGGAAAGGTTAACAAGATTATTTAGGCCACCCTTTGATATAATTTCTAAATTATCCATTGATGATGCAAGGTTGAAAGCCAGAAAGAAAAAGAAGTGGTTAATGATTAATATTCAAGATTCTGGTATATTTCAATGTCAAGTATTAAATAGAGATTTGTGGTCACATAAATATATTAAAAGGCTAATTAAGAAAAGTTTTGTCTTCTTACAATATCAATTCGAATCACGTTCAGCTGAGCCTTACAGAAATTTTTATAATTTACAATCAAAAAATAATTTGCCTCATATTGCTATACTGGATCCAATTACCGGTGAAAGATTGAAACAATGGAATGAAACTGTACCAAACCCTGAGAATTTCATCGATGATGTAAATAAATTCTTACAGCAATTTTCACTGGACCCAAGTTCAACAAATCCAACAATTAAAGAACCGCCTAAACCAATTGATCCAACTACTCTCACTGAAGAACAGCAGATGGAATTGGCAATACAACAATCATTGGGTACTACTCAGCAAAATCCAATTAGTATCACTAATGACACTAACGAAGAAAGGATAGATTCTAAACAGGTAGAACAAGCAAACGAAAAAAAGGATGATTTTGATCAAATAGAATTAGTGAAACACGAGGAACCAGCAAACAAACTTGGTATCACAACTAGAATACAGATACGTACCGGTGATGGGAAAAGGTTCATAAGAAGGTTTGACGCAACAACAGACACTGTCAGGGTGGTCTACGAAGTGATAAAGACAGAAATGGAAGGTTATGATATTTGTAAATTCATTCTAAGTGATCACAAGAGACATGATTTAATTGAAAAACTTAATATGACAATAGAAGATGCCGGGCTGAAAAACAGTTCTCTGTTATTAGAGAAAGTGGAAGATGATGAAAATTAACATTTCACATACACATATATACTCATGAACTATCTCATATAACTCATTCATTACTAATAATACTTGTTGTAACTTATATTTGGTATTAAACCCGTACATCGCATACTTTTTGTGGTTAAGTATTGATTTTGCGCTTTGATCATGTAAAAATAGCAATGTTTAAATTAAATCATGTCAATAAATTAAATCAATTAAAAAGATATGAATGATATACTCTAATGAACTAGTTCAGCAAAGTTTAACGCATCTCATACACTTTTTTTTTACCTTTTACGTCAGTTGGTTTTGGTGTGATACTAACTGATTTAATATACACTGCAGAAAGATGAAGGTTTTTACAATTTTGGTGTTGGTAATTTCACAATTTCTTGCAATTGTATGTGCTGATCACACAAATAACTGGGCAGTACTTGTATCAACGTCGAGATTCTGGTTCAATTATAGACATATGGCGAACGTTCTAAGTATGTATAGAACTGTTAAGAGGTTGGGTATCCCAGATTCCCAGATTATATTAATGTTGAGTGACGATGTGGCCTGTAACTCTAGAAATTTATTCCCTGGTAGTGTTTTTAACAACAAAGATCATGCTATAGATCTATATGGTGATAATGTTGAAGTTGATTATAGAGGTTATGAGGTTACTGTTGGAAATTTTATTAGGTTATTAACTGACAGATGGTCTGAGAGTCAACCAAAATCCAAGAGATTGTTAACTGATGAAAACTCGAATATATTTATTTACATGACTGGTCATGGTGGTGATGATTTCTTGAAATTTCAAGATGCTGAAGAAATTGCCTCAGAAGATCTGGCTGATGCATTTGCTCAAATGTATGAAAAGAAAAGATATAATGAGATTTTCTTTATGATTGATACTTGCCAAGCTAATACAATGTATTCTAAATTTTATTCTCCGAATATTTTAGCCGTTGGTTCGAGTAGAATTGAAGAAAGTTCCTACTCTCACCATTCTGATGTAGAAATTGGTGTCGCAGTGATTGACAGATTTACATATTATACTTTAGAGTTCATGGAAACGATTAAGAAGGATTCAACTGCAACATTACAGGATTTATTTGATTCATATACGTTTGAGAAGGTTCATTCGCATGTTGGTGTTAGAACTGATTTAATAGAAAGAGATCCAAAAGATATTTTAATTACAGATTTCTTCGGTAATGTTCAAAACGTTCTACCTGATGGAAGTGGAGCGACGGTAAGAGATGCAATGAACTCAGAAGATAATATACTAAGTTTAGCTTTGCACAAAGACACTCAGTTGAATGACAGTACTTTGTTAAAGACTAGAAATAACACTTTTTCAAAGAAACTGGTTAATTTTGATCATAATACAGTTCAAGAGGAGCCTACAAATTATACTACAATAATAGGTGCCGGTGTTGTAGCATTAGTTTTCTTATCCATTACGTTATCAAAGTAGGTAGTGAGTACACATATATATTATTAATAACTTTTTTACAACAAATAGCATCTACATTGGAAATTTTGAACTTTCCTTCCTTTCACTTTTTTTTTTCTTTATCATTCAATATTTATGTTAAATGAATCTTGTTTCGTGTAGTGTCAAAGTTCCCGATGACTTACATAGTTACTTCAAACCATAGAGAAAACAATGTACTATAGAAAAACAATTGAGTACTGTAGAAAAACAATTGAGTACTAGTTGATTATTTGATTGTATTAGAAAACTTATGATACAACAGATGTCATTGCGAGGTCTTTCGTGGATTAAAAACCTTAATTCGAGAAGATTTTATGCTGCAATTAAGTTGCGAGACTATCAAATAGATGCTATTGATAAATGTATGGAAGCAATAAATGAGGGTAGTAAACGGATTGGAGTTTCAATGGCTACTGGTGGGGGTAAAACTGTGATTTTTTCCAATTTAATAGATAAATTGAAACAAGAAAGTGGTAAGTCAGACTTCAAAGCATTAGTGTTAGTTCATAGAAGAGAGCTGGCGAATCAAGCTGGGAATACAATTAAAAGAGCATTTCCTAATGCGAGGGTACAGCTTGAAATGGGGAAGCAGCATACAGATATTGAACAATCTGATGTGATAATAGCCTCTGTCCAATCCCTAATTAGGAGATTGGACAAATATAAAAAAGATGACATTGATTTGATTATTATTGATGAAGCACATCATTCTGTGGCAAAATCTTATGTTGAAATATTGAGATATTTTAATGCTAATAGTCCAAGTTCAAAGATCCCGGTAGTTGGCTTTAGTGCTACTTTTGAAAGGGCTGATAATAAAGCATTATCTGAAGTTATTGACAAAATTGTTTATCATAGAGGTATCCTTGATATGATCGATGATAAGTGGCTGTGTGAAGGTAAATTTACTACTGTAAAGATAAAGACTGATTTGTCGAAGGTAGAAAAATCTTACGCAACAGATGATTTTAAAATTGACAGTTTATCAAAAGTCATGAATACACCTGAGGTCAATAAGATTATATTAATGTCATACTTACATCAAAGGAAAGAACACAACGTGAAATCTGCTTTATTATTTGGGGTGGATGTGGCTCATGTTAAATCTTTACATGAATTATTTGTTTCAAATGGTATTAATGCAAAGGACGTAACAGGTCGAACCAAGGATGAGATAAGAGATAGTTATATAAAGGATTTTAAAGATGGTAAAATTGAAGTATTAATGAATTGTGGTATATTTACAGAAGGTACTGATATGCCAAACATTGATTGCATTCTGCTATGTCGTCCTACCCGTTCAAGATCCTTGTTGGTCCAGATGATTGGGCGTGGTCTACGACTTCATCACTCTAAAGACTATTGTCATATAATGGATTTTGTAGATTCATCCAATGTTGGGGTCATATCAATTCCTACACTGGCTGGTATAGCCAAGTATGATGGCACATTAGATGAAGCCACCTTGGAAGATTTAGACGAAATCAAGAATGATATAAATGAAAAAAATAGGATTGCAAAAGAAAAGGCTTTTCAGAAGGAAAAATTAGAAGAAGAAGCATATAATGCTGATTATATGAAGTTTAAAGACTTCGTTTCCAAATCAGATGCGTTTGATTTAACCATGACAACATATGAAACATTAAGTAAATTCTATCAACAAACGAACAAAATTGGTAGTAAACCCGTCGCAGAATTGTCATTATTTGGTAAAGAACAAGAACTACTTATAGGTTCAAATTTCCCATGGGTTAAGTTTGCCAGGAGTGCATGGGCATTATCATTGCAAGGTTTGAATCATTTGCGTATCTATAAGGAACTAGATAAAATAAATGAAAAGAAATATAGATATACCTTAAAACTATATCGTGAAATTCCAAAGTTTGCAAGAAATAAGTCGGGTATCAAATTTATACCTAGAGAATTATTGAAGAGTTATGATTTATTAGATATTATAGGTAAAGTTGATGAAGTAATAAACGGTATTAATAGTATATCGACTAATAGGAGCAGTCCTCCCGTTACAGCAAACTTCACAAAATTTGCTAGATGGCGGAGGGATAAAGCTACCACAAACCAAACACAGTTTATATTGCGAATTTTAAAAGCTTCCTATATTAAACATAGAGAAGATTATTCGAATATTGATTCCCACGCTATCGAACAATATGTCAATGGAATGGATAAAGGAACAGCATCCAACATTCTTTTCGCAACAAGATTAGCATCGTCATACCCAATCAGCCAACTTCTCAAAGCTCTCAACTACAAACAGTCTCATCTTTAAAAATTGTCGGTAAAAACTGTATTGTTTCACTTTCAATGCTGTTTTGTGCAGTGAATGGCGCTGATGATGCCTTTGTTTCAATGAGATTTTTCACTCGCCTAGGAATATTTTTTGCGTTTTGTCCGTTTTCTGCGCCGTTTCTCTGAGATCTACATTTTTTTTCATTTTTGATAAATTTTTTTGAAGCAGATTGTACCTCATCTCGTTTCAAAGTGAAACATGGTCATTGTTGCCTCTGAAGAATGCATTGTTATAAATAAAATACTTTGTTTGAAGTCAGTGTCAAGCCTTGTCTTTTATAAGAAGACCAACACAGCAACGCTTACGATTTGTTTAACAATTGGAACAACAATTTGAGTTCTTTTACCTAAGCTGCAATAATTTCTTCGGGTGATACCATTGTTAAGTGTTAGATATTAAAGAACAATTGAAATGGTAGTTCCTCTGAATGGTAGAACTCAAACTATTTTAAAGGTTGGATTTGACAACGATGATGAGGTCATTAGTTCTAATCCACAGGAAGTTGAAGAGTCTCTTAAACTGATTGAGGATTTTAAATTTTTTTTAGCTACCGCTCCAGTTAACTGGCAAGAAAACCAAATTATAAGAAGATATCATTTGAATAATGAACAGGGTTTTGTTTCTTGTGTGTTTTGGAATAATCTATATTATATGACTGGTACAGACATTGTCAAATGTTGTATGTATAGGATGGAAAAATTTGGTAGACGTATTATGCAGAAGAAAAAATTTGAAGAAGGTATATTCTCTGATTTAAGAAATTTGAAGTGTGGTATTGATGCAACTTTAGAAAAACCGAAATCTGATTTTTTACAATTTTTATTCAGAAATTCATGTTTGAAAACACAAAAGAAGCAAAAAGTATTCTTCTGGTTTAGTATACCACATAACAAAATCTTTGCAGATGCACTGGAAAGAGATTTAAAGAGAGAAGCTGATAATCAACCATCTACAACAAAGGCTATCAGTGATCCTGCATTGTCCTTCGTATATAATCTCAAATCTACTAAACCATTATATGAACAATTATTGAAACATATGGAGGCTCGAAAACAACTACTTGTTAGTCCTTTTGCTCAAGATATGGGTGTAGAATCACTTGTAGAATCCCAACAAGGTGGTAATATTAAAACAGAACACTCTTCTTCTGAAAAATACAGTCGAAAAACGGGTAATTCTGAAGATGATGAAGGTAGAAACTTTGAAACCAAAGATCAATTAGATGATAATTTTACTGAATTTAAACCAGACTCTCCAAATTTAATAACGACTGCCGCTTCGGCAGTAGACAGATCATCTGAATTTTCGGTAGATATGACTTCTTTCGAGAAGGACATAAAAAAAAGGAAAGAGCCAGATGATGATCTTCCAGCCGATTATCTAAACTTTGAAATCGAATATCCCGAACAAGAAAAGAGTTTTGAAAAGAATCGTACAGATTTTATGATAAGTGAGTCTGCTTATGGACAAGGACTCTTTGATATGTACAATATATTATCACCTGATCATGACAAAAGAAGGCAATATATGCATAGTTTGAATAATAGAAAGACTGGTGGTAACAAAAATTATTACAATCAACCTCTTCATGAAGGGACAGTAGAGTCCAATAAGGCCCAAATATATCCTACAACTAGTAAAGTACAGAAACAAGTTTTATTTGCTCAGCCATCAGCCCAAAAAGCTCCCTTCAGTGCTCTCCAACCTCCATTTTCTGCATATAATCTATATTCAGCGGGAATTTTACCTCAAACTGTTGATCAACCTTTAGTGGGATTTGAGGGTATTTATACTCCCCAAAACCCATATGGGAAGGATTTATTTAATCACACAGAAGGAATCGATATGAACTCAATAATACAACCTCAAACACTCCAGCCGCCACCATCAGCAGTCATGATAAATCCTTTTACGGCGGGTTTCAAACCTTTGACACCTTATCCATGGATACAATCTCCTTTTCTACCCATGGGAACAGTACCTTCAAATGGTGCCTTCTATCCTCAGAAAACTCCAGTTTTCTTGAAAAAGAAGCCTTTCCAGACATCTTCTACCAAAGTAACACAGCCCAAAAGACCGCAGAAATTACGTAAAATATCACATACTGGTCCTGAGATTGCTATATCTCATTCAAAGGCAGAATTACATAATAAGATAAAAGAGAGTGCCAAACAATTACAGGCACAAATTCAAGGCGACAACAAATAATGGATGATGCAACTATATAGAATGCATATGTTTGAACATGTGCATTATCACAGTAAAGGATTCGCAGGGCCGATCTACTTTATAGATTTATAATTTCATATTCTACTTCCCAACTACATCTAAAATATTATTGTTTAGAACTTAAAGAAAATGCATTATATATCTATATATCTATACATTTTGAAGATGCAATTATTTATGCATCGTTATTTTCTGTTTCATTTTGTAGGATATATTGTTGCAGGGAAAGTTGTCTGACTTGATTTAGTAAATCTTGATCCTGAAGCATTGCCGCTTGAGAAACAGCTAAATTTTTATTATCAATAAAGCTTTTAACCGTTTCTAAAACATCCAATGATTCTTTAGACGTTGGTGTAGGTGGAAGTACATCAAATTCATAAATGTCACAATCAGACCATATATTTGAAGGAATCGCGGCCATGATAGTTGATTCTTCTGATAAGACAGCAAATCTTAGTAAATTGACAGGGATGTTTTCAATGAAAAACGGATTTTCAAGTTCTTCGTCGTTTGATTCATTATCAGTTTGAATATTAACAGAATACTTTGAATTCTTATAGTTTTGAAGTAAATTTGTTATTTCCCTATGTAAGAAATTAATTTCTTCCGGATCCTTCCAGATGGCAGAAAATCTTACCATATATGCTTTAGCTTCTAGTAACTCACTTATGCATGTATTTATATTAAAATTTTCAGAAAGTGATGGATCACCAACTAATTTTTCTGTAAACACGTAAGATAATGCTAATGGATGATGTTTGAAGCACTTCTCTAACTCATTCTTTGCCTGATCGTATTCCTCTATTTTGAAATAACTGTAAACTGCAGATAATGAAAAGCCAAGGGTATACCATTGCTTATAGCTATTCATTAATGGAGATTTGGATAGATCGATAATATATTGATAATCATTGTTTAATAATAAATAATGATCCATAAAATATCTGCACCCTAATGGATCCTCTAATGGACTTAATGACCATAATGCCTTACACCATTCCCCGGCTGTTGTAACGGCCCCTCTCTGAGCTAAAGCCAAAATGTATCTAAATATTGCTAAGTAGAACTGTCTATTGAAAAAATAAATATACGGTAATTGGCAAGAAATGGAATCAAAGTTAATATTTGCTTTTAATGCACGATCAAATACGAATAATACCCTTTGTAACAACCCATTTGTATTTGTTCTATCACCTTGTCTAATAGTTATCAACGCGACCTGTAATAACGCTGGAACGTGGTATGGATATTTTGAGGCAATTAAGTTGATCAAAGCTTCATGATCTGGATGAACAATTACACTTAAGTAGAATTCTGTCATTGCTTTTTTATTAAGATCGGGTTTTAATGGTTCAAATTTGTAAAATGATATATTTTTCTTCCATTTCTTTAAATCTTCTTCTACTACATCTTTCCAGTCTGTTGGTCTTTGCCATAATTGCCAGTCTATTAAGGAATCCATATTTAATTGTTTCATATTGAGTTCACCCATTGGTGTTGGGATCCAATCTTCTCTTACTTTGGTAAACTTTAAAGTATGTGCACTGCCATCTGGACCATTTGGGACAGCACGACGATTTTTACCACCCCAGTTCCTCACAAGGCGTTTTAGTCTTTGAATCTGTTTTAATTGTTGTGGTGAAATTGAAGTTGAAGTCATGGAATCAATATCTTCTAATGATTCAGCAGATATATCATCGAATAATAATTTAAACTCGGAGTGAGGATCTAATTTTTTAAAGTCAGAATTGAAGAATCTTGTAAAATGTTTTAAAGACTTTATTGGAAATTTTCCAAAAGTTGTATCATTTTTTAAATCGCCAGATATTATGTCATCTAACTCACTGGTTAACGTATAATCTTCTTGCTCTGAATCGGAAGCTGTAAAGAACTCCTCATCACTGTCAATGTTACTATTTTTAGCTTGTTTATGCATATTCTTTATGTCTTTCTTCTTAAATTCTTGCAATAATTTATCCAATTCCTCATCATCTTCATCATTAATTTCGTCGTCGGTATCATCTTCCATAGTGTGTTTCTGTTTGTTCTTTTGATCCTGTTTGGCTTTCTTTTTTTGTTTCTTCCTTTGAGATTTGGTCGACAATTTAACTGGTTTCTGAAAAGTACCCATTTCTTCATCAGCATCATCTTCGGAATCCGTATCTTCAATTTCATTGTTATCTTTATCGTCCTTCATTAAAGCAAACATGTTAACATATTTTGTAGGTTTTGTCTTGGTTTTAGTTTGGTTTACTTTCATTTCCTTAGACCCTAAAATTGAGGCCAGTATATCTTCATCATTTTGCAATTTCCTTAAAGCTCTCGAACTCATGTTAGTGATATGCAACTGCGGTTCTCTATATATCCTTTATATTAAGTTTCAGCCCCTATAATATTACAGTTTTTATACCGAATATATGAAATATGTGTAAGATTAGCTATTTTTCGATCATTTTTCACACTATGAAAAATTTTGAAGCTGGAAAAAAAAAATTAATTTCAAGCTCATCTCATCAATTTTGTTAATAAAAATAAACTGAAAGAAACAAATATTTGTAGATAAAGACTACTTTCCAATCGTATTTGATAGCAAATAATCTTATATACTGTGAGTGGGCATTATAATGACAAAATCTAAAAAGCAGAAGCAAAAGAAACAAGATTTTTTGAAAAGGAAGTTAAAAGTCGGTAAAAAGACAGATAAACCAAGTAATCATACAGACACATCCTTTGTTGTTCGTGCTATTTCAGTGAAAAATCAACATCTGGAGCATGAAACAGATTTGACTAAGAGATTGACACTACTAAGACATCATAATGTTACTGTTAGAAAAGAAACATTACTAGAATTTCAAAAGCATCTGCCTCAAATAATAAAGTCACAATTAATGACACCATTACTCACACATTCGATCCCCCTAATATGTGATGATTCTAAAGGAGTGCGTGATTCACTGATCGACCTTTTAAACGAAATTGGACAACTCGATGTTCAAGTATTAATTTTACATTGTAATATTTTTGTTCTTTATATAAATATGGCTATGACCCATATTGTTCCTAGAATACAAGCGGACTCTACTAGATTTTTAGGTTGTTTATTGAAATACTGTAGTGATGAGATTGTGAGACAAGCGTGGCTCAAATTATTAAATGGGGTTGTTTCGGTATTAGGTTGGGGTATGTTTGGTAATAATCAAGCTTCAGGTGCATTACAAACTAAGAAACGTGACTCTAAGAATACAAAAGTTCATCTAGATGTTTTAACGGAATTGATCAAGTATGGGTGTTCCGATGTTAAACCTGAACAGGCAAATGCGGTAAACGAAACCAATGATAACATAACAAATCCACATTTAGTCCCTGAATTCCCTCAGCCATATGAGTATCTAAAATTATTTGCCAGAACATTGAAGAATAAGAACGAAACACAGAATCCAAATGCGGCAAATGCATCTGCATTGAATAATCAGGATCTAGATAGTCGTCAAGCAATCTTCAAAGAACAATTCCAACAGAAAATCCAAAAACAAGTCGAATCAATCATCCAAGACGGAGGAGAATGTGGTAAAAGTGCAAACAACCTAAAACAACTTCTAAACGAAATATATACTGTGTAGATAACATATATACATACAACTACTCAGTTATTCAAATATAAAAATTTTAGAAACATTAAAATATCATACATAAATATCTCGAGATCATTACCCAGGCAGGAATCGAACCCCAGTACACCTAATTTTATTTTATTTTTTTTGGCGGTTTCTTTAAGAGGCAAATTTTGGTGGCAAATTTTTTTGCGAGTTCTGCCGACGACTCAGCTGTTTACATGAAGTTGCTGTTTGGCGGTAATAGGATTGATTGAGTGTTTGAGTGCCAAAAAAGGCTTATTTATTATCTATAATAGTTCTAAATAACGATACTGCGTTGTAGTGCTTTTTAGCTTTCTAAGGTTTGTTTTATTTTATTGAATTGACTTTATTTTTTAGCAGAATTTTTCATGTATATACTACTGCATTTTACTGATGGCACCATATAAGAATAAAACAAAGACCAAAAACAAGACAAATCAAGATAGAATCGACGCTTTGGTGGACTTGAAATATAGATTCGATCTATTGTCCAATGAATTGTTCCATTTGAAAGAGTATATCTCTTTAATTGAATTCGATCCCACACATAAGAATGAAACCGATAGTTTTAATAAATTCTTAAATCGAGAACATTTATCAATCAATGAAAATAATGAAGAAGAAATCCCAAGTACAGATGGAAGTCGTGGGATTAGAGTGCGTAGGCATCAGTTACGTACCAAGTCATCGCATTCGACAAATGCAACTAATGATAGTTCTACCAATACACCTAGCATAGAAGAACTTGAAATTTTGGTTCAAGATAAATATAAAGAACTTCAAAGTGGCTTGAAAAGTTACAATATTTCAATAAAACAAGAGAAAAATATACAAAATAATATTCCAAAGAAAACAAATATAAATAATAAAACTTTAAAGAAACCTGTAAAGAAAGTCGAACCAAAAAAGACTTTGAAAAGAAAATACAACAGTTTTAAGAAAGAAGAAAATGAAGTTATACAACCGAAAGAAGAAATAGAAGATGATAATTTAGTTCTCCATGGAAACACAGATGGAGAAGATGAATATTATTTTACAACATCTTCGGAGGAAGAACTGGAACTTCAATCTAGGAAAGAAAGAAATAAAAGACCGCATGTAAATATCACTTTCTCTAAACCGAAACAAACAATCACTAATCCATTGCATGTAATAAAACCTAAATATGATTCATTAGCTGAATATTTAGCTTCGTTTAAATCATTGGATGACGATATGACTACAGAAGAATACTATGGTTTCATTAAAGAACAAAGATATTTATCCCAACAAATAAAAAAGGGTTTAGAAAATGGTATATTAAAATACGATGAAGAATCGAATTATATTCAACCTGTGATAACGAAGGATGCGAGGTATGGTCTCATGCATAAACCTGATCCAATTTCGTATATTTACAAAGAACAACATAAACATACCTATCAGGATTATTTAATTAATCAAAGTGTTCATATGAGTAGGTTATTTCAAAATTCTAAAAAAGCAAGAATTGCAAGAGCTAAAAAGGTATCACAAATGATTGAACAACATTTTAAGCATATTGCTGGCGCCGAAGAAAGAAAGATTAGGGAAGAAGAAAAACAGAAGAGAGCAATGAATAGAACAATCTTACAGGCATTAAAGAAAAGGTGGAATCTAGCAGAGAGAGCATATAGGGTATTGAAGAAGGATGAAGAAGAACAATTAAAAAGAATTCAGGGTAAAAAACATTTATCTAAAATATTAGAGCAAAGTACTCAGCTTCTAGGTGCCCAATTAAATCAAGGTATAGACGATATAGACGACTCTGAGTTGGAATCTGAAAATAATGGAAGTGATAAGTCTAGCTTGGGTAGCAGTTCTGATGGTGATAGTGACGAAGATGATATTTTGTCATCTTCTAGTGAAGAGGAAAAAGAAGAAGAAGAACAGAAGTTGAAGATTGAATTGCTTAATGAAGATAAATCAAAGCGTGATGAAAGTTTGACTGTTAATGATCTTCGGAAAAAATATGTAACTTTAACAGACGTTGGCAGTGCTGATGAAATTTTAGATGAATCGGATAACCATTCAAATACTTTTATAGATGTGGAAAATGAAACTACTGGAACTATCTCAAGTGAGGAGTCTAATTTAGATGAGAATAATGCTCCTGGTTTGAGTGCTTTATTTGCAAATGAGTATAATGATGCTGATAATCAAGAAAGTTTGTCTGAAGAGAGTGAAGATTATGAACTGAGCGGGTCAGATGAAGATATTAGTATGAGTGACAGTGAAGATGAGAATAGACAAGATATCTGTAACGATATAGATTCTAAAGATATCGAGAATGAGGATGCAAAAATTATTAGAAATGGAAACGAGGAAAATGATTCGAATATCTTCGAACCGCATGCAGAACAACTTCGTGTCATCGACGTGCCTATACCTCCTTTGTTAAGAGGTACTCTAAGAATATATCAAAAGCAAGGTTTAAATTGGTTAGCCTCACTTTACAATAATAATACTAATGGTATTCTGGCAGATGAAATGGGTTTAGGTAAAACCATTCAAACTATTTCCTTATTGGCACACTTAGCTTGTGAAAAGGAAAACTGGGGTCCACACTTAATTGTTGTCCCTACATCAGTCTTGCTAAACTGGGAAATGGAATTTAAAAGATTCGCACCTGGTTTGAAAGTGCTGACATACTATGGTTCCCCGCAACAACGTAAAGAAAAGAGAAAGGGGTGGAACAAGCAAGATGCCTTTCATGTTTGCATTGTTTCTTATCAATTAGTTGTACAGGATCAGCACTCGTTTAAGAGGAAAAAGTGGGAATATATGATTTTAGATGAGGCCCATAATATCAAGAACTTCCGGTCTACAAGATGGCAAGCCTTATTGAACTTCAATACCAGAAGAAGATTACTACTTACTGGTACACCATTACAGAATAATTTGGCTGAACTTTGGTCATTATTATACTTTTTAATGCCGCAAACAGTTGTAAATGGTAAGAAAGTATCAGGTTTTGCTGATCTAGAAGCTTTTCAACAGTGGTTCGGTCACCCAGTCGATAAAATTATTGAAACTACAGGCGGTGTTCAAGATGAGGAGACAAAGAAAACTGTTGCAAAATTGCACCAAGTCCTGCGTCCTTATTTATTGAGAAGATTAAAAGCTGATGTTGAAAAACAAATGCCTGCAAAATACGAACATATTGTTTATTGTAGGTTATCCAAAAGACAAAGATATCTTTATGATGATTTCATGGCAAGATCTAAAACAAAAGAGACGTTAGCTAGTGGCAACTTTATGTCAATTGTTAATTGTTTAATGCAACTAAGAAAGGTATGTAATCATCCTGATCTATTCGAAGTTAGACCAATTTTGACATCCTTTGAAAGCGGCAATTCAGTTATGCATGACTATAGCAACATGAATAGGACTATAAGCAAGATGGTTCATCGAAATGACTATGATTCCACAGTAGATAAGCATACTTTAAACCTAGTATTTTCAAGGAACGACCTATCACTTGAAAAACACAGGTCAGAGGAAATTTCCAAGTTGAGCAGTGTGAAGCAATTTATCAGCGATATTAATAGTTTGCGGAAACAGATTCCAGCTGAAGAATCTGTTTCAAAATCATTAATCTCGAATCAGGATGCCAATAAGTTTTTCAAGTACTTTGGAGAACAGAGAATCGAGAGGAAATTAGATTCGATAAAATTTCAGAAGTATATTAATGATCTAAGGTGCGATAAGCATCCTGTTTATGGTCAAAATTTAGTGAACTTGTTAACTATAGGTGGCAAGACTGAGAGTGAGCTTGTTAAGCCATTGATCGCACCACTGCAGACAAGGTTCCTCAAAGAAAAGGAATTAATTGATGAGTTTGCAGTTTTGACCCCGAAAGCGGTTACTTTAGATAGTAGACCTCTAACGTTAGCTCTGGATGATGACAGTTTAGTTGATGAATCATCGAGAATGGCATTGCAAAGCAAATTTCACAACATGGACAACCCATTCCATCACCTCCAAACAAAGTTGACAATTGCTTTCCCTGACAAATCTCTTTTACAATATGATTGTGGTAAATTACAAAAACTTGCAACTTTGCTGCAGAATTTAAAGGATAATGGACATAGAGCTTTGATATTCACCCAAATGACAAAGGTCTTGGATATTTTAGAGCAGTTTCTAAACATCCATGGTTACTTGTATATGAGATTAGATGGTGCAACCAAAGTTGAGGATCGTCAAATCCTCACTGAAAGATTCAATAGTGATAATAAAATTACAGTATTTATCCTTTCTAGTAGATCTGGTGGTTTAGGTATTAACTTAACTGGTGCTGATACTGTAATTTTTTATGATTCTGACTGGAATCCTGCAATGGATAAACAATGTCAAGATCGTTGTCATAGAATTGGTCAAACGAGAGATGTGCATATTTATAGATTTGTCAGTGATCATACTATTGAAAGTAACATCTTGAAAAAGGCCAATCAAAAACGACAATTGGATAATGTTGTCATTCAAGAAGGTGATTTCACAACCGACTATTTTAGTAAACTATCAATTGGTGATTTATTGGGAACGGAATCTGCTGGTGGTGTGGTTACTGACGATAGACCGTTGTTAGAAAATGGTTCTGATGTATCCAAGAACCCAAAGCATTTAGAGAAAATCCTTGCACAGGCAGAAGATGAAGATGATGTAAGAGCAGCTAACTTGGCGATGAAGGAGGTTGAAATAGATGACGAAGATTTTACGGAAGATATTACTCAAGATGATAAAAGTAAAAAGAAGGAAGTGGTTGATGAGTATGAAGGTACATCCCATGTTGAGGAATATATGATTAGATTAATTGCAAATGGGTATTATTATTAGTAGAACAGTTTATATAGAAAGTATATGTATTATCTAAAAATAATGACTTTTCATTAAAAATAATGACCTCTAAACTATTATCTTCAAACAAAATATTAAAAATGTATATGCCGTGGGAACAAAAAATCACTTCATGGTTAGTCCCTAATTACCAGTTGAAAAAACTGAAGTCAGTACTGAAAGTTGCAAATATAGTAAAAGTCTACTTCTTCTCGGTTCTAATAAATAAAACAGTTTGAAATTCAACTCTTGTTGGACTTCGGACTCAACTTAAAATGAAAAGTTTGATGGTTTGCAAGCAATAATAAGTCATCAAACTTTGGAAAACACAACTAATTGGACTGTGCTAACTCTAACCCCTCATAATTAACATACGATAATGAAACCTACTTCGTTGCTTCGATTCCATCCTAATAATATGAACATGTCAGGTATGGCCCATCTTCGAAATGTAGTGCTGAACACAAAATTGCAAGTGCCAGTTAATCGAGATCAAAGAAACGATAACGACACTAAACCAGTTTTAAAAGAAACGAGGAAGAAACAACCTAAATCCAAAACTAATGTTAATGCTAAGTCATCTTATCAACCTAAGTGGACTCACTTCAACCAATCCTTCAATGAGAGTTACAGTCTACCCGATATAGCGCAAATAAATAAAACAAATCAATTCTATAATAAGGCTAAAGTAAAATTTGAATGGGGTGTATCTGATTTTAAACTGATTCCAAGTGAGATTGTTAAAGAGAAATTTAAAGATAGGGATGTTCAACAAAGATCAAGTTCCAATAACAAAAGATTTCCTGGCAAAACTTCCATACCATTTCAATTGATAAATGCTTTACCTGAAATAACATTCCTGGGGAGATCGAATGCCGGTAAATCCACCATTCTAAACAACTTGATAACACAATTAGACAGGAAGGAGCTAAATCAAGAAGCAAGGATGTCAAATAAACCTGGTTTTACAAAAACTTTAAATTGTTTCAATATTGGCAATAAATTCAGACTAATAGATACACCAGGTTATGGTTTTGGAAGTAGAAATATCCAAGGAGATATGACTATGCAATTCATTGAACATAGAGAAGAATTAGTCAGATGCTATGTGTTAATTTCAGCCAGCCAAGGTTTCACAAATCTAGATCTTCAGATCATTAATTATCTAAAGGATATTGGAAGGCCCTTTGAAATAATATTCACTAAGATGGATAAAATGAGAAACATAGAAAAGTTGCTAGAAGAAATCGAACAGTCTGGAATAAGAAGCTTCCCAACATTGCCAAGACTCATATTTACGAACTCTGCAACTTCCAAATACTGTCCGAAAAGATACGGAATCACAGAACTAAGACATATTATCCTTGAGAACTGTGGACTATCAAACGTATAAATATAATAGTATCAAGCATAAATAACAACAAATCTCATACTATTCTATATAAATCACAATTGTAAATATATATGTATTAAGTATTCGTGTAACATGATACTCGCTCTGTTAGATGTTTAGAAGTTAAAAGTTTCCCAAACTTTGAAATATTTAAAAAGACAATAGGATTGGGTATAATTAGTTCTAGATAGTTGATAGCATTAAGCGATAGTTACATTGGTTTATTGAATTACATCAGGGCCCGACGAACTAGAAAAGTTGTGCTACTGTGACTATGTTTCAATTTAGTAGGAGTGCACAGACCTGTGGCGGTTACTCTCAAGGGATTTCCAGAATTGCCGTGGGAAGACTATTATATTTATACGTAGGTAGAACTTTGCAAGGTACGAAAGCAATTAAATTTCTAAGGGCTCAAAAGAGGAAACAGAAAAATGAAGTTAAACAAGCAAATATTAAGAAATTATCAGATATGGTTGATCCAGTTTTCGGTCGTGCAAACACACCCTTTATCGTTCGTATCAATGCTGAACTTAAGGAGCCTAATGTGTTATCTCACGGTTATGAGATCCAGGAACTTGAAAATTTTCTTGCAGCTGTTGATGCTACAGAACATGAACAAGCTGAACTGTCCGGTTTAAATATGGAATTATTTGAAACTACTGATGCAAAAACAGTGGAATCAAGAAAGGAAGCTTTATTAAGAATATTGAATATGAGAAATGCAAGTAATAAAGAATCCATGAAAATGGCATTACAACTAGCTCGTGAAGAGTTTCAAAGATTTCCGGGTGATACAGGGTCAAGCGAAGTTCAAGCCGCTTGCATGACAGTTAAGATATTTAATATGGCACATCATGTTCAGGAACATAAAAAGGATTTTGCGAATACCAGAATATTGAGAATATTAGTACAAAAGAGACAAAGTATTTTGAAATATCTAAAAAGAGATAATCCCCAACGATATTACTGGACCATCGAAAAACTAGGTTTGACGGATGCATCTGTCACTGAAGAATTTAATATGGATAGACGTTATATGCAAGACTATAAATTTTTCGGTGATAAGATATTAATTAAGGATTCTAAAAAAACCATTGAACAACAACGTAGGCAACTAAGGACCCAGAAAATGGTTGAAAATGCCGAATAAATAGTATTAGTTTAAAAACTTGTAAATATATAACTTCTATATTTTGGAAATATTATGCACAATATAATGTAATTCCTCAAAATTATATATTCATATGAAAATGAAAAAAAAAAGAACCTTTTTTTCAAAATTATGCATTTCACTATACGATATAACGTATGTTCGAATATATATCTATAAAACTATGTTCGAATTATCTAATTTAAGAAATTTAAGCAGATAGTAATGCATTATGCTTATTAGGAATATGTCTTCCTTCATCTAATAAGCTACTATGTTCATCGCCTTCATCATCACTCGAATCGGAGAAGTATTCATCATCAGTCTCATCCTGATCAGCTTCCCTTAATTTATCGGCATAACTCAAGATACGATCCCAATCTGGTTGTAAGACAAAGTAGGATTCTATTAGCCCGACTAATAACATAGCAGAACCAATACCAATCCATAAACCATTCAGTTTCCAATCAAATACCCAACTTAAAATCATAGCCAGTGGGATACCAAAACAGTAATAACCGACTAAGTTAACAATACTACCCACTGACTGCATACCTTGACCTCTTAAACAAGAACCAGCTACTGCGTTTAATGAATCGAAATTTTGCACAAAACCAACAACCGGTAAAATACCTGATATTAATGCAATGACAGTTTCATCTCTTGAAAAAATATTTGCAACAAAATTACGACTTAAAATCAAAATTGTACAATTGGATAACCCTGCAATGAATGAGAATAACAACCCTACAGTAGCAGATATATGAGCATAATCGACCTTTTTAGCACCAATAAAATTTGCAATTCTGGTGGATGTTGAAATACCGATTGCAAACGGAACCATGTAAATTAAAGCGGCAACGGATGAAACTGCAGATTGGGCAGCAAGGTACTCTGTACCAAAATAAGCGCTGAATAAGGTTAATAATTCATAAGAAATTTCTTCAGCTTCCAACATAACGACACCAGAAACTGCCAAATGTGCTAAATCTTTCCAATGCGTAAAGGCTTTCTTTGAAAAGCCACCCCAGCATTTTTTACCTTCGACGTATATTGTATACATTAATAATAAGAAGAACATCAACCAAAAATTTATAACCACTGCTACAGCTGAACCAATAAAACCAATACCGATATATTTGTTCCAAACCAGAGTCCAACTCATAAAAACATTTAATGGTGCACAAATAAGTAATACGTAAATACCTGCGTCAAAGATACCTTGAGCTTGTAAGAATCTTTTCAAATTTTCAAAGAATATATAAGCAGGAGCACCAAATATTAAAACTTTCAAGAATTGAGCTGTTAGATGGACTAATTCTTTTTCAGGTACTACCAACATAAGTAATGGCTCGGAATAATACCAAAATAATGCAAAAGGTACGTAGATGACTAAAGAGAACGCGATACAACGTTGTAAATGAACGCCGACACTGTAATATCTACCTGCACCATATGCTTGTGGACATAAAGTATCTAAACTGGTTGCAATACCTTCAAAAAACCCTAAAGTAATATTAGAGGTCATGGATGCTAAAGATACTGCAGCTAATTCATTCTTACCTAAATAACCAACCGTCAAAGAACAAACTAGAGGGAATATATCTTCTAATAAGAAAGTAAACATTAACGGCAGAGAATAAGATGCAAGAATTTTTGCCTCTGATTTATAAGTGACTTTTTCATGAGCCAAGATATCTAATGATTCAGAATCTAAACCTTCTTGATAAATATTAGGGATAGAACCACGACTTGTAACTGAGATTAATGATTGTCTTCTCGGAGCTTGTAAACCTTCTTGAAGAGCTTCATTATATAATTTTCTCCTTGCTTGAACACGGTTCATGAATGACCCGTAACCTACGTCTCTATCAGTATATTCTTCTGGGGCATTTTCCTCATCGGAATTTTGATGAATTGAAGAATAACGACGATCATGCTCTTGTAAAATCCAATCTACATCTGGTGGAGAAAATTCTGGAGTTTCAGATACCATAGACGGTAGAGATACAGTTCTACTTAACTCATCACCACTTCTTGCCATTTGGTCTACGTCATCATAATAATCATTATATTCTTCAATATTTTCTAGTAAGTCTCTTTCATCGATATCGGGTATAGGTTCATGAACACTACTACCAAAATCATCGACTAAAGATCTAAAACTTCTATGATCTGTACTGCCTTGTCTTGTCCTCCTTCTTTTTTTACCTTTGCTTCTATATTTACGAACTAAAGGATTCTTATTATTTGGGGGCAAAAATCCTAATGAAATCCTTCTATGAGTATTACCAATACCCATACCAGACGTTAACAAACGCGGGTGGACTTCCGAAAGTGTCTTAGATAATATACCAGACATACTCTCTTATATTATTTGAATTTAAACTAAAATTAATTGAAACTTTTCCTTTTGTAGAGAAATACCTATTGTATTAAATGAGGTGAAGCAATGCAAGATTTTCCCTTGTTACTGTTATTTTCTTCTTTTAACAGTATTGAATGATGGATATTGTATAAATAGATCCAGGCAGCAAAATAAATGAACAAGGAACGATATATACTATAGAAACATAATTTTACTAATCCTTATTTAATTTAACAAAGGGCGGCACACTTTTTTGCAATCCGAAGATCACAAATTTTCAGTAGTCGTTAACGAGGCGTAACATAATTAAAAATCTAAAAATATTAGATAGGCAGATAAAGCATAATGATGTTAAAATCATCCTAATAATGTCATGTATGCAGTGGCTTGCATTGATTGAGTGACTCGTTATAATGTTATGACAAAGGGGAAGTGATTTTCTGAAACTTTGCTTAAATTTGCTAGATGATTCCATGGAGTTAATAAGGCACTTGTACGCCTCGTTTCTCTTGGCTTCCACTTCTGAAAGGATAACACAATAGCTTAATATAGCAACATTAAAAATATACATATTGTTTTTTGTTTTACAATTATTCTTTTATTATACACGTATTTAATACTATTCTTATCTCTAAGGCGAAGATATTATGTTTAGACATAAAAATATACAGATAGATATTCTACAACGAAAGATATACTAGCAATATTTTGCAATTTGTATGGTGACCATCAATGAATGTGGTGATCTAATGCGAGTTTGTAATTTATTATTTTAGTTGTATCTCTTGTAATGATTTTAAAATACGTCAGGTAATTTTTCAACGACATATGAATGACCACCCACACTCATTAATGGAATACCTGGAATTTTTCTTATTCTTTGCTTTAAACCAACATCATTAGTTGCAACAATAAAACATTTATGTTGTAACACTCTATTGACTATGCAATCATCCGCATAGGTACCTTTATGTGTACAACTTAACCTTTTAATTCTTGGATCACGAGCTAATTTTAATGCAATACGATACTTTGGACCTAGTTTTTCCAATTCTGCCATAACACAATCAGTTATTAGTGGATTACATTTGGCTAATAAAGAATCCATCATCCCTCTAACAAGATCAATTTTCTTCTGGATAGAAAAATTTATAAAATTGGTATCAATAAGAACTTGATATGGTGGTTTAATAGCCTCATTGTACTGAAAAAATAATGCACTGGATACTTGTGGAATACTTCTTGTTAATTCAGGATCTTGGGTTTCTTTCTGCTTATCTTGGTTAACATTTAGTCTCTGATCTTTCTTTGCATTTAATGTACGTTTGACTAAAGCAAACTTTCTAGTCTTCTTAGCTTTACCCATACTGTAAGTTCTATCGTCTAAAGTGTGGAAACAGTTCTCTGGAACACTATATATAAAAAAATAGCAATTATATAATTACAATAAAACACAAGAGATGAGATGAGATGAGTTCAGTATATTCTGAAAACTCTTTGCAGAAAAATTTCATCCGATGGCAATCGTTACCCGATTAATATGGATCACGTGGATATATAAAGAAAATAGAATACAAAAAAAACTAAAAAATAATAGTCGTCACAGACAGGATTCGAACCTGCGCAGGTAAAACCCAATGCCTAATTGCTGTTTCTATGAAATAGCAGGGCATCGCCTTAACCACTCGGCCACTGGGACAATTATTGTTGCATTGTGTTGTATTTGAAACTGAATGAGATCAAGTGACGACGAGTCACGTGAACACGAGGCTCAGATAAAGTAGAAGTGATCCTAGTATCATAAAGAAAACACAATTGTTATTAGGGTTACTAATGAGGAATAAAAGTGAACTTATATAAACTGATGATGAACTAATGAAATTAGTTGATAAAGTTCAGGTTAAATATATATATTGTATACGTAAGAAAGACAGAGTTCCAACTCCTGACATTTATAAGTATAACATAATAGGATATGACTTTAGAAACAACTAATACTAATCAACAAGAAGTTCAACACTAATAATATATAGTTTATACATATTGAAGAGTTAATATGATTGGATTTTATTAGTTATTAGCGCTTCTCGTTTAGCTCTAGATGAACATGCTAAGGTACCAATACCGCACTAAAATAAGTTTTTTGAGACTCTACTGATCTATCATTTATAAAACTAAAGGTGATTTTCGGAAGTGGATGTCTTGCAAACATGTACATATTTATTCTTATAAGATTATACGTTAAGATTCATTTTTTGTATTAATAGTAATACTGTATATATTTTTGATTAATTCTCTTCACATAAGTTAAATATTTTAATTATTTGATTGAATTGTTACGAAGCTTTCTTACATTCTGTCGACTGGAGTTAAACCTAACAAACGCATACCGTTATTTAGAACCTGTCTGGCAGCAGCATATAGAGCAAGACGAGCAGCAGCTAATTCTTCAGTTTGACCAGCAACCCATAACACATCATAACAAGAAGAAACTTGATGGGTTAACTTAAATAGATAAGTAACAACAGTTGTTGGTTCATGTGTCTTGATAGCGTTTCTTAAAACATCAGGATATTGAGCTAATAATCTAATTAATAAAACGGCAGCAGGTTCCTTTAATAAAGAATAATCGGCAGTTAACCATTTTTCTGAAGTAATTTTGGATGCATTTCTTTCAACGGATCTTAATCTTGAATGAGCATATTGTAGGTAAGGACCTGTATCACCTTCGAAGGAAAGCATTCTTTCCCATTTAAATTCGTAGTTGTTAATACGTTTAGATTGCATATCTTGAATCATAACAGCAGAAATACCAACCAAATCAGCAACTTCTTCTGGGTTATCAATTTGAGCGTATTTAACTTCATTTTTTTTCATGACTTCGTGCATCTTTTCTTTTGTTTCTTCTAGGATATTGTCTAAGAAAACAACATTACCTTTTCTGGTAGACATACCTTGAACCATACCGAAATTAATATGTAGTAATCTGTCGGCCCATTTGAAACCCATTTGCTTTAAGATTTCAAAGAGTTGGGCTAAATGCAAATCTTGTTGGGTAGCAACAACGTAAATCATCTTATCGAAATGGTATTTTTCATAACGATCCATAGCGGCACCGACATCTCTTGTGAAGTATAAAGTAGTACCATCAGATTTTTGAACAATAGTTTTACCCAATTTCTTGTTGAACTTGGTTAAGTCAATTAAGACAGCACCTTTATCTTCATGGGTTAAACCCTTCTCCCTAAACATATCTAATGCCTTGTGCATAGATTCCTTAGAGGATTCAGATTCACCAGAATAAATGTCGTACTTAATATTTAGCCTAGCGTAGGTCTCAATATATTTTTCAATAGAAAATTCTCTGAATCTCCTCCAGATCTTTAGGGCAGCTTCATCACCATTTTCCATCTTCTTGAAAAATTCACGAGCTTTACCATTAGTAGATTCTTCTAATGGTAAGGAATCACCTTCATCTTCGATATCCTTGTTGATACGAACATAGACATCAAATAAATGATGGATGGGATCCCTAGCTAACTCTTCTTCACTACCGTATCTATCAAAACCGACGGCTAGTAAACCGAATTGCTTACCCCAGTCACCTAAGTAGTTCAATCTAACAACATTCCAACCTAATTTTTCATAAAGATTAGAAATGAAACCACCAATAATAGTAGATCTTAAATGACCAGCATGAAACGGCTTTGCAATATTTGGTGATGAAAAGTCAATAACAACTTTCTTGTTTTCAACTAATTTACAAGAACCGTAATCTTCCTTTCTAGTTAAAATATCTGGAATAACAACCTTAAATAAGAAATCATGGTTGAAAAAGAATTGTAAAAATGGACCATTGGCTTCAGCCTTGCTTAAAAATTCACCACAAGGAAATTTTTCAGCCCATTCCGAAGCTAAATCCTTTGGATTGGCACCTTTAATTCTTAATCTTGGGACAGGAATCAATAAATCACCTCTCTCTAAAGTGTTAGTCCATTCTAAGGCTGGGAAGATTAAACTGGTATAGACACCAGATATTTTGCTTAATTCCTCAGAAATGTAATTTCTCATTAAATCAACGACATTAACATCGGGAAATGAACCTTCCAATACTGTTGGAGCAGCAATGGATAGCTTTTGTAATTGAGCTGTAATATTTTTAGTAGACATAATCTAATGGCACCTTATTTCCCTCTTTCCGTCTTGAAAATCTATTCTAACAGGCTCAATTATTGAATGATCATTAAAAATGTATGAATTTTAATAGTATCTCAACTGAAAATTTTTTTTTCCAGAATTCTATCCGCGATGTGTCAACGGATAGCTGACTTTACCATCCAATATAACAATATCGCTGGCCTAATAATCATAATGCACGACCAGTCTTTATTAAGAAGTCTCAAACGTCCTTAGTTTCGTAGACTTACCAAAGATAAATCTTGAAACTTGAAGTTTAATTGTTAATATTTAAAAAGGTATTAAGATTGACATTATAGAAATCGTGAAAAAAATTGTATAAAATTTTATATTAAGTTTAGAGAGTAGTATCCTATTAAAAATGTATCATTTAGAGAAAATTTACATCATTCTCTTGTACCATGGCTTATCATCGTGAGCCAAGGCATCAGCGTTGTACTCAGCACCTCTTTTGGATGCTGGAACCCAGTTGGCGGATTTCCATGGTAAGACACCTTCAATCCACATTTGATCAACTTCTTCTAAAGATAAACCCTTGGTTTCTGGAACAAAGAAGAAAACGTAGAACCAGGAGAAACATAGACAACCCATGAAGACGTAACCGTAGTAGAAATCAATAGCACCGGTGATGAATGGAGTGAAGAAACCAATTAAGAAACCCCACATCCAATTAGAACCTTGAGCTAAGGACATAGCCTTAGACTTAACTCTCAATGGGAAAGATTCGGAAGTAATGACGAAAGCTAAAGGAGCCCAGGTAGTAGCGAAACAGAATATATAGAAACAAGTGAAAACAATCATAACGTCACCAGCACCCTTGGAGGCAATTTCTTTGTGACCGGTACCTTCTGGATATAATCTAGTAACACCAACAGAAGCGAAAACAACCATACAAGCGGTCATGGTAGCAGCACCCCATAATAGACAAGTACGACGACCGAATCTTTCAACGACGAAAATACCAACGAAAGTGGAAAAAAAGTTGACAATACCAATAACAATAGAAGTTTCGAAAGAATCAGACATACCAATAGACTTGAAAATGGTAGTACCATAGTAGAAGAAATAGTTATCACCAGTCAATTGTTGTAACGATTGAATCATACAACCCATAACTAAACGTTGGAAAATCTTGTTCTTAGTTGAGAATAATTCACCCCAAGAAGCATTACCAGCTAATCTTTCAGCTTCAAAACCAGCTTGTAAGGTGTCTAATTCAGCTTCAACAGATGGATCTTCAACTGGAACTTTGTTAGAAATAGCAATAGAGTGCTTGGCATCTTCAGTTCTACCAACAGAAACCAAGAAACGTGGAGATTCTGGGACAAAAGTCATACCACCAATCATGAATAAAGCCCAAGCGAAACCTAAACCTAATGGAACTCTCCATTGAACAGAGTTGTCGTAATTTTTAGTACCGAAGTTAGTACAGTAACCTAAGAAAATACCTAAAGTAATCATTAATTGATAACAACCAACTAGAGGGGCTCTTAAATGTTTTGGAGAGACTTCAGAAATCAACATTGGGGATAAAACAGAAATACCACCAACACCTAAACCAGAGATAATTCTACCAATGAAGTATTGGTACCATTTGTCTTGGGTAGCAATGGAAATAATAATACCGACAACGTAAATAATAACAACAGTAACTAAACCAATTTTTCTACCATAAATATCACCAATTTTGGATAGCAGAACACCACCAATGGCACAACCAATGTTGAAAATAGAAACAACTAAACCAGTTCTAACTTTTGATAAATAATAAGAACCATCGCTCCTTTGTTGACCTATTCTCCTCAAGAAATCAGTTTGGTTAACGAAACCGGAAATGGTACCAGTATCCCAACCGAAAACGAAACCACCAAAAGCGACCATAACACACATAATGGAAACGGTAACGTAAGCAGAAGCAGGTTTCAATGGAATTTCAGCAATTGCATCACCTTCTTGGTTGAATTCTTTTAGATCATCTCTTTCAGCTTTGTTAGATGGAGTAGAAATCATAGAGTTTGAGTTAGTATCAACCACATTTTGTGGTTCGTCATTTATAGTATCAGACATTTTAGATTGTATTTATTTTTATTTTAATATATCTAAAAAATGAAAACTAAATGTTCTGATTATTTTAGTATAAGTGTCAGAAATAAATATGGGGAAAAGAAATAATAAAAAATTAATCTGGAGAGAAATTACAAGCCATTTATATATGTTTTATAATCACTGCAAAATTAATAAATTGTTTGTAATATCGAATCGGTTTGTCTGCATATCTGCCGTATTTTAAGTGGGATTTTTGAGATGTAAGTTTCTTTTCTTTTCTTCAGGAAAAATTATTAAACAATAGGAAAGGAAATATATCCGACGCGCGCGACTTTCTGAGCGTTCCGAATCTTCAAATTTTTCACAGAAGGAGCGGGGCAAAACTGCTTTCTCCGGAAAAACAGTAGCTGCGTAATGTCTCTGGGGTATAATCCACATTTAATACAATTTCTTTTTTCTACGCAATCCGGAACATTATCATTTCCTGCATAAAAAAATTATGTAACCCCATATTTTTTGGGCCAACAATTTTTTTCCTGGGTTAACTGTTTTGGGACATATGTAAACTCGTACAATTCTTATCTAATATTCAAGTCAATGCAATTCATGATACCTTCTAATGAGACAAAAATCATTATTCAATATTACACAAGTACTTGCTTTCTAAATCAAAAGAAAGAGAAAAACATTTCATAACAGAAGAGCCTAAAAACTTCGCAAACTATTTTTTTCTCGAATAAAAAACGTCATGTTACTTTTCGAAGAGCCGATCAAATTATCCGGTATTTTTTTTTTAACCTTTCTTTTTATGATCCACGGTTAAAATAATTTATTCAATGATTTTCTTGCTTTTTGCACAGAAATTGCGCGCGAGAATGCTGTTGACGGCAAGTTTTTCCCTGGGCCCTTCCGGGAATCGGCGCTCGGAACGACCACTAACCAGTAAATAAATCCGGGACAATGTTGAATTTTTTGCAAGCATTTCGCCCGCAAGGTAAATATTTTCAAGTTTTATTTGCACCGTTTCTTTCTCAGTCAAGTAATCACTACCTTATTATCGTGGTATTGTTAAACGATTGAAGAAGTGATATATTTTGCCATTGCATGATGCCACTACATTAACACATAACAATGAACGGGGTTAAATGCATAATATCATACAGTATTCCAAAAGTTCCATTTTTTTTCACAAGCTCCAGATGGAAAGCTCCGCGGTTTTGGAAATTAATGAAAAATCTGGATTCATCTTTGTCAGAAAAAGTTTTACACTTGAATTTCTTGATAGGGTTCATAAATATATTGTGGGGGGAGGAGAAATGGTTTGTACACTATTCAATTATGTAAATGATGTTTTCAATCTGAGTTATATGCTGTTGATTTAAATCTTTGCATATGTAGAATGACACATATCTTCTAAACGTTACTATCTTTTTTAGGTACATTGGTTTCAAAATATGCGGGAAGTTTTTGATGCATTATCCTCTCAACGATTATAAGAAAACTAAGAAAAATATTATACTTAGTATTCATTTATCTATTTATTTTAGAAATGTACAGACTACCGCTATATTTTTTTTGCTTATCCAATCATATTATTTTTAACATTTTTTTTTAAATAAAATCTTGTTCTTATTGTAACACGGCCCACACAATATAAATAAATCATAACAATGCCATGTAGGTATCGTACGGCTTTAACTCCATATCCAAAAATAGAATATTTGAATTACTCAAACATGTATTGAAATAAAGTTTTTGGGTCAAATTCTGCTAGGTATGGATTTAGTGATAGACTCCTAATCATAAATAACCTGAGAAATATACATTAATAACTTCAACTCTATGATACTATACCGAATGAAAGGTATCACGATTCAGTAATATTATAAATGTTACAAACATAATATAGTTTCTGTTGAATTATTTCCAATTAGAAGATGTAAAATTGAATAAAATTATTTTATCGTGTTAAAATTATAAAACTATTAATATTAAATATATTCGTTAAACATTAAATTAGGATTAGATTAGTATTTGAAAATTAAGTTTTAGAGAAAATTTACATCATTCTCTTGTACCATGGCTTATCATCGTGAGCCAAGGCATCAGCGTCGTACTCAGCACCTCTTTTGGATGCTGGAACCCAGTTGGCGGATTTCCATGGTAAGACACCTTCAACCCACATTTCATCAACTTCTTCTAAAGATAGACCCATAGTTTCTGGAACGACGAAGAAAACGTAGAACCAGGAGAAACATAGACAACCCATGAAGACGTAACCGTAGTAGAAATCAATAGCACCGGTAATAAATGGAGTGAAGAAACCAATTAAGAAACCCCACATCCAGTTACAAGCTTGAGCAATGGACATACACTTTGATCTAACTCTCAATGGGAAAGATTCAGAACAGACGACGAAAACTAATGGAGCCCAGGTTGGAGCGAAGCAGAAAATGAAAAAACAAGTGAAAACAATCATACAGTTACCAGCACCCTTGGAGGAAATTTCTTTGTGACCGGTACCTTCTGGATATAATCTAGTAACACCAACAGAAGCGAAAACAACCATACAAGCGGTCATACAAGCAGAACCCCATAATAATAAAGTTCTTCTACCAAATCTACTGACAGCCCAGATACCAACGAAAGTAGAAGCAAAGTTAACAATACCTAAGACAATAGAAGTTTCGAAAGAATCAGACATACCAACAGACTTGAAAATGGTAGTACCATAGTAGAAGAAATAGTTATCACCAGTCAATTGTTGTAAAGATTGCAACATACAAGCCATAATTAAACGTTGGAAAATCTTGTTCTTAGTTGAGAATAATTCACCCCAAGAAGCATTACCAGCCAATTTTTCAGCTTCAAAACCAGCTTGTAAGGTGTCTAATTCAGCTTCAACAGATGGATCTTCAACTGGAACTTTGTTAGAAATAGCAATAGAGTGCTTGGCATCTTCAGTTCTACCAACAGAAACCAAGAAACGTGGAGATTCTGGAACGAAAGTCATACCACCAATCATGAATAAAGCCCAAGCGAAACCTAAACCTAATGGAACTCTCCATTGAACAGAGTTGTCGTAATTTTTAGTACCGTAGTTAGTACAGTAACCTAAGAAAATACCTAAAGTAATCATTAATTGATAACAAGCAACTAAAGTACCTCTTAAATGTTTTGGAGAGACTTCAGAAATCAACATTGGGGATAAAACAGAAATACCACCAACACCTAAACCAGAGATAATTCTACCAATGAAGTATTGGTACCATTTGTCTTGGGTAGCAATGGAAATAATAATACCGACAACGTAAATAATAACAACACTAACTAAACCAATTTTTCTACCGTAAATATCACCAATTTTGGATAACAGAACACCACCAATGGCACAACCAATGTTGAAAATAGAAACAACTAAACCAGTTCTAACTTTTGATAAATAATAAGAACCATCGCTCTTTTGTTGACCTATTCTCCTCAAGAAATCAGTTTGGTTAACGAAACCGGAAATGGTACCAGTATCCCAACCGAAAACGAAACCACCAAAAGCGACCATAACACACATAATGGAAACGGTAACGTAAGCAGAAGCAGGCTTCAATGGAATTTCAACAGCATTGTTCATTTGTTCATCGTCATTTTGATCCTTTAATTCATCTCTATCAGCTTTGTTAGATGGAGTGGATAGAACAGAGTTAGAGCCAGAGGCTGTAGGAGTTAATTGTTGTGAGTCGTTGTTTTCTTCGACAGCGGACATTTAATTTTTTTTGATGTAATCAACTATTAGATACAATCTTTTAATGGATTATTTTTCATAATAAAAAACAGAATTGAATGAAAATTCGAAGGAGAAATTTTATTTTGTTAATTCTTGAGAAATTACATGTCTATTTATACCATTTTTTTTTGGAATAAATATTTCAACAACCTTCACTTTTACTCGAGTTACATGATTCCAGAAAGGAAATTCCGCCCAGAACGTCATGTTTGTTTAGAAAAAAAATTTTCCAGTGAAAAAATATTATTTAAGTTAATAGTGGGGAACTTTCTAAGAAATAGCGAAAACAGATCAATTGTATCAAGAATCATCCTTCAAACTCCCAAATTACTCCTGAGAAATCCCGTATCTAAGTTCCTAGCTTGGCCCTGTCTCAATATGGAAAATTGCTTATCTCACAGCAAAAAGAAAACAAAAAACAACAAACCCGCCGCCGGGGAAATTAAAAACTGCGCGTCAGAAACTGCAGTAGACCGCCTTAGGGGCCCCACCCCCGCTCTTTTTACCAGTGAAACCCGTGAAATACCGGCAGACTTTCATGCAGTAATTTATTGGGGTTTGCCGACATAGATGTTCCCTGGTTGCTACGTGTTTTATTAGGGAACAAAAATATGTCTGGAAAAATTAAGAGAAGAAACCTCTAAATCGAGAGAGACATATTTGCCGATAAGTCAGGATAGCTGGGCCTTTTACCATTTGCGTTCACTTTTACTTTGAGTTAGTTGATAGAAACCCTTGTAATAGTCCTACATATGGTTACAGTGCGCTAGTAATTACTTATAAATTCATTTTTCTATGCAATTGCTCAAGACGTGTGAAATTTGGAAGATTTGCCAGATTGGTTGAGCTTCTCCAAGGAAAAAAAGTCTGTTAATATGATCAAGTGCCCTGGTACTTTTTTCATAAAGAGAGGGTGTAGAACTTCAAGTAGGAAGGCTTAATTTAACTGGGGTACTTCATGCTTAGCATTAAGTGAACTATGTTTTTATATTTTTGCTTGAAACTACCTACGATATATTTGCACTAAGTTATTTTTATTTTATTAATAAATTTCAACTACAATGTATTTTCCATTTAAAGTGGCTTTTTCACTACGTAGTTCAAGGAGAATTCTCGATTCAACTACACTCTGTCTAGTTAATAGAACCGTCTGGCGGATTTTACCGTAACGGGAACAAGTACGGTAAAATAAAAAGATTTTTTCTCCGCGAAAATAATTCCGTTCTTGATCGATTTTTTTTCGGGTTGTCAGATTCACTGCGTGTTTACCCAAGAAAAAAAAGTAACTCAGAAAAAAAAGAGATTATTATTAATATTATCTGACAATTAATAATATTTCTTTTAACGCTTGTGACCTCGAATGTTTTATAATTTGCTTTTTTGGTAATATGAACATAAAAAAATAGTTGTCAAATAGATAAAGAAATTATGCCAGATATTTTTTTTTTTCTTGTAAATTATCAAATGAATAGTACATATGTAATTTCGATAGTAAACGTAATAACCCAGCAATCGTGTCTTCAAATTATTAATGATTTGCCTCTTCCAAAACAATTGATCATGGTTTTTTAAACATTCTCTTACAAACGTAAAGATCTTGACAGTAGTTTCAGCTTGAAAGAACATCCACAGAAAAGACTTCAGAGAAACCCCCGTACAAAGACCTTTTTTTTTTTAGTACAATCACAATTTTTAGAATAATCCTGAAAAAATTTTTCCAGAGAAGGCAAGCTTTGACACGAACTGAAAAAAAAACATTTCTCGGCAGGATTTTGTTTTCCCGATTCGGGCTATTTTCTCAGCATTCCTTTAAAACAAAAACTCGCCTGGCATAAGAGCCGTGCGGTATTTTGCTGCAGTAGTATGATTTGCAAGATAAACGGAAAAATCAATAACTTTTATTACATAGTGTAGAATAAGGTTGTTAACTTCACTATGGCGTAAAAGAAAAGAAAGCTGAAGTAAACTGAACGAGCATAATTACTTTGAGTTCCGTGCCCCCACCCTACCCCGCGTAGGAAGTCAGGAAAGTTGAAATATTACGCAGCTATCCAACCGATGGATAACTTTTCTTATTCAAGTGGGGGGGGTCTGTTGTCCTATAGGATCATAACTCCTACCGCTTCCTACATTCTTCGCGTTATTGAACTATGAAATTTGTATAGATAATTTAAGAACGAAATTAACAGATCATTTTTAGAAAGGTGCACAATAATTGATTGAGGGAGCAGTAATTCTTGGCATGCATGACATATTCATGGAGATTTATGAAAGACGCTTGCTTATCTTGAGATATTTTTCATAAGTGTCTCTTGTCTTTAATGCACATATTCAAAGATGTAGAAACTGTTGCACCCCGCAAAATACGTCATGTATTGGACCAATGCATTACACGATCAATTTAATAATAACAAAATCAACCTCCCCCCCCCAGAAAAATAAAATTGTTAAATTTTCAACTTTTCAAGAAATAATTTATGTTTGAATTGATAAGAGTTTGGACATTCTTTGCATTTCTTTAATATTTGGCAAAAGTAGGTTAAAAAAGTAAATAAAGAACGTAAGGTCTTCAATATTGTTTTGTCTGTCTGCTGTATAAAATAGCAAAGAGATGAATTCTAATTTCCATCTAAAATTGTTCAAGGACAAAAAATATGACCTTTTTTCACTGTAATGTTTTGTAAACTTAAAAATCTATATCTATCAAATTTACAAGCAGAGGAGCTAGTTATCTTCTGTTTACTATGTTCAAATTTCAAACCCATTGTTTATATATGTAAAAAAGGTTTTTGTATTAAAACACTCTGTAACTTGAATATCTAAAGCTCTCTTTTATCGCCTTATTTTAATTAGTTCTATAACTTTAAAGCATTCAATTTAATAAATTATTTTTTTTGTTTACTTCACTTACTTTTTTATTTATCTTTTGTTTTAAGTTTAATACTTTCGCCTAAAAACAAAATTATAGAATTCTCATATTAAAAATAAACAAATAACAGAAATGATAAAAATATCTTAAATATATATAGAATAAACTACGCACTAACATTGAATTTATTATAGTTGTCACCTATTTCAAAAAGCACTGTCTTCATTAATTATAAATTAAAATATATCGATATTCAATCTTACAAAGAAAATCATAAAAGTAACAAATTTTGAATACCTTTTCATAGTACTTTTTTTAGTATGAATTACTTGGTAATAAACAATATGGAAAATTTAAAAAACACTTATTATATGAAAGTAGACTCTGATAATTATTTAAGATTATACCCATGGGATTACTATAGATAGTTAACAAGATCCAATAAATAAATTAGGATACCTCATTTGGTCTCCAAGATCTTGTTTATGGAACTAAATTCTAGATGAAAACATGATGAATGGACTCATCTAAACTAAATTATCCTAGCTTCAAATAAAAGCAATGAACAGTGGCTATCAAATTTGATTGTCAGATAGACCTAAAGGGTATAGGGAGAAAAAAATATATGCCATTTTATAAAAATTTTTCTTGTTAATTAGTAATTAATTAATTTTCATTGTATGATTCTTCTGTTACAACGTCAGATTCAGAAATAAAAGTAACTTCGGCCCAACCTAAACCGGTTGATTTTTTACCGCCATTAACCTGTAGAGTAAATTCATCATTTGAATATTGGTAAATGTAAGGTTTTGTACCAGCGATACCAGAAACGATATTTTTAACGAAGGCTGGAACTTCACCCATGACATCAATTCTTTCAACTCTATTCTTTAATGGAGCTTCAATAACTGCAGTAACTTTATCTTTTTCATCATAGGATTCATTTTCAATTTTTTCATCTGTAACATTTTTGTTGACACCATTGAATTCAACTTTAATGTTTTGTGGTATTGGCCAACCGATTTCATCGGTTACTGGGTTCAAATGCTGATAATTATTATTTAATGATAACATTAGTACTTCATCCTTTGTTGTGACAATACCAACTGCAACCTTTGTATTTGCATAAGACTTTGGAGTAATGTATTCGATTAGAACAGCAGTATTTTCTTCAGTGTGAACATAGACAAAATTCCAAGCTTTTGCAGCATGATTCGGTTTCATACCTTGTAACGCCATAATAAACATTGAGTACACTGGATCTTCCTCTTTGAAAATATAAGTACGATCTTCATAAACAACTTCTTCTTCTTCATCATTTTCGTAATCATCATCCTCTTCGGATTCAGATTCGGATTCAGATTCGGATTCATTTTCTTCTTGTTCCTCAGTTGTAGTTTCATCTGTACCTTCTTCAGCCTCTTCTTCACTACGTTCTACGACTTTTTTAACATCGATGGTACCATGACAAGAATTTCTTGGCCAAAACACGTGTCTCATTGTACCCCAAGGTTCTTCAATATTGTCACCGTAATATGTTGTTGGATCATCACCAGCTTTAGCACCTTCAGTTAATCTTCTAATATAAAGATCGACTTTTGATCTTTCGCAAACATCTGATTTAATATGATATTCAGTATTATCTTCAGATAATTCAATAGAAATATTATCAGCATAAAAATTTGGACCGTCAATTTTAAAATTTTCTAATTTTGTAGAGGTCCAAATATTTAAATCTTCTGGATCCTTTGTATTATACAATCTAAATGTGAACTGCGCAGCTGTATGCATACCAATAATACTTGAATGAATAACTTGAGCAAAACCCATCATACCAGTCTTTAAATCACTGAAGTAAAACGTAACAGTTTCGACATTTGTATGATCTGGTGATTTCCAACAGAAATCTTCACGTGTGGTTGCACGATATGGTTGCTTACCTATAAGCTTATCAGAAACTGTTCTAATATATTCTTTACCATATTCTGGTTCGGCTAAACCTGTAACAGCAGAAATATTACCTTGAATCCACTTTAACATTTTCTAAATATAATATATTGCGTTTTATGAACTTCAAATTAATTAATTTAAATAAACAAAACAAACTTAACTTTTGGATTTTAATTGCAACAAATAAATGAAATAGTGAGAATATTTCTCGTAATCTAGTAAATCGTTTCTTTATATGGTGTAGAACCTGGAAAAAACGGCGCAATAAACTAAAACTAACACTTTTTTATCTGATAACAGAACTAAAATCAATTAGGGTACAAACGGTTAGACACTAGATAAGTTGCTAATGAGTAGAACCTGACAAAAAATAAATACTTTCCAATCACTAAAAGTCAACCAAACCAACAATAAAAAGATTACTCCTCTTATCCCCCCGCCAATACCACCTATCCATCAACCATGGAACTATCTGCAAGTCCACACTGATCATTGGAACTCATCGGGCCGTTTAAGAATTTCGTCGTTGAACGAAAAATTTTCGTCTTTGTTGTGTTGTGTTCGTTGGCAGTGATATCACAGAAAAAGACATCCTGTTGAGATTTCGAATGTAGGCTATGGAATGAGAAAGAATATAGACAGAACAAAGAAGGTTTTTAAATAGAGGAGGACATCGAACAAGGCTGTGTGGTGGTGCGAGGTATTGTTTTACACAAGGAGAAACTTGATTGATAGTTCGGTATGTGGAGGCAATTGAGGGTGAGCAGGCAATTTGTCAGGACTATTCGTACACGTCCTTTGGACCATTTGAATAGGGATGCTCCCTTGGAAGGTTTACTTTCTCAAAAAGGTTTACAAATGGCTTGGTTTGATCGGGCTGAGTACTATACCAGTAAATTAAATCATTATACTAAAAATAATCCCGAGTTGCAAGAAATGTCTCTAGAGTCTATACTGTCCAGTTATAGTAAATCTGCAAATAAGAAAGATATTTTAACTTATGCATCTTTATTGTATAACTTACAGTTTTCAATGTCATCATTGCAAGGTAATCAGCGTTCTCTTTTGAAGGAGAATGAAAAACCCAAAGCAGATGCATTATTGAAGACGCCAGATTCATCAATTAACTTTGCGAATGAACCAATTACATCAGGTAATAATATTTTACAAACTGAATTAGAGACGTCCTTTGGTTCAATTGTAGAATTTAGAACCCTATTATTAAATTCTAGTTTGGCAGTATCAGGTGACGGTTTCACTTGGTTGTTAGCAAGAAAATATAAAAACGCATATAGTAATAATAATCCATCAACTTCTGAAACTTTATTCGATAAATTATTTATTATGAATACCTATAATGCCGGCTCACCATTTAATTTTAATAACGGCGGTATGATGGATAATTTAAAGAAAGAATACTTGAATAAATTGAAACAACAGGGTATTGAACCAATAATAAAAAATCCCGAATTATCAGATATCGAACGTGCAAAACAAACAGCATTCGATGACACTGTATATATTCCATTATTAGCAATCGATGCATCACCAAAGGCTTGGTTGAATGATTACGGTGTCTTTGGTAAACAAGAATACTTAGAAAGAGTTTGGGAATCCATAAATTGGAAATCGGTCGAAACAAGACTACCTAAAAAATCTAGTATTATTTATAACTGATCATCTAAAAAAGCAATAATAAAATCTCGTGTATATATGTAATTATATTATTACAAAAATTTAAATATTTTAAAATTTCCCACAAATTTTTTCTCACATCTGAAGTTGAAATCAATCAATGGTTGAATAAATATACTTTAAATTATGATTGTAAACGAAAATTATGTAAAATTTAGTATATAAGTACGATAATGGAAATAACTTAAAGAAATGATAATAAAATAAAGATCATATCCAAGCGAAAAAAAAGAATGCCTATGAAAACAATAATATCTCACTGATCTAGAGTGTCCTGGTAACCGAAAATAAAGAAAGCCAATATGAAATAACAAGAAAGCCAATATGAAATAACAAGAAAACAAAAATTAGAAATAACTATTGTTTCTTACCACCCACTTTCAGACTCTTTACTCTTCTTAAGAATTTATTCCCCGTTGATGTTTTTTTAGTATTTGAATCAAAACGGACACCACTATCTTCATTACCACCTAGATAAATATCATCTTCATCATCACCAAAACTCTTACTTCCATTAGTGGCGTTTCTATCAACACTATCTCCTGAAGCAAAAGATAATTTGCTATAACTACGATTATAATTGTATATATCATTGCTACCATTATCGGCAGTCATATTGTTTGCTTTATATCTCGGAGATGGACGACTACTAATTGTCATATTTCTACGAATACCACCATTATTGGTATTATGATTAGGTTGTCTGTATGACATTGATTTACCTCTTTCAAGAGGTTTTGTTGGAGCTGGAGCACCATCTAAGAACGTAGTGGAACCTAGACCATATGTAACTGGGCCATGTACTTTTTCAGCTTTAGACATAACATCCACTTGTCTAACAGAATCAGTGTTTAATCTTATTGCATCTTTAGTGATCGAATCACCTTTAATAGCATATATATCATCGTCTACATCATCAACACCAAAAACTTCATTAATTGCTGATTTTTTTTGGAATGCACCACCAATTGAACTATTTGGCCCATTGACTGGAAATGCCATGACAGGAGCAGCTTTAGAGTTTTTATTTCTGTGTGGTGTACATGCATCAAAGGGCCCATCATGATGGAATGATCCACCAAATAGACCAGTGACATCTAACTTATCAATTGTATCCACGTTTTTTGCTTGGATACCTTTACCTTTTTTTTTATCTTTTCTTGAAGAAGTAGTTGCACCATTACTACCTGAACGACGTTTATCAGAACTATGATGATGATGTATTCTTGGACGTTCTGAACTAGAGTGTCCATTACTACGAGAGCTGTGGGAATGGGAACGTGATTCTTTTTCCCTTGGGTATTTTGATTTCTCTCTTTTAGTGTAAACTTCGTCATAAGAAGGTGGTAAATCCCTTCGAGTAGTTTGTCTCTCTTCAGATCTTTCATCTAAATTTCTCTCTTCCATATATCTTTTCCGTAATTGTTCCTTTTCTTCCCTAGCTGAAAGATGGCTTTTATTAAAATTGTTATCATTATTTTTTGGTGGAGACATTGCAAAATGATCATAATCATTTTCCGTGTTATCGAGAAAAGGATTTTTAGAACCTCGTCTAGGTGCTCTTACACGTTGTTCTTCGTGGTTGAGGCTTGAGGAGGTGGAATTTCTGTTAACTTGACCTTTTGCCCAATTTTGAAATCCATCATTGTCATATTGACTTAGACTAGAATCTACTGCAGAGCTTCTAAATGGGTTAGTTGTAGAAAACAGTCTACTAGATCCAGTTGTACTTGGAGTTTGGAATGAACCGTTCATTGTAAATATATATATCTATATTTCCTGTCAAAATTTAGTATATATTGTTCTTGATTTGTTGCGCTAAAAATGTTTTATGTACTATATTTATCAGGTATCTTATTCAATCACAATTGCAATTTGAGATTCAACTTTCCTATAAAACAACTAAAATGACACTTCCTATTGAACTACCTCCAACAAGATCCCTTTGACAACAAAAATAACGCACACCGTTATAAATGAACTACTTGCTATCATCACTTCCTCTCATTTTATCAAATGTTGGCGAGTCTGTTTTCGATTTCCTTTTCAGAAAAAAATTATTACAAATAACAGTGATCGTCACACACGAAACCTAATAATAGAATATACAACAGTAAGAGATATGAGCATCGTAAAGAATGTCTATAAAATTGTTAGTAAGTTATTGTCGATATTAGAGAGATATGTATGCAGTATTGGTTAAATATTATTTGGTTAATAATGACCTAGAGAAGGAGGTTCAGTGAGAAGAATGCTAAAACTGTGGTGAACAATACGCACGATTCCATGTCCATAAAACGATATACAACGGGTATATCTGGTCGATTATTTGCACCTGCAGACATTGTGGTAGTATTCGCAGCCCTCCCCAAGTCCACGGATAAACTGGTGAACTGGGTAGATGAACTCGTTGTAGTAGTTGAAGTTCTAGATGTGTCATAAAAGCTTCTGCCAAACCCTGTGATAATGCCGTCAGAATATATACTTGCTGTGTATTGATCTGGAATATTTGAAATCAAATAAGGCACGCTTGATGGGTATAATACTATAGTTGTACTGGTATAATTCCTATAGGTTGCATAGGGAATATAACCAGATTGAATTGCTGCTACAGTCCTCACTGAGCTAGTAGATGAAGAACTACTTTTTATTGCTGTTGTTGTTTTTGATGATACTGATGATGAAACTTTTGTTGTTTTTCTAACAGAAACGCTATGATATACTGGATTTTGAGCTTGAGCTAATGCTACTGTATTACCTTCAATATCAACAACAAAGTATGCATTTCTTAAAAACGATTCACCTAATACATTGAACCCAATATAGGCATTCGCATATAATTTCAAGAAACATGCATCTTGTCCATTTGAAAAATGCATCGTTTCATTTGTTGTTGAGTCGAGGCTTTTTGTTAATAGATTAGCAACAGGAACTTTAATTTTTGCTTCAGCAAATGTGAAATCGATATGTGCACCAAGGGTTGCAATATCACAAGGTACCAACCATTTATCTAATGACTGAACATAAGTAGCTCCAATTTGAATAGCAATTTGGATAATAGCACTTGCTGGCAAATAACTATCCTTAAAACTTGAATCAATTAAAACTGGTTCTAAAAATTGTTTGGAGGTCATATTCAATGTTGTGCCACCAGAAGAGGTGATATAAATAGGTCCCATAGGTAATATAGGATATCCTGTACTTGAAACCCCTGTTTCTGGATCGATATAAGGGATCATATCAAATTGATATAGTGCTCCCTTATACAAGGAAGGGTCAACTGCCCCAAAGATAAGTCTACCACAACTATCATTCGATTTGCTACCGATTATTTGCTGAGTTGACTGATTATATAACCATAATGAATAACTCACAGAGTCAATAAGGTTTGCGTCCTTTAAAGCAGACATGAAATAGAAAGACTCATCGAAATTTGATTTATCAATTTCCTTATTAGGGTATGTAATTAGACCACCAAGACCTAGTACACCTGAATACAAGTTACTAGATTGGTTGGCGTTAATAAAAGATAATTTTGAAATGGTTAGGTTTTCATTTGTGTATGTTACGTTTCTTGTATCGTTTTGTATGCTATATTTAAATGATGAACTTGCACTGTTACCTACGGATGTAATATTATTGAATGTTATAATATCACTTACCGCTGTACCATTAACACTCGTACCTTCAATAAATTGTAAAGCATATGTTCTATCAACATTTACTTCAACTGCAGTTTCTGAATCTTCTACCAAATAAAATGATGCAGAATAATCACAAATCGATATATTAGAACATTGACTACCCTGAGAAGCAGATAAGACCCATGTGTATGGAGAAGCAGTATCCAACGCTAATATCTGAGTTTGTTCTGGATCACCAAATGATACATTAACATAATAAAAATTTTCTGAAGTCTTCCCAACCAGAACCGTTGGATAATGTTCGATATCATTTTGTATGTTCGTGAGTGCTTTATTCGACGTGATGTCAAAACAACCGACTTGAACTGAGAATGAGACCAAAAGAAATACCAAAGTATTAATTATGATATTATGTTTTGGCATTATCTTCGAGCTCTATTATAATTTAGAGATGGTAGAACCAAAAATATTTTTTTTTTTCTCTCTTCGATGTATTTTATTTATATTGTGTAACTTACCCAATGAAGAAACACACACTAGATTAGAATACGTATGTAAGAGATAAACCAGGATAATGTTTATAAATATAGTATTAGAAAATCAGCAAACTAGATCACTGAGCCGATATCTTGTGATAAACTGGAGAGAATGCAAACTGAACTGTTCCCATTTATTGAATTAATTACATTTGTATTCGCATCTCAGCATCTTATTGAAATGTTTCAACGGGATATCGCGGAATGGAAAAATAGAAAAACAACTTTAACTAAAGTAAGCCCCCAAACGCAGATCTCCACTATAAATAGATGGATTGGTATTAGAAATGGCAGAGTGTTAATCTCAAACGTATTTTCAGATTATATAACACTCCGCGGGTAGTCAATTATCAAAGTACAACTATAGTTAATCACATTGTTGGTACTGTTTCTCTCTTTTTTCCCGTTTCTTTTTAATTTTGGTGATTTTGTCATTCTCAGAGCGACTGCAAGTCCCTCAAAATCAAAATTGAACAATACTACCTCGACCAAAAAATACCCTGAATGCCCCGAATACCTTGAACTTAGCCATAATTCTTATTCTTAAAACTTCAAAAATAAATTATCTTTAAATAAAAAAAGACTTGTTGAAAAAATCCAAAAAGTTTGTATGCTTCTGTAGCTCAGTCGGAAGAGCGTCAGTCTCATAATCTGAAGGTCGAGAGTTCGAACCTCCCCAGGAGCATTTTTAACACCGAATTATTTTTTGGTATTTTTTCCTAATTAGGACGTGATCACATGATCAATGCATTTTCATAGTTAATTCAATTTATTGACCTTTCGAAAAAAAATGAAAAATTACGTTTTCTCATCACTATTGTTTATATGAAAGTTTGTTTAAAAGTGTTATTTTAATTATAATAAAAGCTTGATCTAAAGAATTATACTGATCGTTAAAGAGAGATCAGACAATTGATTGACAACATTGTGAATATAGGGTCAGAAAAAGATTTCTGCCCATCATGTCAATACCTGATCAAATTAGTCAAATTGAAAGCAGATTCAATGATGAAGATGCAACATTACAGACAAAATATGCTATATTATCTGAATTATGTGATATTTTAGATGGAGGTACAAGAGATGAATATGAAGCCTTTATGAATAAAATTGTGCCAATTCTTATAAAGAATTTGGAGGAAATTCCAATTTCTTTTAATAAATCATCTGCAAAACATAAATTAAGATATTTTATATTAGATATTTTAAGCAGATTTTTAATGGCGCAAGCATCTGAAGAAGATGTTCATAAAATATTAGATACTTTAATTAAAATTTTACCGAATGAAAATGAAGAGAACGGTGTACTATGTATGAAAATTCTGACCGTACTTTTCAAATCTTATAAAAATATTTTACAAGAAAAAGTTGAACAATTTATTAAAATTATTATTCAATTATATAAAGATGCTCCAGAATTAGTAAGAAGAGAATTCGATGAGTCGGTAAGAAGTGAAAGTCCATTGATGGAACAAAACGACAACAATTTATTAGATGCTGATATCGAAGAAAGTGACAAATCAAAACCACAGCTTGATGGTAATAATAGCGATATTAGTACAGATTCAAATACCAATGGATCAAATTCATTAATACCAACAATGTTTTCCTTCAAAATTTTATCAGAATGTCCAATTACAATGGTTACTTTATATTCTTCCTACAAGAATTTGACAAGTTCATCACTTTTAGAATTTACACCATTGGTTATGGAATTATTGAAAACTGAAGTTGAACAACAGAAAAAGGCACGCGAAGAAGCCGAAGCCAAGGGAGAAAGATTTACTTATGTGGCAACAGAAATTAAAAATAGAGCAACTTATTGTGAATTCATTCTTGCACAAATCAAAGCAACATCTTTCTTAGCTTATGTATTTATTAGAGGTTATGCTTCTGGATATTTACAAGAAAATGCAAAATTTGTACCTGATTTGATTGTACGATTGCTTCAGGATTGTCCATCAGAACTTTCTTCTGCAAGAAAAGAACTATTGCACGCTACTAGACATATCTTATCCACTAATTATAAAACCTTATTCTTAAAGAAATTAGATTATTTATTCGATGAAAAAGTGTTAATAGGTCATGGCTTCACAACACGTGAAGTATTAAGACCTCTAGCATATAGTACAGTTGCAGATTTTATTCACAATATTAGATCTGAGTTACAATTGGACGAGATTGAAAGAACTATAAAAATGTATACAGGATATTTATTAGATGAGTCATTAGCCCTAACTGTTCAAATAATGAGTGCAAAATTATTACTTAATCTTGTTGAAAGAATATTGAAATTGGGTAAAGAAAAACAGAATGATGCACCTAAAGCTAAAAAATTGTTAATGACCATAATTGATGCCTATACTAAAAGATTTAAGATGTTAAATAGACAATATGGTACAATTATGGAACATCATAAGGAATATACAAAGAAAAAAATCGAAAAGGTTAGAGAAGCTCAGCGATCTCTCGAGACAGAAAATATTAATCCTGACATATTTATGAAAGATATTTTTTTTATAGATGATAATGAAAAAACTGAAGAAGATGAAGATGAAAATATGAAGGGTGAAAGAAAAGATAATGAAGGTGACATTGAAATGTACGATGAAGACACAGTTGAAAAGAAATCAGATCCTCTTATCGATGTATTTAATATTAAAGATTACTCTCCAATATTACTCTCTTCTGTACCAAATAGTGATCCAATAAAGGATGCATTTTACTTATATCGTACACTAATGTCGTTCCTAAAGACAATCATTCATGACCTCAAGGTATTCAATCCTCCACACAATGACTATACAGTCGCTCATGCTAAACTATGGACATCTGTATCTAGAGGCTTCTTCTACGAGGAAGTTGTAATGTTCAAAGAATTATTTCATGAATGTATTATTGGTTTGAAATTCTTTGCAAGTACTAATGATAAACCAGTTGCTTCTACTAAAAAACATTTTGACATTACAATGCCTAGTCTTCCGGTATCGGCAACCAAGGATGGCCGTGAATTAATGGATTACTTAGCATTTATGTTCTTACAAATGGATAGTTCAACCTTTAATGAAATAATAGAATCAGAAATCGATTTCATATATGAAAGAATGCTAGAAGATTCAGCACTACTACACGTTGCTCAATCATTCTTAACTAATGAACTGACATCACCGAATTTTGCTAGTATTATATTGAGATTCTTGAAGTCAAAATTGAAAGATCTAGGAAATGTCGATTTTAATGAATCAAATATATTGATTCGTTCATTCAAACTATCCTTCATGTCTGTCAATTTATTCCCGAACACTAACGAACTTGTGCTATTACCTCACCTAAATGATTTAATTTTAGATTCTTTGAAGTATTCTACAACCGCAGAGGAACCACTTGTATATTTTTACCTAATAAGAACGCTATTTAGAAGTATTGGCGGTGGTAGATTCGAAAATCTTTACAGATCAATCAAACCTATCTTACAAGTACTGCTTCAGTCTCTAAATGAAATGATACCTACTGCAAGACTACCCCATGAACGAGAACTTTACGTTGAATTATGCATTACTGTTCCTGTTAGATTAAGTGTTCTTGCACCATACCTTCCATACCTTATGAAACCTTTGGTATATGCTCTCCAGGGCTATCCAGAATTGATTTCCCAGGGTTTAAGGACGTTAGAATTATGTATTGATAATTTAACGGCTGAATACTTCGATCCGATAATTGAACCTGTTATAGAAGATGTTACAAAAGCACTATTCAAATTACTAAAACCACAACCCTTTAACCATACGATTAGTCATACAACTGTGAAAATATTGAGTAAACTGGGTGGTAGAAACCGTCGTTTCTTAAGACCTCCGCATGATTTAAAAACTGAGGGTGAATTAGATATTGAAATTAATGCATTATTTAAGGTTAACGGTTTAGTCGATGAAATTCCATTATCTGTAACACCAGCAATTCAATCAGCATTAGATATACTCGAAAATTGTAAAGCGAACATTAATTATAAAAGGAGTGCATATAGCTATATATCTAAGGTGCTTCTATTATTTATCAAATCTTCCACAGATTTCCCAGATTCTTATATTTCGGATATCAAGAAGGGTGTAAACACTTATCAAATTGAGAAGTTTAAAGTTCCAGCTGATTTCGAAACATATCCAATTGTAAATAAAGAAGCTTTTACCAAGCAAGAGAAATTAGTAGTTAGATTATTAGAGGCCCTTTTCTTTTCAACATCCATTGAAGAATTAAAGGAGGAAGCTACTGTTATTATCAATCATGTTGTTGATCATTTCTGTCTTCTACAAGTAAACAATACCTTATTGAAGAAGAGGCAGATTAGTAATACCTTTAACTTAGATATTAAGCTACCCGAATTGGTTTTGAATAGCAAC
>PPOH02000240.1:177937-325893 GCA_003708465.2 Kazachstania kunashirensis
ACCTATTGGTTACAGCTATTTCCACATCTTTATCATGTTACATATCTGCAGTCCAAGAGTCTGCGATTGACGCTATAAAGAGGATCAACGAAAGATGTAAAATTATTTATGGAGAAAAGGCAGTCTTCCAATTTTTATTACTCTATGATTTAATGAAGCAATTTATGCATGATTGTTACAAAGAGGCATTTTATGAAAAGAAAGCTGGTATACTTGGTATTCAAACTCTCGTTGATGATACCTGTGTTTCATTAGAAGTATTGCGAAAGTTTCAACCTGATTTAGTAGCGGGTTTTTTGTTCGTTCTGAAAGATACGCCTATTGGAGCACCTTCACCTATCATAACGGGTGCCGAGACTCTATTAACTCAAATACTGAAAGTAACGTTTGATGGTATCACTGAACAGGATCTGGAGTCGAAGGGAATTCAACATACATTAACAGATATTGCCTGTGAATTAGGAAATCCAAATGAAAAAGTGAGAAAAATATGCCAATCGAACCTTACAGTGGTAAGTGAAACAACCGGCATACCCATTGTTAAGCTAATGGAAAAATCCAAAAATTTCTTACTTTCTCCTATCTTTGCAAAACCCCTCAGGGCACTTTCATTTGCTATGCAAATCGGTAATATTGATGCTGTTACATATTGTCTTGGTCTTCCAGATTCATTTTTGTCCTTTAATGATGAATTATTTAGACTTCTTCAGGAGGTGATTGTTTTGGCCGATGCAGAAGATGAATCCTTATCCACTATCCAGAGAGCCACCGAATATAAAACCTCAGAGCAACTAGTACAATTAAGAGTCGCTTGCATCAAACTATTAGCATTGGCTCTAAAGAATGAGGAATTTGCAAGTGCTCAACAAGGAAATATAAGAATTAGAATTTTAGCTGTATTTTTCAAAACTATGCTGAAGACATCTCCAGAAGTTATTGATACTACATATGAGGCACTTAAGGGTGCACTTGCAGAAAATTCAAGACTTCCAAAGGAGCTGTTGCAAAATGGACTAAAACCAATGTTAATGAATTTATCAGATCATCAAAAGTTAACCGAGTCTGGTTTATATGCCTTATCTAAGCTCTTAGAGTTACTCATTGCATATTTCAAAGTGGAAATTGGGAAAAAATTACTCGATCATCTTGGTGCGTGGTGCACTTTTGAAGTGCTGGATAATATTTTTGGTGTCGATATTATTAACCAAACACCTACCAAAATTATCAAAAGCATTATTAATATTTTTCACTTGTTACCGCCAAGGGCAGACATGTTCTTGAATGATCTTATGGTAAAGGTGTTGTTCTTAGAGAGGAAATTGAGATGCCATTTGGATTCTCCATTCCGCACGCCAATGGCTAAATATTTAAACAGATTCCATACTGTAGTAACAGATTACTACAAACGTAATTTGTCACCAAGGCAGCTAACACTATTCATGTGTAGTATTATTAGAAGACCAGAGGCTAAGGATTTGGCAGATGATTTTGAAAAGGAAATGTTAAATTTCTACAACTATTTTACATCGAGCATTCCAACAAATCAAGTTAGAGTTGTTAGCTTTTTTGCAAATATGGTAGACTTAGTTAACACTATGGCTGAAATCAAGGGTGCAGATTGGTTAAAAGAACAAGAAGATATGATATTCAAATTGCAAAGTATGTTATCGTTGACAATTCAGACTATAAAGACCAATTCATTCTATATCGACGGTTTACAGTTGAATCAGGCAATTGAGAAATACCAAGAATTACACTTAAGATACTTAAGTTTCTACCCTGATAATCATACATTACTTTTCGATTTTATTGAATACAATCTCACTCATGATATTCCATTGTTTAATGCACTGGAGGAACACATATTCAATAACATTGTTGGAACAAGTGATAGAACTTTCCAATACTCAACTGTTAAGGATGCATTGTCGTTTGTATTAAATGACAAAAATTTAAAATCCCGTATATTTATTTTGAAGAAGATTGTCAATGCTACACTAATCCTGGAAGGTGCCACTACAGGCTCGTTAGATGCATTTTTTGATGAAAGTGAAAAGCTACAACTTGTAGACCAAATACATTCAAAAATATGGAAGAGTAATGATGAAGTGCTCTTATCAAATGTGGCCGGTGAATACGATGCATATAGATTCGAATTGTTACAGATGTCTGCTATCTTTATGAAATGGGGCGCAAAACAACTGGCCGAAGTAAAGAAAGATGTTATTAAATTTAACTGGCATTTTATTAAATTGGAGGACACATTAATGAAACAAGCGGCCTATCTGGTTACTTCTTACTTTATCAAAGAGTATGATTTTCCAACGAATGTGATTATGCAAGTATTCGTTGCTCTTTTGAGAAGTCCACAAAGTGAAGCGCGTTATTTAGTTAGTCGATCCCTTGATATACTTGCACCTATTATTAGTCAACAGATGGTGAAATCTGATACTCCTAATGAATGGATTAATTGGGTTAAGAGAGTTATGTTTGAAAATCCTTCAAATCAAAACAATACTTTATATCAATTTATCATAAACCACCCTGAATTATTTTTTGAATCCAGAAGCCTTTTTATTTCAAACATTATTCATCATATGAATAAGGTTACTCTTATGCCTACTGCTAATCCAGATAGTCAAATTCTATCGATTGATTTAGCTTCCTTGATATTAAAGTGGGAAGAAATGGCGTTTGACCGCCACGATAAGCCACTTACCGATGTTTATGTTGATATTAGTATGGACGAAGAAGCTACAAATGACGAACAAAAAGTTATAACTGCATCAGTTGCATCAAAGAGTACTATTTCATTAAACTTACGTGAAACATGCATTTCTTTCTTAATTCGTTATATCTGTGCGAGTGATCATAGAGCAATCGATAATGAACTGGGTGTGCGAGCAATAAATATCCTATCTGAATTATTTTCCGAAAAATACTGGTCTGATGTTAATGTGAAGCTATCTTATTTTGAGAAGTTTTTGACGAACTTGGATTCTGGCTCAGAAAATATTGTATATTACTGTATCAACACACTAGATGTTCTATACATATTTTTCAAGAACAAATCTGACGATTGGATGATTGAAAATCTCGGTACTATTCAATCTCTGTTAGATAAATCGATCAAAGCTAATCATCATGATATACAAGAGGCATCAGTAAAGGTACTTAACCTAATTCTGAAAACAATCAAAAATAAGAATACTCTTTTTACGTCAGATGAAGAAAATAGTTCCTCCATATTTGTCAAATATTTGGTATCCGTTATCAGTCAAGATCTTCAGGGAACATCATCTGTTGCAGCAGGTGTCACATTAGTTTGGACATTATTTGTAAATTTTCCAACATATGTCGATCCTCTGTTAACTCTATTAATGAAATCATTTAACAAACTTTGCAAGGACCATCTAAGTATTTCGCAACCGAAAGATGCGGTTGCAATGGAAGAAGCAAAAATAACAACTAAACTACTGGAAAAGCTATTATGTTTACTCTCAATGAAAATATCCTCCCTCGGAGATGGACGTCGTCCATTTTTGTCAACTATTGCGTTGCTAATCGACCGTTCAATGGACCAACATTTCTTGAGGAAAATTATTTGCATATCTAGGACTTGGGTTTTCAATAATGAAGTCTTCCCAACAATTAAGGAAAAAGCCGCAATACTAACAAAAATGCTTGCATTTGAGGTTAGAGGTGAACCTTCACTTTCAAAACTAGTATACGAAATTGTTCTCGAACTTTTTAATAATAAGCAGTTTAGCAACACAGAGATTACTGTAAGAATGGAACAACCATTCCTAGTCGGTACTAGAACTCAAAACATAGAAATTAGAAGAAAATTTATGAGTATTCTGGAAGGTAGTTTAGAAAAGGACCTCAAGGAGCGGTTATATTATATCATTCGTGATCAAAACTGGGAATTTATTGCTGATTATCCATGGTTAAACCAGGCACTGCAATTGATTTACGGTTCATTTGATGAGAGCCATTCTTTATCTCTAACCAATTCATATGATATATCTTCACCAAAACAACTGAGCGAATTTTTACCTGAAGATGATGCTTTTATTGGTTCCGATGATGATGATGATGTTACGCTATCAGCATTTGTTAATGAACACAAGTCTGCATTATCATCCCTATGTAATATTTCAGCGGGTGAGATTTTCAAGCCAATGATAGAAATATTTTATCAAGATCCAATTGCTATCCAAAAGGCATGGGTCAATGTATTTCCACAAATATACAAATCTATTCCAAGAAATGAGCAGTATGGATTTTTACGTTCTCTAATAACTCTACTTTCAAAACCTTATCATTCAAGACAAATGTTTTCAAAACCGAACGTTATTTCGATTTTATTGGATTCAATTAGCAGAGTAGATAGTTTGGAAATTCCTTCACACCTTGTAAAATATTTGGCAATGTCATACAATTCCTGGTACCAATCGTTGAAAATCTTGGAATCAATACAAGAGAGTAATTCAATAGATAACTCTAAGATCATAGAGGCCAATAATGATGCATTGTTAGAAATATATCACAATCTGCAAGAAGATGACATGCTTTATGGTCTATGGAGAAGACGTGCAAAGTATAATGAAACAAATGTTGCCTTATCATATGAACAAATTGGATTATGGGACAAAGCAGAACAACTATACGAAGTAGCGCAAGTAAAGGCGAGAAGTGGTGCATTACCTTATTCTGAATCTGAATATGCTCTTTGGGAAGATAATTGGATTCTGTGTGCCGAAAAATTACAGCAATGGGATATTTTAACAGAGTTAGCAAAGCATGAAGGCTTCACCGACTTGCTACTAGAGTGTGGCTGGAGAGTTGCCGACTGGAAATCAGACAGAGAGGCTTTAGAACAATCAGTGAAAAGTGTTATGGATGTCCCTACGCCAAGAAGACAAATGTTCGAAACATTTTTGGCCCTCCAAAACTTCGCTGATACAGGTAAAGGTGACCAGGAAATTAGAAAATTATGTGACGAAGGTATCCAATTGAGCTTACACAAATGGATATCCCTACCAGATAGATATACAAATGCCCACAAGTGGTTATTACACGGCTTCCAACAGAACTTAGAGTTCCTGGAGGCAACACACGTGTATACAGTACTTCATTCGACAACAGCTCAAAATATTGATTCTAAGGCACAAGAGGTCAAACGTGTCTTCCAAGCGTGGAGAGATCGTTTACCAAATATATGGGATGATATAGATCTTTGGAATGATTTGGTTACATGGAGGCAACACGTTTTCCAAGTAATAAATAATGCATACCTTCCATTAATACCATCATTACAACAGAGTAACAACAACAATACAATCAATACGCATGCGTACAGAGGGTACCATGAACTAGCTTGGATAATTAACCGTTTTGCTCATGTTGCTAGAAAACACGACATGCCAGAAGTTTGCATAAATCAACTGGCTAGAATATATACTTTACCAAATATTGAAATTCAAGAAGCATTCTTAAAATTACGTGAACAAGCTAAGTGTCATTACCAAAATATGAATGAATTAACCACTGGTCTGGATGTAATTAGTAACACTAATCTTGTTTACTTTGGCACTGGACAAAAGGCTGAATTCTTTACTTTGAAAGGTATGTTTTTATCTAAATTAAGAGCTTATGACGAAGCGAACCAAGCTTTTGCAACAGCAGTCCAGATTGATTTGAATTTAGCGAAAGCCTGGGCACAATGGGGTTACTTTAATGATTCAAGACTTTCTGAAGACCCAAGTAATATCAGCTATGCAAGTAATGCTTTAAGTTGTTACCTGCAAGCTGCTGGGTTGTATAAGAATGATAAGACGAGAAATCTGCTAAGTCGTATATTGTGGTTAATCAGTATGGATGATGGTTCCAACTCTCTTGCAAATGCATTTGATTCATTCCGTGGTGAGGTTCCAGTCTGGTATTGGATATCTTTTATTCCCCAATTATTAACTTCACTTTCGCACAAGGAGGCTAATATGGTACGTCAAATATTGATTAGAATCGCCAAGAGTTATCCACAAGCGTTACATTTCCAGTTACGTACAACTCGTGAGGATTTTGCGGTCATTCAGAGACGTACCTTAGCCGTGTTAGGAGAAAAGGATGAAAAGAATGATACACGCCCAACTGATGGCCCACGCCAACCATGGGAACATCTTCAGGAACTAAGCAATATCTTAAAGACTGCATACCCCCTCTTGGCTTTGTCACTCGAATCATTGGTGGCACAAATCAATGAGAGATTTAAGACTAGTCCAGATGAGGACTTATTCAGGCTAATCAATGTTTTGTTAATCGATGGTACATTCAACTATGGGCGTTTACCGTTACCTAGAGCTAAGTCGCAGCTACCATCAAGTACTGAAACAAATCTAGTGAGACTGTCTGAAACATTATTGGACCCTCACATTAGACCTAAATTTAATGCCGATTTTATTGATAGTAAACCAGATTTTGAGACTTATCTAAAGAGGTTACGTTACTGGCGCAGAAGATTAGAAAATAAATTAGATAGGACTCCAGCAATTGAATATTTAGAAAGGGTTTGTCCAAATTTAAGCAATTTTCATTATCAAAAGTTTGAAGATATTGAAATTCCAGGGCAATATTTGTTAAATCATGAGAGTAACGCACATTTTGTAAAGATTGCAAGATTCCTACCAACTGTTAATTTTGTGCGCGGTACTCATGTTTCATATAGAAGAATCAACATACGTGGTCATGATGGTAGTGTTCACTCATTTGCTGTACAATCACCAGCTGCTAGACATTCAAGACGTGAAGAAAGGATGTTCCAATTATATAGATTATTGAACCAGTTATTGAACAAGAATGTCCAGACTAGACGTAGGAACATACAATTCACATTACCAACTGCTATTCCTTTATCCCCACAAGTCCGTATAATGAATGATAAAGCGTCATTTACTACACTACATCAAATATATGATGAATACTGTGTCAAGGCAAAAATTGATCCAAACGAAATCCATCAATTTGTCAATGATCAACTAAATGTTGCTCATGATAAATCACTACCAACTCCAGATATTACATTAGTCAAGATGGAAATTTTTAGTTCAATTAATTCCATGTTTTTACCATCAACTGTTTTAAAGAGTTACTTCACTGCAATTTATCCTGATTTTGAAGATTTCTGGTTATTCCGTAAACAGTTCGCATCAAGTTATGGCTCTGTTACATTCATGACATATATGATGATGATTAATAACCGTATTCCCAACAAGATTCACGTTGATAAGCAATCTGGTGACGTTTTCACATTAGAAATGCTTCCATCTAGATATCCCTTCGAGAGGGTAAAGCCATTTTTCAAGAATGTGGATTTGAACTTACCACCAGATGCACCAATATTCCATAATAATGAACCAGTTCCATTTAGATTGACACCAAATATTCAAAAGTTGATCGGTGATTCTGCATTAGAAGGTATATTTGCTGTTGATATATTTACCATATCAAGAGCTTTACTTGAACCAGAAAATGAATTAAACAGTTATTTAACTCTGTTCATTCGTGATGAAATTGTCTCATGGTATAGCAATTTACATCGTCCAATTGTTGAAAATCCTCAATTAGGTGAAATGGTTCAATCAAACGTCGATCTAATTATCAAAAGAGTTTCTCAATTAGGTCACTTGAGTTCAACACCAACAGTTACCACTCAATTTGTTTTAGATTGTATTAGTGCTGCTGTTAATCCGAGAAATTTAGCAGGAACAAACGTCAGCTATATGGCATGGTTTTAGTTTCTAGCTAATTGTAATTTATTGTTACTTATTATTGTATTATATATATTTTCTATATATCTTTTTATGGAATTTTATTTTAATTGATATATTTTTTTTAACATTTATTTCCTTCTGGTAGATTTTTGAATGCTGAAAAATTGCATATTTCTTCTTATGAATATATAAATTTTGTTTGTGGTTTTTATTTACATGTATATATCACATAGTCTTGACTAAATCAATCAAATCGCCAATATCATCTTCTAATGTTTCATCACTCTCTTGTATCAACAAATCAGTTTCTTCCTCTGTCAATGCAGTAGTGCCATCAATATTTCCATTTCTGTCTTTGCGTGATAATAAATTAATATCAAAATTGGTTGGGAATTCCCATTTGTTATCTTGAATAATCCGGATTAATGACATATTTGTTATTGAATATTTGGTATATAGAATTTTTTGATACCATGTATGCGCTGTTTCGATATCTCCCCATTTTAAATATCTGAAAATCATTGATGTACAAATTTTGAGAGAAAGTGGAATGTTATTTTCATCCATCAAATTTAGAAGTTCTGCAACTTGAATTTGACTCAAGTCATGATTATAATATAGTACAATTGAAAATGGACAATTTTGACCTTTATTTCTTATCTTTTTACTAAATTTATGGGAGTAAAAGTTTATTAAAATTTCATATGCTAATTGTTTACCCTCTGAATTTGAAATAATATTTGTTAGAAGATGTTTTAAAATAGATGTATCAAGTTTCCAAATATAATGTTTCTTATGATTTAGTTTTAAGAAATTAATATAATTAATGTATAAAGTTACAATAAATTCTCTATATTCTGATGGTTTCATCATGATAGAATTTGTTTTAAGAATAACTCGATACAATTCAGATAATGGTACTGATAAGTTATCAGAATTTGTCTTCAAAATATCTGGAATTAATTTTGTCATATTATTAATATCATTTTGTATGATCTCATTCGATATTTTATTTGTTGTTGAATGAAACACTGAACCCCAAATACCTAAATCATTTAATAAAGAAACTGGATTTGGAGTTTTAATTGCTGAAACGAAGAATTGGCAAATTAATTTTGGATCATCAAAATATCTTAAGGATAAAATTAATTCATTAATTATGAAAGATTTAAATTTGTAATTTTTTTCAATATTAATATTGCTTAATACTGATGTTAATGCTAAAATTGCGTCTTGATTTTTATTTAATCTTAATAATGCAAAAATGTTTATAATTGGACGATGTAATAATTTAAGGAAAGTTTTTTGATCAATATCTTTATTGTTTTTCATGAAAATTATTAATGATTTTAATACTGTAACAAATAATTTTATGTCACCCAATTTTGAAATTATTATTAATAATTGTTGAATAAAATGAACAAATTGTATTGCTAATTTTTTATTACAATCTTTTGAATTTTTTGTTACATCTTTATATAAGATCAATTTTTCCACAACTGATTGTAAATAAAAATTTAGTTGACCATTAGTGAAAATTTCTTTATCATTTTTCAGAACTGTATTGGTAATATTATAAATATCATAAAAATTGTGTAAACTAATGAATTTTTCTTGAATTTCTAACAGATTATTTTCATTCCTTAATAAAAAAAATTGGAAAGTTACTAATTGTTTTTCTAAATCTGAACCTTGCAGTAATCTTATTGTTAATTTTCTTATATTTACAGATGATGAAAGACTAACATTATTTTCTATTAAAAAATGATAATGATTAAAAGTTTTATTTTTTTCAATATTTTGATAAAACCATTTATGAATATCATCTGGTAATACTAAAGCTGTACCTTTCTTTAACTTTGGGAACAATATACTTTGACAATTAATCAATTTATACAATGAATCAAGTTTCTCAATATTTGTAATAGATTTATCATTAATAGTCATTCTTAAATTCTCAAGAAACGATTCATATTGTTCTTTTGATATTTTTTCAAACATTATCATATTGAGTATAAATGGTTCATTGGATAAATTAATCAAATTATTTTTAATAATTTCATAATCTCTCGGTAAAATTCTCGATATTTCATCTTTAACTTTCTTAATAACACGATAATCATTTGTACTAGCAATAAATTCACCCAAATCTTTCACAATTTGTGAATTCTGATCACATAACAGCTTTCTATTCCCTGAACAAATCGAATTCAACACTTTATTTGACTCCAAATCTCTGTCAATTTTAACTACAGTTCGAGCATACTGTCGCACAAATATAACTCGACTCCACCTCGCCACCTGACATGCCCTCAAACACACTCCTCCATTCAGCATCACTCACCTCCACTAACCTTAAAAAAATTTAACCGCCCAAGTTGCCATCACCAAAACTCTTCTGCCCTTTATATACCAAAACTCGTCTTTTAAATTGTTCGAACCGATAGACACACAAAACTGTTACCCGAACAGAGCGGGTAACAACGATTTATTTTTAGAACAAATGGCTACCCTGACATAAGAAAAATGATTACCTGATTCGGCCATATTACCTGATCAGGGCATCCACAGCTGAAAAATTCACTTGGGGGCCGCGCGTCCCGCTTTTTCAAGTTGTATAAATACAAAATAATGATACATGAGATGAAAAAGTTATGATCTTGATAAACTGAAATTAGTGTTGATCTGTGTTTTGTCTATACTTTATAGATATAATAATATATCGGTGCGGGTACACTATTTTGCTATCATTCTAAAATTTCTATATTCTTTTTCACGTTTCGATCATTTGATCTTTTCGAGCATTCCCTATTTTTTATTTTATATTTTTATTTGTTTTATCTTTTTAATTCTTTGAAGGTAGTATGACAACCGAATTAAATAAAAATAATGTTGGTTTAACTCCCTTTTCACAACGGTTAACTACTGATTTGAAGAAGAATAGTAATACTAGTAGAATTCGTGCTTACTCAACAACATCATCTTCATCATTGTCATCATTATCTGTTATTGAAAGAAATCAAAGACCAATTAGTGGTAATTCCATTCAAAGTAATAATAGTAATGATTTATTCTCAATTACTCGTCATATCTCAGAGCATAATTCAAGTGATTCAGATATTTTATTAAAACAAAAAAATTTGCAAAAACAAACACAATTAATGAAAAAAAAAACTAATAATGAAACAATTTTAACCCCATCACAACGTTATAGATTAAGGAAATCTAAAACGCAATCGACGATAAGAAACATTTCAAAATATAATGATTTAGGTGAAAATTATGAAGAACATCCAATAACAGAATCAATGTTATGGAATATACCATTAGCAACAACATCAACAACTTCATTTATTAATGAAAATAAAAATAATATGAAAAAAATAGATCCAATATCCACAACTTTTGATAAATTAAGTGGTTCATTTCAACAACCAACAACAATGATTCCAGGTGTAGGTGATACAACAATATCATCAGAATCAAAATTTATGGAATCGACATCTTTTTATTTATCCAATTTATATAATGACATAGAAATGGAATTATCCAAAAAATATCTCACAGAAAGAGAAAGTTCCGCAGATTTCTTATCATTTGAATGCAAAAGATTAAGTGAAAGCGGTTTAGAAGATCTAAGATTAATATCAAGAGATAAAATTGCATGTACCTCAAATGGTAGACCGAGTTGGTTACCACCAAAATCTTTAAATGAAAGAAAATATGACCAAATTTTAATTCGAGAAACAATGAATAATGCATCAACTGATCAATTATCAAGACATAATCGTATATCACAAAGGATTGAATTAAATAAAAAAAATAAATTAGCTACTTATGGCTTATTAGATAAGGGACTTAATAGAAATTCATCGATTTTTTCATTAAGAAAAATTGTTTGGGAAACACCAATAGACATGTCAATCAGGAATAAAATATATGGCGATCTTTTGCATATGGATATTTTTATCGGAAATTATATTGAACCATTTCAATATTTAATAAATGTTTTAAATAGATCCAGTTTCCCAAATACAAAAGAATTTGAAATAACGCAATTAATAAATGAAAATATAAAAATTAAAAATGATTCAAATTTTAATAATATTATTAAAGATTTAAAAATGTTATTAAGACTTAAATCTATATCACAATATGGGTTAACCTATGGCGATGAATTAATTTTTTATCATTTATTATTGGAATCTCCTAATAATAAAGATGTGAATTCATTAATCGAAATTTGGCAAATTGAAAATATAATACAATTGACTTGTTTTAATGAAACAGTTATTGATAAATATAATTCAAATATTTTGGAACCAAATGGAGTTTTTGGTACAACTTTAATTGGAAAAGAAGGGTTTGAAGATGAATTTAATGCTTCTTGTTTAAATTTTACTACATGGTGGAGCATCATGCAAAGAATCGATCATGATTTATTCATGTGGATGTTAGATATTATTATTGTTAACAATAGCCAAAGCTCACAAAAAGCTAGTAGCATGTTTGAGATAAATATCCTTGAAAGAAAGGACGACAAACTCAACGAAGGGGAAATACCTTGGGAAACTTATAAAGAAAAGAATATATCTTCTAATTACAAGATACTGATATCACTAACACTTCATGTTTTACTGAATCATCATTTCGGTTTTAATAACTTGAGCGAATTAGCAAGGATTAAGGATGATAAGAATTTATGCATACCATTACCATTGGATTTTATGGATACCCAAGAAGAAATAAATGATATATACAATGCATTTGTCTCGAAATGGTCAAATTACTACAAGAAATTCTGATTTAATACATATTACTATAACACATATATGTATAATTAATTAATTATCTAATGACTCTTTTTTTAAAACCACCTCTAATTCTATAACAATACCCATCAGACCACGTATTGCAAACTGCATCAAACATCCCTTACTATCATATCTTTTTTAATATATACAGCCATAATTAATGAATCATCGCGATAACAAACAAACTTCAAAAAAAATTATTAAATTGAATATTTAAATGCCAAAAATAGTATATAATGGCGATGTCACTTATACAATATTCTATACTCTCAGTACTACAATACTACCCTGCTGAAACATTGGATACTTGCATTAGTTGGAAATTGTTAGATAGATTACGCTATGTATCATGCATATCCGATTGTAAGTGAAAGATTGGCTAGTACAACAACATCTACTTTACAAGTATTATCGCAGTGCTCTAATTCAATATGGCCAATTATATCTGAATTAAATGGTTCCATATCATTTTTTGGTTCATTTATATCATTGTTCCCACAAATTTTTGAAACATATCGTGATAAGACTGTTGATGGGTTATCACCTTTATTTTTAATTGCCTGGGTTTGTGGTGATATAACATCCCTAACTGGAGCACTCTTAACCAAACAATTATTATTTCAAATAATATTGGCATTTTACTTCCTATTAAACGATATATTTGCCTGTGGACAATATTATTATTACGGTGTATTATATAAAAATACTTTAGCTACTATAGGTCATGAAGCTAAACCAGTTTTATCTTCTGTTGCCCCAAGTCATCCTGACAATGTTACTGCTGAAGATATTGAAGAACTAATAGAAACAGCTAATAGTGATCCTAATAATGACAATACGAACACCGCTACCTGTTTCAGAGATATTGAACGGACCACATCAAGGGGCACCCGTGACAGTAATAGAAGTAGAAGAGATTTATTAATTGCAGCTGTTGCAATTGCAAATAATATCAGTGGTGCTAATGCTATGTGGATACAAAATCATAACAACAAGCACGATGGAGAAATTCTACCGCCTGGTTTCCCTAGTAATCATAAACATACTGAAGTTGGTATATTTTTATCATGGCTTGGTGCATTTTTTTATGTAGGTGCAAGAATACCACAATTAATCAAGAATTATAAAAGAAAATCGACAGATGGTATTTCACCATTTTTATTTGCAACTACATTGATATGCAATATTACGTATAACATATCAATCTTTACAAGTTGTAGATTTATTGATTCGGATGACAAACTTGGGTTTTTCAACAATGCTTTACCATTTATCATTGGTAGTGCAGGTACAGTAATATTCGATCTGATATATTTTTACCAGTACTATGTTCTTTACTCATCGGATACTAGAATAAGAGAAATAGAAAGACTCATTTACGAAGAAAATGAAGACGAGATAATTGCTCAACAACATGAAGAAACCAACAATATCCCAACTGAACAAACACCACTCATTCAACATTCACCTGCATAGTATAATTACTACATTATATACATCTTTTCTCATTCAAACATATATTGTATAAATATCACTACTATTCCCCCATACATAAACAACAAATTCATTGCATCTTTTACGCTATGTAAAAACACCCTCCGCTTTCTCGAGGAACTCAAAAAAAAAAAAAGGATTAGGCGTTTGTGATATGATATATAAATGGAGTGAATTAAACTCCTCTTATTCAACGCAGTTTGTTTTTGTTCTGGTTGTTGATATCAACGCCAGCTTATTGAAATTATTGGTATATCAATACACTGTTTAAAGGTTTTGTCTTTTGTAGAAATATGGTTCATCACAGAGTTACAATTATCGGTTCCGGTCCAGCTGCTCATACCGCTGCTATCTATTTAGGTCGTGCTGAAATGCCACCAACTATGTACGAAGGTATGATGGCTAACGGTATCGCACCAGGTGGTCAATTGACTACTACTACCGAAATTGAAAATTTCCCAGGTTTCCCAGAAGGTTTAATGGGTGGCGAATTAATGGATCGTATGAAAGAGCAATCTGTTAAATTCGGTAGTAACGTTATTACTGAAACTATTTCAAAAGTTGATTTATCATCAAAACCTTTTAAGTTATGGCCTGAATTTTGTGAAGATGAAGAACCTATCACTACTGATGCTTTAATTCTTGCCACTGGTGCTTCTGCTAAGAGATTACATTTACCAGGTGAAGAAACTTATTGGCAACAGGGTATTTCTGCTTGTGCAGTTTGTGATGGTGCCGTTCCAATCTTTAGAAACAAACCATTAGCTGTAATTGGCGGTGGTGATTCTGCTTGTGAAGAAGCTCAATTCTTAACTAAATATGGTTCAAAAGTTTTCATGATTGTTAGAAAAGATTATTTAAGAGCTTCAACTATCATGCAAAGACGTGTTGAAAAGAATGAAAAGATCGAAGTTTTATTCAATACTATTCCATTAGAAGCTAAAGGTGACAGCAAATTACTAAACTCTTTAGCTGTTAAGAACACTAAAGAGAACAAGGAATACGATTTATCAGTTAACGGTTTATTCTACGCCATTGGTCATACACCAGCTACTAAGATCGTTGAAGGTCAATTGGATATGGATGCTTCAGGTTACATTAAAACCGTACCAGGTACCTCTTTAACCTCTGTTCCAGGTGTCTTTGCCGCCGGTGATGTACAAGATTTCAGATATAGACAAGCCATTACATCTGCTGGTTCTGGTTGCATGGCAGGCTTAGATGCCGAAAAATTCTTGTCTGAAATGGAATAAATAAAAAAGTATATATATTTTAAAAATCAATTCAATTGCTTCATACTTTTAACAACAACATATACCTATTCATCCAACTATTAGAACTATTAGAACTATATAGAGCTTCATAGTCTGTTGCTTGCTCTGGTCTGACGATCTGCGTTGCGTGGTTTATTCTATCGATGAGTCAAAATATTTATGAAGCGATGGACGAAAATTGAAAAAAGTTTAGCGATTTGGCCATTAAAATAGAAATATATTTGCAGTGGGATTTGTATAAATACAACTCGACAGATATGTATCTTTGATCCTGCTGTTGTGTCAGAATAGAGCATATATATATAGACCCTGCATAACAGCACATATAATATGTCTGAGAAGGAATTAGTCGGACACACCAAGAAATTACTGCTGGATCCACCAACCTTGACACCATCGGATCTGTACAATGCAATTACCAATATAACGCATCTTCTGATGGATGGTAAGAATGCCGATACAGAAGCGAAACAACTCTCTTTATTGATTAAAATTGGTAGTTTCTTAACTTCCTTGAGAACTACTGGTCTCGACCATAAAGCTGAATACATTGCCGAAGCTGCAAAAGCTGTCTTGCAATTTTCAAGTAAGGTTAATCTACTAACTGATGCAAAGATGGATAAAGATTCTACTATAGTGGATATTGTCGGTACAGGTGGGGACGGTCAAAATACTTTTAACGTTTCTACTTCCGCTGCAATTGTTTCATCAGGTATACCACATATCAAGATTTGTAAACATGGTGGTAAAGCATCTACTTCTAATAGCGGTGCTGGTGATTTGATCGCTAACTTAGGTTGTAATATTTCTAAAGTTAATGCAACAACAGTGCCGAGGTTATGGGACGATAATACATTTACGTTTTTACTAGCACCTTACTTTCATGATGGTATGTCATTAATGGCTCCATTAAGAAAATTATTAGGTATACCTACTATCTTTAATGTGTTGGGTCCTTTGCTGCATCCAGTTGAACATGTTAATAAAAGAGTTTTAGGTGTGTATTCAGAAGAATTGGGTGAGGAATACGTGAAAGCTGCATCAATAGTGTACCCCAAAAGTGAAACCTTTGTTGTTTGGGGTAATGTAGGATTAGATGAAGTTTCACCGATCGGTGAAACCACAATCTGGCATTTTAAAAGAGATTTCGAATATCATCAAGATGTGTTCCAAAAATTCAAAGTCGATCCTTCCATGTTTGGGTTAAAAGAACATACTTTGGAAGAATGTATTTCATTGGGTCCTCAAGAAAACGCAAATATTTTAAGAGAAGAAATACTCTCAGCCAAATACAAATTGGGTGACAACCATCCAATCTATGATTATATTCTAATGAATACAGCAGTCTTATACTGTCTCAGCGTTGGCAACAGAGACTGGAAAACGGGTATTCAGATGGCAGAAGAAAGTATACAATCTGGCTCTGCATTGAATTCTTTAGACCGCTTCATAAGTTCTGTTGATAAACTCTAAGTATAACGGAACATACATTGCGATAGGACATATTTTATTTCCATAAAACTACATATATAATAATTTTATAGATCCCATCGTTTTTTTAATAATAAATAAACTTTCATGAATGAAATTCGCTGTGACGCGAAGTTTTGATTACCTTTATACACAAAGAATTTTAATAAACAAACAAGACATTGAGGAAAGTGACACGAAAATTAAAACGCTATTCAGTCTATGGAGGGATAAGTCATTTCAGACCAATAAAATTTTTATTAAACAAAACGTTAACCATATATATCTCAGTGACCTTAGAATCATGAGCGAAACAGCTATTAATTCTAAGAACTCTGAGTTTACTCCGATTGGGTACCTATCTAATAAAAGAAGAAAGATTTCAACATCAGAGGACATTAAGTCGCCTAGTGCAAAATACGATAATAATCAAGATACTGCCGAATTAAGCTTTGACGAGAATGATGAAAAACAAGGAAATGAAAACTACGAGTTTAGAAATGATGTAGATGATGAGCCATCTAGAAAATTGCCTAAATCTACAGATGATGATACAATCAATTCAAATGTTCTGTTCACTGAAAATTCTCAGTTTGATGATACTTTGCCTGAACTGCCAGATGTCTATAGTAGTAGTACTAATGGAAAACAACAATATCAAGATCCAAAAAACTTGCTGCCTAATTTGAACGATGCAACAATCTCCGAACCTATTAAGGAACAGCAAGAATTAACAAAATTATTATTGTCAGGGAAAAGATTATCGAATGCACAAACCAATTTTTTTCTGCAATATCTAAAGAATAGTAACATATTTAGCCAGCCAAATGAAAGCTCAAACAAAACATCAGTAGATCAAGAAAGATATAATGCATTATACAATGACTATCAAGTTCTACAGAGGAAATTCTCTGATTTAGCTGACTCAAACAATATTCACATGGATGATAATTCAGATGAGGAATCTATTCATGATGAATGTGAAAAGAAACAGGAAAAATTAAATCGTCAAATCGAAAGTTATAAGAAAGAATTAGATATTCTAAAATCTCAACATCAAAAAAAGATTCAAGAGCTGAATGATGAAAATACCAAGTTAGAGGAAGAGAAGAAAACTCAATTATCTAATTCAAATAATAAAGATTCAGAATACGATGATAAAATAAATAGGTTGAACGATACAATAGATAAACTTAATGATGATTTACGCCAAAAAGAAAAGAAATATAATTCTGAAATTTTAAACCTAGAGAATAAGTTAGCCAATCTTAAGAATAGTGAATATGATTCAATCGGTAGGTTAGAAGCACAGATAATATCCAAGGATAACAAGATTTCAAATCTGGAAAACCAACTTGATCAATTAAATATACAACATGATTCCATAAAGAGTAAATTCGAAGATGCCAATAGAGCATTGGAATCAAAACAGCATGAATGTGATGATTATAAATTAAAAATAGATCTTTCAGAAGAGCATAATCAGAAGTTTACAAGTGAGAGTAATCGAAAAGCTATCCATGAATATGAAGATCAAATAGCAACCTTAAAAGAAGAGAAAGACGACCAAACACAAAAGTTGTTATCATGTCAGAAAAAAATGAATGAATTGGATACCGCTTTGAATACTCTTAAAGAGAAACACAAATATGAAGTACAACATCTAAATGATTCGATTACTAAACTTTCAAGTAACAAAAAAGAAAACCTTCGAAAGACAGAAAACTTACAAGAAGAAATAGACAAAAAAAATAAAGAAATATCACAAAATGTTTTCATGATCAAAAATTTGAAGGAGAAATTGCAAAACTTGGAAAGGAAGGATGATTATAGTTCAAGAAATATAAAACAAGAGTTGAATGTTAAAATAGATGAAATATCACAATTAAGTAAAAAGGTAAAGGAATTAGAGGATACAATTGAAAAAACCGACGAAAAGGTAAGACATACAACAGACAACTCTAGAAATTTGGAACAAGAATTAAGAGAAGCAAGAAACAATATTATTGAAATTAACAAGTTGTTAACTTCATCTAAGGACAATATTGAACAAAAGCAAATTGCCTTAGACCAAGCTAATAAGGCTATTGAGATTCTCAATGAAAAAATTGGTAGATCTTCAACTGAAACTGATTCTCAACTTGATATCTTGAATTTAAGGTTAGAGGAACAAACTGAGAAGCTTCACAAATCTGAAGAAACGAACAAGAAATTACATGACCAGATAATTCAAGGTGCAGTGAATTCAGCTAGTAAAGTTAGCAAAGAGATTGAATCTAAAGATAAACATATTCAAAAACTAGAAGAGAAATCAGAGGAATATAGAGAACAAATGGCAGTTACTAAGCGTACTTTAGAGAAGTATAAAGAACTATTACAAGAATTAAAGGATCCAAATGATAAACAAATAGAGACCCAAAAAGCTGAAATTAGAAGACTCAAATTACAATTACAAGTAATAACTGAAGAAAGGGAAACTCTAAGAAACCAGCTATCAACTTTAAGAGAAAGAAATAAACTATTTCAAAAAAGAGATTCAGAGAGTTTACTAGAAACTGCAAATCTTTTAGAAGAGAATAATGAAATTAGAAACCTCAATATAAGGCTTAACGAATTGCAGAACAAATCGAACGAATTAAAATCATTAAATGAAGAACAAATTGTCCAGATCGATGATCTTTTGAGACAAAGGAAATTGTTAAATGACAACTATAGCATGTTGAAAAATTTGAATTCCGAATATATGAAAGAGATACAAACGCTAAAAGATGATCGACTAGTTAGAGAAAATGACGTAAAGGAGACAATACTAGATCTAGAAAACAAAAATATGAAATTAAATGATATTCTAGATAGAGAACGCTATACCAATGAATCTCGCTCGAGAGATGCTGACCTAAGGGACTATTATCGTTTAAAATATCACAGAGAGGTTAGACATAATAATGCTTTGAGATTAATTAACTATTATATGGATCGTGTTTCCAAAAGAACAAGCACTCAAATGAAGATGGATTACAGAAAATATAATAGGATCCTATCCAATTCAAAAAAATTTGAAGAGTCATTAAATGACTATGATTACATTCCCGATAGAAGATACGATACATCAGATTTTAAATATAATCTAGGTAATGACCTTGAAAATAGACCAAATCGATTTGACAATAACGGTAGTCCATTATATTATCGTTCTCCAAGGTTAAGATTTAAAACTCTTGCTCGTTTTGTTCAAGCCTGTGTGAGAATGAAACAAATCGCATTGAAAAATCATTGGGATGAACAAAGATTAAAGCATTTAGAAAGAAGAATAGATTCTGCAGATAGCAACATTAATTGGTCACTATGATGAATTCATAAACAATAAAGAACGATACTCAAAATGTTATTTCTTTTATAATACTTTCTATATATAGATGAATATAAACATACTGAAAAGTTGTAATATAATACAAAAATTACAAATCTTTTTTTAATGAAAAAGATATTTAATACAAATCATTTTTTAGTACTTGATATTTTGACTGAATTGAGTTCAGATGTTATACTTTTCAATCTCTCTTTAAATGTCTCTGAGATCATTAATATCTGTTCTAGCATATCGAAATAATTTTCTAACTCGTTACACTTCTCCAGCAGGTTTTTAAACTCTGAAATATTCTTATCAACCACATCCTCAATGATACTTTTCTTAATAACCGTATTCTGCTCCTTACAAAGCTCATCTGTTTGAATCTGGATAGATTGCACATAGTCACCTATCTTGTACAACAGATAATCATAATCCATCGATAATCTATTAATCCCCAGAGGATCATCACCACTCCCAGTCACACCATCCTTCCCTGAACCTTTAGGCATACCGAAACACCCCTCTTAGACGCAGATAACAAAAGTTCTATTATCTTATAGTTATTCCAATTCCAATAAAGATTCGAATGTCATTGGATTTGCAATTTTTATGACCTAAGTTTTTTACTGGCGAACCCCTAATCTCAGAGAGCATGAAATTGAAAAATTAAAGGAGAAATGAAGATTAAGGTGTATGGAAAGTGGATTCAAAAGCTTTTCAATTTGATGCTAGGGGTCACTATTAATACATATATATCCACGATCTTAGGTCAATTGTTGCTTGTTAATTGAGTTATATACTTGAGGATAATTACTTGAGAAAAGGAAGATGTCGCACGGTGTTTATTTGGGAGATACGCCAGTCAGAAGACCTGGTGTGTCTGGTAATCCATTGATGCGTAAGATACAGAGAGCTTGTAAAATGACTCTCCCTGAGCCAGATATAGCATTAAATTTGGATGTTGCCGATTACATTAACGAAAAGCAAGGTGCTACTGCTCATGATGCTGTTAATACAATTGTTAAATTGATTAATAGTAGAGATACACATACAGCGATCTTTGCATTAGCTTTATTAGATGTTTTAGTTAAGAACTGTGGTTATCCAATACATTTACAAATTTCGAGAAAGGATTTTTTAAATGAATTAGTGAAAAGATTCCCAGAACATCCTCCTTTACGTTATTCAAAAGTTCAAAGACTAGTTTTAACTGCTATTGAAGAATGGTACCAAACAGTTTGCAAACATTCACCTCACAAAGATGATTTAACTTCTATTAGAGATATGAGAAGGCTATTAAAATATAAAGGTTATGTTCTACCAAAGATTCAAGCTGATGATTTAGCCGTCATGAGACCAACGGATCAATTGAAAACGATTAGCGAAATTCAAAAAGAACAAGAACTTGCACAGGCTGCTAAATTAGAAGAATTAATCAGAAGTGGTAAACCAGATGATTTAAGAGAAGCTAATAAGTTAATGAAAGTCATGGCAGGTTTTAAAGAAGATAACATAGTCAATGCCAAGCAAGCAATCAATTCAGAGTTAAATAAATTGAGACGTAAAGCTGATCTATTAAACGAAATGCTAAGTACTTCAGATGAATCAGATTTACAAAATAGTGAAACAATCGATGAACTATACAGCGCATTAAGAGCTGCTCAACCAAAATTCCAAAAAATTATTGAGGAAGAACATGAAGATGATGCATTAGTTCAAAGTCTTTTGAAATTCAATGATGCCGTTAACCAGTTGATTGAAAAGTATTTATTGTTAAAAGATGGTAATAGACAGGCTGCTGAACAAATTAACCCAACAAACTTGACAGACATTAGAACCTCAATAAATGGAGGGGGAGCTCTTTCAAATGAAATCAACCTAATTGATTTCGGCGATGATTTAGGCACAACCTCTCCTACACCAACTCCAACTAATGAAGGATCTGCTAATGATTTATCGAAACAAGATCTACTGATCGATTTATTAGGTGACTTAAACATATCATCTACTCCAGCTGACACAAAGAATACCAATTCACTTCTTGATTTCGGTGGAGGTATATCATTAGATTCTACTGCCCCTATTGCTGCAAGTAATACTACTTCTCAAACCACAACACAAAATAATTCGTTGGATTTATTTAATGACTTCCCATCAACACTTATTACAAATACTTCGTCAAAAGTAACAGTTAGCCAGTCGGCCAATGTTAAGATTGAATTTGAATTATCAAGAGAAAACGATTCAACAATAAAAATCAAAGCCCTATTTAGTAATGTTAGTACTAACTTGATTAGTGATTTTGTATTTTCAATGGCGGTTCCAAAATCAGTTTCACTTAGATTAGAACCGCAATCTAACAGCACTTTACAAGCCTTATCAACAGCTGGTGTTTCCCAAAATGCCTGGATTGATAATGTTTTGAAGAGTAATATTGAAAAAAAGCCTCTAAATATCAAATGGAGGGCCACATACAAAATTAGCGGAAATCCAGTTGATGAAACCGCCATTTTCCAACTACCATCTTTGTAATATTCGTTTTTTATTCTTAAGTATAAGATAAATACACAATTACACAATAATAAAGTAAATACATTCTCCAATAATTAAAGATCACTTAAAATAACTATTATCGAATGGTAATTAACATAACTGTGGAAGATAAGGAAATAATCAAAATTTGTTACTTAAATATATTAATTATACCCTATATAATATGATATAATGACTATGCAAATGAATGTTTATTTTTGAAATCTTTGTAAAATTTCTGATGGTGTAGGTGATTTTATTTTGTTCATATTGTTACCATTCGAATTGTCCGTTGTAGATTGTTTTAATCTTAACTGTTGGATTTGTGGAGAAGTAGAACTTTGGTCATTAGTCGTCCTTGATTGCGGTAACGATTGTTTATTATTTTGCGATGGTTGAGGCAGCGAACTCATTTGCTGTTGCTGCTGCTGTTGTTGTTTTAATTGCAACTGCTGTTCTTTCATCTTTCTCATGTAATTTTCCGCAGTTTTCCATGCAACACCTGGTGGAAGTTCTGGATTTTGTGATAATAGTTTTCTAGTATAATTTAATATTAATATCATTTCTGGATTATTTTTATCAACGGGGGGAATTGAATTAGCAGGTTTAGAATTTTGTGCTGTCCTATCAGGTACATTTCCACTAGTGGTATCTTTACCATTACCATTACCATTACCATTGCCATTATTATTACCATTATTAGGTTTGGTTACTTCTCTTGCTCTTTGCAATTGTGCCTGCTGAGCCGCTAACAACTGCTTTTGTTGTGTTCTATTCTTTGCGTTTCTTCTTATCTGAACATCTCTACGTAAAGCTTCGTCTCTCTGTGCCTTTAGTTGTGACATTTCAGCAGGAGTCGGTATTTTCATATTATTAGTATCAAGAGGTTTTCTTGGTTGTGTTTTACTTGGCCTAGGTGCGTTTTCTCTTTTCTTAATAGCCTTTCTCATTATTTCAAACATACTAGCCCAACGTAATCTTTTATGACCCCTTTGAATAGATTCTTCACCGACACCCAAAGGAGAAATTCTTCTATTTTGTCTCTGTTGGAATTTATGGGCCTCAATTAGCCATTGTTGAGCATTATGTGCTCTTGGTCCCTTCATGTCATTAAATGTAAACCTTTCATTTAATTGAACAAATCTTTCAAAACATTGCCATGGTGTTCTTCTTTCAATGTTCGATAAATATGATCTGGTTGGTCTCTTAACCATTTGGGTGGCGATTAATTCCCAATTATAAGCGTAAGTGTTAATATTCTTCACTAATTCTTGATCATCTTCAGGTAGCCAAATACTTGGAGTCCTATTCCTCAAATATCTTAACGATGGTACAGCTGGCGGTCTCAAATAATGTGTTCTTCTATTACCGTAAAACATACCTCTTCTTTTACTTAGTTGGTTCAAAGATTGTTCTTTGTCAATAACCTGTCTTTCAATTAACTTATAAAAGTGATCATCCTCCATTGTTATCATAGATTTCGAAATTGGTGCAAAATGTGTATCTTTACTGTTTGACTTTCCATTTTCTTTGTCTATACCCATATATATTGGGAACTCTCGTGCCAAATTTCGTTCGGTTGAATTTAAATCATCCAGATAAACATAAAGTTTAAAGGGATACGGTTTTTGAACGTTTTTATATTCTTCTAAGGTTGTTTCAGGTAGTTCTGGAAGGTTAATTTCTGTGGAAGTTTTTATTTTTGTCGATAATACTTCTGGATCAATGGTTTGGGGTGATGATTTTAATTCTTTTAAGTTAGTTTCAGATTTCTCAGTTTCATTTTCGACGGTTTCCACATTTTGTACATCTTTAGCTACAGATTCTTCTAGTAAAATTTCTGTCGAAGGCTTAATTTCAGCTACGGGATCTTGCTCTTGTTCCTTTTCTTTTCCAGTTTCCGTCCTTTCCGGTAAGTAAACTATCGGTTTCCTTGTAATACAACAAACTTTACCATATGTCCAGTAGTCACTCACTGCTTGGGCAAGAGTCACCGATACAGCAATTTTATATTTTGTACCTTCTTTAAAATCTGATTGCATCCATTTTGCTTCCTCTAATAATGTAGAATAATGTGTTTGATTATTCTTCCAAGGATCTGAAAATGCTTTTGGTTGTCTTAATGACCATAAACCCAATCTTCTCAACTCTTCGATTCTTGATCCTACTACTGTAGTTCTTGCTTCGTTTAATGCGTTGTTAATAATGTCTGTTGTAAGAACTTTATGAGCTTTTGGGATCAAATTAATCAATGGTAATGTTTGTGCCATATATTTTAATTCTGCCAATGGAATTGCTTGTGGTATTTTAGATGGCACAAAATCTCTGACCATTAAATATACATGTTCATTTGAATTTATATTATTTTCATCATAAAAATCTGAAGTTTTAGTTTTGGTGGATTTCAATGTTTTAACATTTTTATTTTGATAATTTGGTTCTATATCAACGGGAGTTGGTTTTGAAGGTGGAATATATAAATTAGAATAATAATTATTGTGCAAATTTCTTGTACTGATAATATTATGATCGATTTTTAGATCTGAACGGGTATCGCGTGGTTTTATTCTTGATTCCATTGTATTATTAACATTAGTGAAATTAACTTTATTTTTTTTAATAGCAGGTTCATTATTTTCATTTAATTCATCAGGTAAAGTTCTTTTCAAAATTGGCGTACTTATTGGTAAATCATCAGAATGTTTTGGGAAATTAATTAAATCTGAATGCGAATCAGTGGAATCATTAGCAGATAATTTTTCATTAGTTAAATTTATTGATACTGAAGACATACTTACAGGAATTGATGGAAGTCTCTCAATTTCATTTTCCGGTGCATTTTTTTTATTAATATTACCTGTACTTAAGCTTTTTTTTGGATAATTTGTATCAATAATATTTGTTGAAGATGATTCATTAAATTGTGAATTTGTTGGTAATGTATCAGGTTGAAATCTAATATTTTTTCTAATATCATTTTTAGATAAAAAAGAATTAATATCATTATTTAATAAGTTTTCATCTTTAATATTTAATAAACCATTCAATCTTGAAACACAATATAATTCAACAACTTTACTATTTCTCAACTCTATAAGTTTTTCAACATGAGATTTCGGTATATATTTATCATTTGACCTTGATCGGAGTGTTGTATTTGGTAATACAATTTGGGATTGAGGTGAACTTGAATTCGATGTCATTTATCAATTAAAAAATATGTGTGATGGGCAAAAAAGGGCCAATATGCAGAACGAAAGGAATGTCAAAGAAAGAAAAAGTATGGTAGTCCTGAATGGAATAATACAGATAATGGAATCAATACAAATGAATATTAGGTAAATCAATCAAGTTAACAGTTGAAAGAGTGTGTGTATAATAAAACAACACCTCTGCGGGTAACAATCAAAAATTGTTTGTTTATCTTGTTTTTTTTTATATTATTTTGCCGTTAATAACTAATTGCGATCAAAAATTGAGCAAAAAACAGGAAAAGTTGAGTCTCACTAAACCACGGTCGGAAGATATTATGTCTAATAATTGCACTGTCACACCTATTCATTGCCTTATTTGAAATGAACAACCTCTATCTCATATATATATATATTTGTTATTGATCCCTGCCATTCGTCATCGGCAACAAAAAAAGCGACGAAAATTTTTTGCCACAGAAAAACGCGTCGTACAGGACGATGTTGTAATCATATATACAATAGAATAGTAATAGTATTATATTTATGTTAATATTTATATTACAATAATGGGCTGTAACTAGTATGTCCAGGAATGTGTCATATGGGGTGGGGGTGCTGGTTTTCTCTGTTCTTTTCGTCTACCAGTTGGCGATTTCAGCCTCAAGGTCGTTGATACCATTTACCAGACCGTTGTGATCAATAACCATGTATGTGCTGATAATACCCTTTTTAGGTTCGGATTGGAACTGGATCTTAGCATGTTTTTCGAAGAATCTATCTTCTTCATGGAAGTAATCAATTTCATCATTTTTAACTCTCTTTTTGGATCTTTCGTTACTACCTTCATCGGTATCAAAATTAACTTCGTATTTTCTACTAACAATAACATAAAAATCATAATTATCCTTACCATCTAAAGAGTTCTTAACGTCATCCAATGTAATCTTATATAATGGTGGAACCACTTCTGGTGGCATATTGATCAATCTTTCACCAATAACTAATGCACATGATTTGTTATTTGTATTTTCTATTGTTCTGAAAAATGTAGATAACCTTGTATCAATTTTATTTAAATATTTGGCATAATCACTATTACGGTTTTCTTTGTAATCAATAAATGAAAGGAAACAGTATGGATCTGATTCGGTACCGTCTGTCTTAATAGTGGTCATTGGTGATGCTAACATTAAATCGGCCAATGCACTTAATTGAATTCTATTACTTTCTTGCGAACCAAATAATTGTCTGGATAAATTCTTTAATGCTTGGAAGTCAACATCAGGATTACCATTGTAAAAGTCAAAATCAATGTTAACAACATCATCTTTACCTTCATCATCATCACCATCGTCATCATTCTCATTTTCAGAGTCCGTACTACTGATATCAATCTCAGACTCTTCGTCTTCTAAATTATCATCATTCCGTCTCTTTCTGTTGGCTAACTCACTTAATGTAACTGCTGCGACCATCTTATCTTATACTGCCTCAATTTAACGCTATCAAACAAGATAATACTCACCAATATCTAATAGTACTAATAATATCTTCATTGGAAACTTGTCTTAATTAAGTATCTCATCGATTTTTTCTTTTATTTTTGATGATTGAAAAATTTTAAATGTCCGTTTCTGCCCACAGCGCAAATGTCAGATATGCTTATTAAGACACTGTATTATGATGAATTGGATAGTTGAATCTTTTTAATTGCATTTATAAGTTGTTTTTAGTGTGTTTTTTTTTGTAACTTGACATCTATATTAAAAAGTTATTTAGATTCCGTGATAGTTGGGTAAGATGTCCACGAATGAGGAATTACTAAACCAAATTAAAGAATTAAAATTAGAAAATTCTAAACTACAGGATAAATTAAAAGATAATGAATCAAAAAAAGCTGATGAGAAATATTCCTTAAGTTTAGAAGAGTACCGTCGCTATGGGAGACAAATGATTGTCGAGGAAACTGGGGGTCTAGAAGGCCAGATTAAGTTGAAAAATTCAAAAGTCTTAGTCATCGGTGCAGGTGGTTTAGGCTGTCCAGCTTTAGCTTACTTAGCGGGTGCAGGTATCGGTACTATTGGTATTGTAGACAATGATATCGTTGATTCATCGAACTTACATAGACAAATTCTACATTATACTGACAAAGTAGGCATATTAAAATGTGAATCGGCTAAACAATATCTAAATAGAATAAATCCAAATGTTGATGTTATAACTTACCCAGTAAGATTGAACGCTTCCAATGCATTTGAAATATTTCATGCTTATGATCTTGTTTTAGATTGTACCGATACTCCAATAACAAGATATTTAGTATCTGACGTTGCAGTCAATTTAGGAATTACTGTCGTCTCAGCATCAGGGTTAGGTGTCGAAGGTCAATTATCAATTTTAAACTTTAAAAATGTTGGTCCATGCTACAGATGTTTTTATCCAACGCCTCCTTCTCCAAACTCCGTCTCTTCTTGTCAGGAAGGTGGGGTCATTGGGCCATGTATTGGTTTAATAGGTGTTATGATGGCAGTTGAAAGTATTAAATTAATTTTAGATATTTATACAGTAGAGAATTTTGAACCATTTTTAATGTTATACTCAGGATTTCCTAAACAGACTTTAAGAACATTTAGAATGCGTGGAAGAAAGGAAAATTGTAGGTGTTGTGGTTCTAATCCAACCATCACTAGAGAATCAATAGAATCAAATGAAATGAACTACGAACTATTCTGTGGTGCCAGAAATTATAATGTTTGTGAACCACATGAAAGAATGACAGTAAAAGGATTTTATGATAACTTTAATGGCCGTGATCGTGACAGTTACGTCTTTTTAGATGTTAGACCTAAGCACCATTATAACATTTCTCATTTTCCTCACACACACAATATTCCTGTTAAAGATTTAAAAAATATGAATGGATCCATCGATCAACTTCGAAAGGAAATCCCTGACTTGAATAAGGACACTGAAGTAGTTGTCATGTGTAGATACGGTAATGATTCTCAAATTGCAACACGTTTATTAAAAGATGAATTTAAGATCGGAAATGTCAAAGACATTCAAGGTGGTTTCTTTAAATATATTGATGAAATTGACCCCACAATTCCAAAATATTAATGAAAAACAAATGTATTCTAAGTCTGTTATTATTTAAGTAAGTCAAAAATATAATTTTTTTTTGCTGCATGAATGCCGTTTATTAATGACAGTACTAAGATGCATATATAACAAATTATCTATATTATTTAACTGAATCTAATTTTTCAATTGTTAACAATCCAGCCATATTCGCAAATGCATAAAATTTACCACACTCTTCTGTTTCATTCCATTTTGCACAAGATATACATATATTGTGAGCATCAATTCTTGTCTTGCTTATTTCATTAGATAAAGATTTTGATACCTGATAATTGTGATCCAATCTGAAGACATTACTAGATTGATCATAATCCCATTTCCAAAGCCTTAATGATTTGTGTGTATTTGTAACATTTTTAACACCTGTCAATAAACGTCTGGTAATGTTATCTATGTAAATAGAACCATCTGATGTCGTAGAAAGAGTAAGAGGGTGTAACCTAGAAGTATTAGTTGAGGTTATGGTCGAGTCTCTGGAATTAACTTGATGAACTGCAAAAGATGCACGAGGAAGCACAGTTCTCAAAGAATTGGCACCGTCAGAATAAACAAATGCGTATAATGGAGCACAATAAACAATTGAGGCCATATTATTACCACGAAATCTGGTTCCCACAGAGCTCTTAGTTGTCTTAATGTCATCTGGATCGAATACATATAAATATCCATCCACAGAAGTTGTTGCCACTACAATTTTTTCGTAATTAGAAAATGCTGTAGAAATGCTTAGGATGTATGAATCATGTATTTTCTGATAAACAGAAGGAGTTTTGAAATCTGACAAAATATCAAACTCTGCAACATACCCATTTTTAAAACCACAAATTAAAACAGATGATGAAATAAAATCGAAACATGTAATAGAATTGTTCGGTATTGAAACACTTGTTTTTATTTCTTCATAAATTAGATGTAGAGGCTCCTGTTTATTAGAATAATTTTGAACTTCAAGAAGTTTCAAACTTCCGTCGTGACATACAAAACATAAAAGTCCTAGCGAATTTTGTGATTCATAACCTTCATGCCATTTTAAATTCCATGCATCCCCATAGTTATGTATGATAGTTTGTAGTTTTTCAAACGTCAGAGAATTTGGCTCTAATTTAAATATTTGAATGGCGGAAGTATGGGAGGAAGAATCGAAATTTCTTAAATGTACATTTGATGGTTCGTCAAAATATTGCGAAACTGCTACTGCAAGATATTGATCATTAGAATTGCTTCGATTCAACCAGGCCACATCAGTAACCATGCCACCAATATTGTATATCAAACCTTTTCTTCTGTAATTTTCGAAAACTGGAAATTCTAATTTCTCTGAAGTCCTTAAGATGGAATTAGTGTCACCTAATGATACATGTAAAGGATATTTTCTCGTTTTAAATATTTTCTCGACATCCTCCATCGAGGAGAGTGTTCTAAACTTATTTTCATCAAGTTTATGCTTGAATTGGTCATATATATTCTCACTCTGGCAAGGTATATTCTTTGGAATATGATATTCTGAACTTTGAGACAAATGACTTTCTGGGAAATCAAACAAAAATGATTCATATCCTTCCTTGATTTTGGCAAGTTCTAATAATCTCTTCTCATTCGATCCATATAATCTTAGAATTTTATCCTTTGCTGAACTGAGATCTTTCAGTGACCTAATCGTTTTATTCTTATTTACTGAAGTTTTAGATTTTCCATTTCCAATTTTACTAACTTTTTCTGTTTTTATTTTCCTAACCTTCTTTTTTGGGGCTTGAACCTCAAGAGAATCATTATCATCGACTTCTATTTGTATGTCATCACTCTCATCTGCTTCAAAGTCATCATCATTATCGTCAGCATTTGCTTCAGGTTCACTAAAATCGGACTCTTCTGTACCCTCAGTTTCTCGTAAAACCTCCAATGCGGATGTGGCTACATCGAATGGGTTACCTTCAATTGGTAGCGTAACATCAGATATGGTTTTATTTTGACTCGATACTTTTCTTGGTCTGCCTTTGCCTCTCTTATTTAAATTGTTGATGGATTTCATTTCTTTACAGCGATGAACTAAGTCAGAGTAATATCCGAGTATTAAAACGATACTAATAAAATCAAATCTTCAATTGATGTATATATGTAATATTATAATCTTTGTAACAATCTTTTGTTGTTCTGTTTTACTTTATTTTACTTTGTTTACTTCTTTGAATCCAAGTCTCTAATTTTTGCTCCCTTCCATTTTCGAATTGCGGACTAAATTTTTTGGGTCAAAACAAATAATATTATATAATGTACGTTATAAATTGTTCAGCTTTTGGGATATTTAGTCTTGAACCTGCTAGTAAATTTTTTTTTGAGATGTATATGTTTAAAATTAAAAATTATTACATATATTATTCTTTTATTTTATTGAATAATTCTAAGCACTATCTTGCAAAATCTGTAATGCATTGCTTAGATCATAAATTAAATCGTCGGCGTTTTCACAACCTATGGATATTCTAATCAAAGTTTGGTCGATGTATGGATCTGTAAGTGCTCTCCATTCGACCAATGATTCGATACCACCCAACGAAGTAGCATGTTGGAAATAGTGTAATTTTGGTGGGAACTGTTTACATTGATCTACGGATTGTAATGTCAATGAGAATACAGGTCCGTAACCACCCTTTAATTGTTCTTTAACAAAATCTTCTGTTTGTAAAGAAGAATGATATATCTTGTTTAGAACCTTATTGTATTTCGAACGGTTTTCATCTAGAAATTTAACAATTTTAGTCACATTTTCTGATTGCTTTGATATTCTCATTTCATATGTCCTTAAAGATCTTAAAAGCAAATAACTTTCCAAGTTTCCAATATTTGTACCAAGGTATATTCTGTCGTCTCTTAATTTTTTACAAGATTCTTCATCCTTGACTACTAACACACCACTCAATAAATCTGAGTGACCCCCAAAGTATTTGGTGGCTGAATGCATAACAATATCACAACCGAAATCCCAAACATTCTGTAAAGGTGGTGGTGCAAAAGTTGAATCAATTATTAAAATGGCCCCTTTGGCATGGGTTCGGTCAGCAATACTTCTAATGTCCGATGATGTACCGTAGGGATTAACAGGAGTTTCTAAATGAACGACATCACCAGGTAGAGCAAATTCCTCGATATCTTCTAAAGAATATTGTTCAATATCGAAATTCCGTGTTAGAATGTTGGCAATTGCACGACAACCATGGTAACATTGATCCATGAAAATTCTCTTTGGGTTTAAATGAATCATGGCGGCAAAGAAAGCAGAGACACCAGACGAATAAATGACCGCATGGCCACCTAATATTTCACTAAATAAACTTTCTAATCTAGTACTGTTTGGATGAGACAATCTTGAATAAACTGGTTGCTTTTCCATAAAATCTAAGTTTTCTCTATCATTCCAAGCAACCAAGTCATTATTGTCATAACGAAATGTAGTGGCAACGTTGATCGGTGGAGCAACATCAGTTACTCTGTTATCCTTATCATCTGCATGAATCAATTCTGTTGCTAAATGAACCATGTTGTGCTAAAATTCCTAATTATAACGTATATATCCCAAGTTATTCTATGCTTCAGAGTATTATAAAACAAGTTGTGTCAAATATGCGATATATATATATGTATATAAATCAGAGAACAAGTTCGGGAATTAATGTACTTCAGCTTACATTCAAGCTTTGTAGTCATTGACTTGAACTGCGATTAATTCTGAGTCTCTTTATCTACGAAATGACCATAACAAGACACCTTTCTACGGCACAAAGGAAAAGTGAAAATAATTAGCTCCACAGTTTACTCACGTAATTGCAGATGTTATTGGTAATATAAGAATACAAATGATGATCGTCTTGGTACTGAGTCAACTAGGAACGTCAGATAATCTCAACATGTCTATCATTTGACTATATTCAACCATTTCTCTGAAATTCGATTGTTCACAACTCTACACTGTAGTATTACATTTCGCTTGACACATTTAACAATTAGATCTTAGTTTTGAGAATTTCGATTCAATTCAGAACCGTCAATTGAAGATTGAAAAAAAAAAAAAAATGCGATGATTTTTGATAAGTTTATATAATTCATAATTAACAATGGTTATGTAGTCAATAAGACAAACAATATTCAAAAAGAAGATAATACAGCTTTTGTATTTTAGATAGTTGCATGTCAGATTCAAGTGATGATGATTTCTTTATGGCATCTGCTTCAGAGGATGAAGACGAGTTAAGAAATGAGTTACAGAATGTCATTGTAGAATCTTCAAAAAAGATCGAGGAGCCTGAAGATACTAAACTTAACCTGTCGTCGGATACAGATGGTTCAGTATATTCGAAGGAAAAGAGACCTGAAACTATCAAGAAAAAACCAGAGGATAATAGCGACGAGGAGTTTGAAGTAATATCGAAAAACGACGATGCTGAAATCAGTACCCGGAAGAGAACTAGAAGTTCAAGGAAATCTATAGAGAGTAATGATCAAATTATACTTGATAGTTCAAATCCATCATCAGCAAAAAATAGTCGATCAAATTCATTCAGCTCAGATACTGAGTCCACACAAAAAAAAGTAAAGACTAATAACTCTACACATATGGACTCTGACGATGAGAATGACGAATTCTTTAAAGAACTTGCAAAAAATAGAACTCCAAAAACGACGAAATCAATAGAAGAAGTACCATCAGCACCAGAAAATCAACCAAAACGAATATTTAGTATCAGATTTATATCAAAATTAGATGGGACAATTAACAAGTCAGTAAGGGTTAAAGTTTTAGGTAAGTTTCCATTCTCAAAGATCCTTCCTTCCGCATTAGAGGGTTTAATAAAAGCATATAAAATTCCAAATATCATGAAAAAGTTTTATACTGTAGAAAATGTGGCACTATATTGGAATAATGCCAAATTGCTAAATTTTATGACTTGCAATTCCTTAAATATCAAGCAATCTTTTGAAAATGAATTCTCTAATGTAGATATAATGCTTGTTTCAAAAGAAATGGGTAAAAGTATGGAACTAACTTCTGAACTAGAAATTTTGAGAGATGAACAAAAATTAATGGATGAAAAGAAAAAAGCAGCAGAAAAGAAGATGGGACAAAACAGTGATAATATAAACAAAGAAAAAAGTGCTGACTTAGTTATCGAGGAATTCGAAAGAGAATTACAAGATATAATAGAATCTGATATTCAAGATAAAGTTTATTCTCAAGTCGATACAGAAGAAGATAATAAAAGCAGTAGTATTAGCGACCAAACAATAGGACATGATGTATTTCAGATTTCATTAGTAGGTCAAGATAACAAAAAACTTTCTGTTAATGTTAGGAACAGCACCCTATTGTCAAAGTTGACAACATATTATAGAGCTCAAAAGAACTTGCCTCAAAACACGAACCTCGAACTTCTATTTGATGATGAAAAATTAAACTTGAATAAAACTATTGGTGATCAAGATATCGAAGAGGAAGATATGATAGATGTAGTAATATTAAAGTAATATTTTGTAATAATATATAATCGAATAATATGTTTAATGGCAAAAGTTATTAAAACTCCTTTATGCCTGATACATAAGCGGACCATTTCGTTCTACTAAATAGAAACCTATATTAATTCAATCTCATCATCTGTTTCGTTAAAGAATATAGGCCTTGTTGGCGCAATCGGTAGCGCGTGTGACTCTTAATCACAAGGTTAGGGGTTCGAGCCCCCTACAGGGCTTAATTTTCTTTTTGAAAAATTGAAAAATTCTCTAATATCCTTAACGATAGTTGGTAGTTACTCTAGAAAAAAGTAACAAGACCTTATGGTTATTAATTTACTGCAGTTATCGTTTTACTGTTCAAATGATTGGATTTAGAAGGAGACTTCTGTTTTGTGTAATAAATTATTCGAGTTATAATAGAGAACTCCACAAAATGTAAATAGTCAGGATTTCTCAAGCTGTATATTCTCAAGAACGTAATACCTAAACAACTAGATGACAAACAAAGGATCTGTAACTCTACTTTCAACCAAGTTTAATTTAGAAAATTCATATTCATATTCTTCTATGGTGATTTTATAGTAAATACAGTAATTCGTAGTTAGTGATGTACTCAGTGGCGAACAAGCTAAAATCGTTAAATCTATAATTTGGATTAGTTAAAAGGTGTCTAGACCAGAGAAGTTAAGTTATTATATATTTATTTTTGACAGAACTAAGTAAAGTTCTTCGAATATAATATCTAAAAGACCAAATGAGTGCTGTGCAGGAAAAGACAAATGAAACCCAAAAGGTTGAAGCACCTGTTAATCCAACTGTTCCAGTTGCAAATAAGAAATCTTTAGAAGAAGATGACGAGTTTGAAGATTTTCCTGTGGATGAATGGCCTGCTGGCTCGACATTAAAAGAATCCAAAGAATTCCACATGAATTTATGGGAAGAAAGTTGGGACGATGTGGAACTTGATGACAATTTCACTAATGATTTAAGAGCTGAATTAGAAAAATACAAACGGGAACACCAATCATAAGTCATATATATACATATATAAATACCTTTTCAACTACTCATGCATAATAAAATAGTATAATAATAATTCATATCTTTAAATATATCTTATTTATTTAATTCGAAATCTAATTATATATCCATTTTCACTAGACAAATTCTAAATAACCTTTTAGTTCATATTATTACATGACATATATACTAGCCATTAATCAATCATATATATATTTCCGACAGGTCCTGAACATAATATTTTACTTGTTTCTTGCGGATGCCATTCAATAGTAGTAATTGGTAATTTACCAGGTAGAGATATTTCCTTTAATAATTTGGAGGTTGTCCAATCCCACAGCAAGACCTTGCTTCTTACATCTCCTGAACATATATAATGTCCATCAGGTGCAAAGGTAAATCCGATGGCGTATCCAACCGACTTTTGACCCTTAAATATCTTATTTGGATGTTTTCTATATTTTGGCTTCATGTCATAAGTATAAATTGAATTATCCATACTTTGAGTACAGAAGTGTTTGTAATCAGGATGTATATTAATGAAGGGCATCGAGTGTTGCGTTGTGTCACTTATCTGTTTGATTGGAATATTAATTTTACTGTCCCAAATTCTTACTGTTTTATCCTCTGAGGATGAGATGAATTTTGAACCATCTGGAAAATATTTAACATCCAAGATACTACTCAGATGATGATCATATGTTTGTACTAAACCATTTTTTTCAGATATACGAGTATCATAATGTAATATTCTGGAATCTGAAAGCCCAACAATAAATTCGTTCGGATCAGATGGTCGAAATTCACTACAAGTTGGAAATCCTCTAAATTTTAACCTCTTGGAAACAATACCTTTCTCGGTATCCCATATCTTGGCAGTGTGATCAAATGATGTACTAACAAAATTTTTCCCATCAGCTACGAAATTTAAAGATTTTATTGCTTTGCTATGACCTTCAAAATCTCTAATACACTTTCTATCATGGTAAAAATCCCATATTCTAATTGTATTATCGTTGCCTCCTGAAAGAAACAAATGTCCAGTTTTAGGTAAAAACTTAAGACTAGTCGTACCACTTTTATGACCTTCAAACGTATATTTATTTCTTTTCGGTAGATATGCTTTGAATGAAAATGGCTCCTTGGTAAAATTCACGTCAACATCTAAGGGAGGATACAAAAATCCACGACCCTGATAGTCTGCTTCTGTACTACCATAGAAATTTGTACTTTCTCGATTTTGTTCGTTTTCTAAATCAGATCCATCACTATCTGATAATTCATCCAATTGTGTTCCCTGGTCATGGGCACCGCTTAAATCATTATCAATATCCTCATCGCCCGACCATATTCCCCATGGACCATTTTTACTTCTTTGGAGTTTCCTTTGTTTTAATTCTCTCTTTGAGAAATGATATCTCTTCTTTGAACCAGAAGTAACATGCTCGCCGTTATTAACATTTGGTTTCTGGTCTTTATTATTACCATTATCATCTGAATCTGAGCTTGAACTGTAACCTGTAACTAAAGCCATTTAACCCCCCCTACTATGAAAAGTATCACTAGAGATAAATACTGATAGGTTTGCAGAATTTATTTTCCTTTTATGTTTTTATTATTTATGTTTTTATATATGACGATCTTTTCAATGTTTAAATTCGGGCAACGCCATCTCATCTGCTACTTTTTCGGATCAGAAAGTTTTGTTTACTTTATATGACATGCTTTATTATTCAATATTATATTTATATATGCTTTGCTTTTAAAATGATATCTTACACTTTTTGGTTTACTCTACAAATCCCTAATTATTTCTACCTTTGTTCTTCAATTTTTTAACAATATTTTCTATATTACTCTTAGAATCATGCACGTCTGAAGTTGCCTTTCTCTTTTTATTAGAATTTCTGCTGTTTTTGGAAAACTTGTTACGTTGGTTTACCATTTTCTTCATGGTTGCAGTTTCTTTAAATTCTGGTTGGGATGGGTCAATAGCAAAATCATGATTTTCAAACATTTCTTTGAATCTAGGATCGTTCAAGTCCGCTTCGAATTTATCTTCAACAATCTTGTTCTTATCTTGGTATTTCGACCTTTTACTCTTTTCCTTTTCCGATCTTAAAATCTCTTTCATATTGAAGTGTGCATCCTTATTAATATTTTGTGCAGCGTCATTACCATCATCCATCATCAATAATTCTAATTCAGCTCTAGATTTACTGTCCATTTCTTGGTCTTCCTTCTTGCCATGCTTCGAAGACTTTAATTTTTCTTTTCTTTCATCGTTACTAGCTTTTTTTAGCTCTTTCAATTTATCTTTTCTTGCCTTACGACGTTCCTTCTCTCTACGCCTAACCTTCTCAATAGTATTTTCTTCTGCATTTTCTTCCTCAGCAACAGAACCTTCTTGCAAACCAGGTGTAAATGTAATTTCCATATCAACCTCGTCTTCACCGTCGTTACCTCTATCTTTAGCAGTTTCACCAAAACTCTTACCAACTAATGATAATAATTTATTTTTAGCATCTTGATTAACTTCTTCATCAGAGTGATCACTATCAGAAGCCAAATAAGCCTTGAAGTCCATATCTTCAATTTCCTTTTGAGAAAATGCTCTTTTAGAAATTTCAACTCTATCAGCTGGAGTTTCGTCCCATGTAAGCTTAACATTAGAATGCTGAAGAGCATCTGTACTAAATTGTAGAGGTTTATAGTTTTTTGGTACTTGACTGCATTCATCTTTTGGTTTATCTTCAAAATTCATTTCATCTGGTACATATCTTAAGTCAAACATATTCGCAGTAGATTCATATTCAGTGCCGTCACAATTTTGATATATTGAACTTGAAGTTTCAATATTATTACAGTATACGATAGCATAATAGTATCTTAATCTTTCTAATTGATATTGACGCAGGGCTCTTCTATCAACATCTTTGTCCGCATCACCTTCTTCATATAAATCTGTGAGGCCAATTTCAGTATCATCGCTAGCTTCTTTCTTATTCTTCGATTTCTTGCTTTTCTTCTTGAAAAGTTCTCTGGATGGCCCTTCAACTTCTTCTCTTTTCATTCTCTCTTTACCAAATTCACTAGGATATATCGCAATCTTATCAATTCTACCACCCTTTGGAATAAAACTGGAAAATGTAACTAACAAATCTTCTGATTTAACATGATCCCAATCTAAGTTTACTACTGCTAAAGTTTTGGATGGATCACCGACTTCTGGCTTTGAAGTTTCAATTTCAACATCTGATTCGCTCTCACTTTCAAGTTCACTTTCACCAGAAGTTTCAGAATCTGATGAGGTATATTCGTCCGAAGAACTAACATAATCTGAAAGAACTTCTCCACGAGCTCTATCAACAATTGGAATTTGGCTTTCCTCATTCTTAGTCTGTTAATAATCTCTTCATTTGTTTCTTCGCTTGTTTCTTTTTCGAAATATTTATCAAAATCAGCTAAATCCTTGTTATTGGTCTTATCATTGATTTTTCTACCATATTTATCGACTTTACTTTTTTTTTTAATCTCTAAATCCTTTTTGCTGAATCTATCATCTAATTTAATCTTATGATCTCTTGATTTTGTTTTCTTGAATTTTGGATCATTATAGACTCTTGAGAATCTTGGATCAGATGATGGCTTTTCAAAATTCTTGGAATTTTCACTTGACATCTTTAATTAAAAGGTTTAGTGGTATTTTACAAGAAAAAACTACAATATTATTAACGGTTTACTTATTTATATTTATTATTTGGACTAATTTTCTATACATTTAAGCGATGAGCATCGTTTTTTTTCAAAACTGAAAATTTTTTGGTTTCCGTCGGATATGATATTTCATTATGATAGAAGAATCGATACGAATAACAACCATTGAGAGTAGACTAATGAATGATTCAGTGTCATTTTTATATCGATGCTTTATTTTTGCCTAATGTTATATACCTGTATGTGATAATATATCGAATGAATAAAAAATATGGTTTGGGAATGGATTAATATTTATAAAGTAATGAATGATTGAACTTTCAATCTATTTTTTAGATTTTGTCTTATTCACTAATTTCTTCTTAACATACTTCTTAACTTTAGTTTTTCTTTTCTCTCGTTTAGTTTCCTTAGCTTCTTGTTTCCTTGCCTTCTTGTCATCTTTATCTTCATACTTTTTACCTTTTAATATTTTCGGTTCCTCGTCAGAATAGGGTTCATATTCAGATTCCGAAGGATCATCGTCTTCTTCACTATCCTCGTCATCATTATCCTCACCAATATCGTCTTCATTGTCATCATCTGTATCATTATCATCGTTATTAATTGATTGATCCATATCTGTTTGTTCCATTTGCGAAAAGTTCTTTTCATTATCATGGGCCAGTAAACTCTTCAATAAGTCAAACTTACCTTCAGTAAATCTTTCAAAATCTCTTTCTTCTAAACCATTTAAATTTCTAACCAAATATAAAGATCTAAAAATTTCATCCTCTGCTTCATCTTCAGCTGTGTTTTTGATTTTCAGATGTTTGGAGATGTAGTTCATTAGATCCTTCAGGCAGGAAAGATCACCTTCAAAATTTGGTAAAGATTCCGAGATCACAAATTGGAAAATTAATCTTTCTGAGAATATATCAATACCTAACTTTTCAAAATAGAAGTTAACATTTTTAATATCCATTCTCAAGAAATCTAAACTCATTGGATGTTCTGGTTGAACACTTTGAGACACATCAATAAAGTATAACAACCCGTTGTGTACTAATGTATTATATTCTGAAAGATCTGCATGTACCAAGCGACAGATTTGATATAATAATCTCATATCAGCAACCATGTTGTAATAGAAATAATAAATTTCCTCTCTATCTTTGTAAGGGTAATCCTTTAAACGTGGTGAAGCAAAACCATCACCACGATTTAAAAATTCCATTACAAGTACGTTATTCTTCACTTCAATCGGGTTTGGTACCGGTATAACACCACTTTGGTGAATTCTTCTCAAATTACGAAATTCTTTCTCTGCCCAAATTTTAATCATCTTTCTAGGATTATGTTGGGATCTTGAATTTCTGAAACGAAATTCACCATCAACATAACGTTCACGATCTTTGAAAACCAAAATAGATGTTTTATAAATTTTAATTGCATATTCATCTTTTTTCTGTTTTACATTTTCTGAACCTTGATCAACTTGATTTTCATTTTTTGGTTCATCGTTAGCCTTATTTTCATTTTCTTTCATTATTGCTTGTTCGGTTTCAGGTTGCTTTTTGCTTTCTTGTTTGCTACCAGCAAATGCATGATAGACGTTTGCTTCTTTACCTGTACTTATACAACCATTAAAGTCGGATATGACACCTCTATTCATCATAGCTTGTAAAAATCTCATAGTTCTTGGATCCAAAACATTCTCAACCGTGGCTCTATTAGCTTTATCTTTATGAGTTTTACCTTTACTGAATGATAACTCATCTGTCTTGATTTTATGACCATATTTTTCTAAAATACGAGTGTTGACATGCTCTGAAGTATCATGTTTAGCACTAATCTTTAGATTATCAAATTGTTCCCCCAAAGACATCTTACCTCTCAATTCTCACCGTCACGTTTCCTTTTAATTTAATTCTATCTTATGTTTCCAATGTAGCTCATCGCAAAATTTTATACAATTATAATTTTTTTCTTTTCTGGTGGAAAATTTATCAATGAAAAAGAAGCATAGAAGAAAACAGAAAAAAAATACAAGATTGTTCCTCTGCAAACGAGTTTCATGCGTATATCAAAAAAGACCTGATAGATCGATTAGTGATTAATCATTTGAGGGTGAAGATTCGAGACTATGAGAAGCACGCCGTTTAAATTTCCCAAGACATTTTTGGGTTTATTTCCATTGTACATTGCTGTTGAGATTGCATTAGGTATTACAATTTTAAACAAATGTAGTGGTGCATTTGGTATATTAGCTTTATTTACTGGACATCCATTGGATGTGATGCAATGGATTTCATATATGTGGTCAATTTTCACATTAATTATTTTTGCTCAAGGTCTTTATGAAATTCACAAACCCACTTTATTAACATTTTCACAAATTTTAGTGTTTTATTCACTTGATACAATTTTAACATGTCTTTTCACACTATGGTTTACTGCAATTTGGTTTGGTAATGATACTACTGAAACTAAATCGATGGAAAAACGAGGAGAAACCCTGGAAAGTCAAGGTGCTACACAAATTTATGAATACGGTATTACAATGTTATTTACATGGGTTACATTAATTTTCAGATTATATTTTAATTTTATCTTTGCATCATTTGTACAAGATTTATTAACGAATCCCAAATTCATGATCGATCAAGATGACGTGGCACAGGATTTGAAAAATAAACCGTTCTGGAAAAGATGGTGGATTAAATCTCAAAAAGACTCTTTCAAGTTATGTAAACGTTTATTAGTATAGTATAATATATAGATGCAACTAAAATTCACTCAACATTTGTCTGCCAAGAATCTCAAACCAAAATTTAACACCGCTAGCCAAGGAGTAGGGCAAGATCTACACTTCCCCAGATGAAAAATTAAAAAATAAAAAAGTGTCAAAACCAATAAATATCCCCCCACCATTTGCTTAGATAATCAACGGAACTCAATCAGCCGTTACTTAACCGTCAGACGGGCATTTTTTTTTTCTCTCACATCAATTTTTAGCCGGGGCCGAAGGAACTTGTTGAAAATAGGGGGAAGACTCCATTGGAAGTGGAAGTTCAATAAATGGAATTAACTTAATACCTCAATATTGTGGAAGTTGTGCCGTACTTAGTTCCATGGTCTGGGGGTTATCGTGGAACCTGATTGACAGGTATATAAATCGCTGAGATGTTTTCACTCTTAGATAGTTTTTCTTTTTTCATGTATATTTTTATTTTTAATTTTTATTTTTATGTTTGATAAGTATCTAGCATATATATATATCTGTAACAATGGTTAGCTTACAAAATAATACAAAGACAATTAAATTAAACACTGGTGCTTCAATTCCAGCTGTTGGTTTGGGTACCTGGCAATCAACAGGTGAAGATGACGGCTACAAAGCTGTCTTAAAAGCCTTAGAAGTTGGTTATAGACATATTGATGCTGCTGCTATTTATCAAAATGAAGGCCAAGTCGGTAGAGCTATTAAGGATTCAGGTGTTCCAAGAAATGAAATTTTTGTAACTACTAAATTATGGTGTACTCAACACCATACTCCAAAGGAAGCTTTGGAACAATCTTTACAGAGATTAGGTTTAGATTATGTCGATTTATATTTAATTGCATTGGCCAGTTTCTTTAAATCCAAGATGTGTCAAAGATGGTAATTTCTTATCTATTCCGCTTCTTGAAGATGGTTCGCGTGATGTCGAAACCACAACTTGGAATTTTATCAAGACTTGGGAATTAATGCAAGAATTACCAAAGACTGGTTTAACTAACGCTATCGGTGTATCAAATTTCTCAATTAACAATATTAAAGATATTTTATCATCTCCAGGTAACAAAATTGTTCCAGCAGTTAATCAAGTTGAATTACATCCTTTATTACCACAACAAGAATTACTTGACTTCTGTCATTCAAAAGGTATCTTTTTAGAAGCTTATTCTCCATTAGGTAGTACTAATGCTCCTTTATTAACCGAAAAAGTAGTTATTGATATTGCTGAAAAGAATGCTGTTACACCAGCTCAAGTAGTTATCAGCTGGCACGTTCAAAGAGGTTACATTGTATTACCAAAATCAGTTAACGCTGATAGAATTGTAAGCAACTTTAAGACTTTCACTTTATCTGAAAGCGACTTTGCTGCACTTAACAGTATTGTAAAGACTCAAGGTGAAAGAAGAATTGTTAAACCAGACTGGAGTCCTTTTGTTCCATTCGTATAAATTATTTAATTCTTTTATAATAGTTTTATTTTTGCTTAATTTAACAGATTATATTATTATTTTATAATATTAAAATAAATACTATTTCTTTTTCTATTTATTATCCCAGTTATAGAAAAAAAAATGAAATGACTATACAGCATGAAACTCAATCTTCGCCTAATACTGTAACTTTATATCTTCCTTCTAAATTTAAACGTTGGTCCATCATCATCAGAATCAGTACCAACATCCGCAATATTTATATGATCAATTTTTGATTTTGTAGAGGGAGTCATAGATGCCATAGCTTTTATACTATTGATATGCCCTCCTTTATTAGAAGTAGTGCCAATACCAACAAATTCATCAACTTCTTTTTCAGTTTTTTCATTAAAATCATTTTCATCACTATCATCATCTCCGACAAATAAACCATTCCCCTTAAGAATCGACTTACTAAATGAGAATGAATTTTCATCTTCATTATCACTTTCAATATCGTGATCATTTTTTTGTTGCATCTCAGTTAGAAGCCTTTCATCTTCGTCCATATTTTCTAGGTTAGGTTGTATCATCTCATGAGATTTATTCCTTGAATTATCTTCTTTTTTTGGCACACTTCCATAAGGTTTAAAGTCAACATAATTTCTTGTAATTAAAAATGCTTTATTTTTAAGGGAATCATTATCATGTCTTGAACCTGGCCAAACTTTAACAAACTTTTTAAAATTCTTACGTCCTTGCCAAGGTCCTAGACTATCACTATTTGAATAACTACTCCTTTTCTTCATTAAATTTGGATTTACTTCAATATTCAGATTTGAAAATTCGTTAATAGCATCCTCAGTCAGTTCAATAGGCTGGATGTCAACCAGACCTGACTGAAGTCTCTCGACTTCCTTTGTTTTAGTCGATTGAATCACCTCCACTAAAGTTGAAGATTTTCCTCTTACAGGTCCTTTATTTTCAGGTACTTGATTTGTATTGACATCAGCTGGATTCGTCTCATTTTCTATTTCATGTGAACTATCGATAATATTTTTTTCTGGTGACGATACAGTTAATTCATTAGACATATATTTAGTCTGAGTTGTTGTCGGAGTAATATTTTTAACATTTGAATTTAATGAATGACTAGACTCTAAATGTTCAGAAATGTCAAGACGCTTCTTCGAAACTGTTGGGGATTTATATTTATTATTTATCAGAGACGCCCCATCTGTCTCCTTTCCTTCAGATTCCTTTCCTTCAGATTCCTTTCCTTCAGGTTCCTTCCCTTCAAGTTCCTTAGTCTTTATGTTGTTATTTGGTTTTTGTTTTTGAACATCATCACCCCCAGCAAAGAAACTCAAACTATTTAACGGTTCAACTTTTGGTCTATTCAATCTTCTCCGTTTAATAGGTAGTGGCTTATCTTCTATTGAGGGATCTATTGGTCGGTTTGAACCCTCGATCAAATTTGGTTGTGCAGTTATATTTGGCTCATCACGTTGCTTTTGTGTAATACTGTTTGTTAATGCAGAACTATTATTATCTGAATCGTTCATTAATTCTTCGAATGTATTGTCAATCAATCTCATAAGTAGTTGTGAAATAGAACATACTTTGTAGTGCAATGAAGTAATTTTTTCAATATCATTATCTGAAGAATTAATAAGAATAAAACGGTCACTTGATAATTCTGAATGAACCTTGCTTTTGAATATATCGATGTTATCATAAAACAAATAACTAGATCCAATTGCATTCAGAGATGTTTTAAAATAATTTTTATTGATGTGGTCAATATTCCCTATCAGGATAAATGTGATACTTTTCAGTATTTTGTGAAGATAATCATTAGCATTAGCATTTTTTGAATTAGCAACCGTATTAGTACGTAGCAGTTCTTGCCAAATTTGATTAAAGTTAGAATGATTCTCTCCAATTTTAGAATTGACTCGTTCAAAAAAATTTTCAGACATAAAAGAACAATTCCTTTTGAAAATTATCAGTAAGGAGCGATAGGGTCTTTCATTCATCCATTCATTTGATTCCAAAATAGCGTCAATTTTGTTAATGGATATTAAGTTTTCATCTGCTTCACAATATGCTGATATTCCTAAATTTAATAGATCTTTACATTCATTTTCATATTTATCTGGAACAAGTAAATTAAAGGGTTTCCACACTATAGTCACTATTATTGGCTTTGTTCCGAGTGATATTTCAATATTTTTAACCTCTTCATCAACAAAGTAGCTAGAATCATTTTCTCCAACAGTATTGGTATTTGTAGGTTTAACTCGTAACGGCATCTTATACGTATAAATTTCATCCTGAGTCAGATATTTCCCATGGATGGCAGTTAGTTTCCCTTCATTAATAACTTTGAGCATTCCATGCTTATCCCAATTCACAGTGATATGTTTACGGGATATGCTTTTGTCGTTTTTAATAGACAATAGGTTTTTACCAGACCTACCTATGCTGTATGAGACAGATTTCTTAAGGCAACATGATATGTGAACAGTTTCTCCATCCAGTAATGTATAATCGTAGGTTAAAATCCACATAAACGTTTAGATACATTCAGTAGAATAATCTATATCTTTTTATCTGTTTATTGAATTCATTTTCTATAACTTCAACAGTGTTTAATTACCTTGATCTGAGATGAGACACCATTTTTTAATAATAAATACCAACAGTGCGCCATACAAAAAAATTATATATACAGTTAAAATATCTCTACAAATTTGACAAAAACTGATATTAATCTGTATAAACATTTCATGAATGTGTGCTTTATATATACTAAAAATAATATACATGTATATGATTGTGTTAGGTAATGCTAGAGATGTCAACATTATTTGGGGTGGATTGTAACTTTTCAATTGAGATATTGTGTCGTCCGTTAATTCTTATCTTGAAGGATTGTGGATCATTTATTCTATCGTCAATGTTATTCTTGATCAATTTACAAATGGAATTGATACAGAATTGGGTCCATTCTATTGCAATATTTGCATTAAAATTGAAGTATTTCTTGGAAGCAATTAAATTTCTATTATTAAATTTATGATATAGTGCATCTCGAGAAAAACTTTGAATATCATCTAATATACCATTGAAAGGATTTCTAATTCCAATTATGATATTTGAATCTGCACATAATTCTGTCTGTAGCCAAGTCTTTAAAAGCTTTCTTCTATGTTGTGTATTACTCAACTTAAGTTTTGAATAACACTTAAGTTCACTATATATATCATGTTTTGAATCATATGCATCCATTTCACATCGTAATAGCAGAGAAATATTATCACTTAGGGATCCCTTCACAATTGAAAATGCCAACTTTTTCTCGTCTTCTTTGATTAACAAATCTTCCAAAGCAAATCCAGAGAAACAAATCTTTCGTAAGTGTTCATTCTCTGAATATATACCGCCGGTACGGTATGATTTATTCGTAACATCTTCTGTAAATAATATAAGTCCACTTTTCAAATAAGTGCAGATTAGAGTATCTTCTGATGCATTATCTTCATTGAAAATATTCATGCCTAACGATACTATATGGTGCCTGGCTGATACAATTACTAATTTCTGGTCATCTATAAAAGATTCATTATCAATTGCTTGGTTATTAAGATACTTAATACAACCCTCAATACTATCCAGTTCCTCGGCCCCCATTGGCGTATATCTTTCGTGGTTTTGAAATAAATCTGCCCCAATAAAATGCTCTTTCACATCATTAGATCCTATCGAATGATTGTCAGATAATGATGAGATTTCAGGTTTCAGTTCTGATACAATATCAGTTTTGTCAATGCTATTTATGTCTGTGTATAACCTATCGTTACTGTATAATGCAACTTCTTTGAATGTCTGGAATAATTTTTTTGGGACTCTAGGCAAATACATCATGCTACTATGGGAAAATTTGTCAAATAATACATCCTTTCCTGAATTGTGATTTATTGCCTTCTTCCCTTTCTTCTTATTATTCTTATAACGTTTCCTTTTTTCCTTTCCCTTAATGTTTAAATTATCCATCCCATCAACGATGCCCTCTACATTGTTACTTGATACTGGAAGCTTGACGGAACGTCTGCTCAAAGTGTCATCCTCTCTGTCTCGTATCATTGTATCAACTGTAATAAAATACAACCAGCTAATTTTCTCTGAATATAGATATTTTCTACCAACAATCTATTACATCGTCTTATTTATGTTTTCTACAATCGAATAGCTTCTCATCGTATTGCTGTGGAGCCATTTTTTATTTCGCCTGAATTTTTCAGTTTGGGTGGAAGATCTTCAATTGAATCATTGAAGTCTTGGTTATTATTAAAGAAGGCTTGATTCGCTTCAAGTTTCCCTAATATATCTTATGAGATGAGGTAATATAATATACAATCTCATAAATATCCTAATATAGAAAACGACAATATGGTTGAATGGTGTGTTATTGTGTATGATAAACCAGGTTCAGACAGATCTAATTTTAGAGCAAAACATCTTGCTGCTCTTCCTCCATTAGTTGAACAAGGTGTACTAGTCTGTGCAGGTGCTATCTACAATGAACCAACTACCCCAGGTGGTGATCGTACATTTGCCGGCTCTCATTTACAAATTGCAGCTGAAACTAAACAAGAAGCGTTAGATGTTATCTACGGTGATATTTTTGCTAAGGAAGGAATTTGGGATCTAGAGAATATTATTATTTACCAGTTTGGCTGTGCTAATCGTAAGGCAAAACAATAATTGAATTGATTTATAGTTCTATATTTATATTACAATATTGTGATATTTTATAATCCTCAATAGATATTTTTATTCCAATTAGGGGCCGGTTTTTGAATTTTAATATTGATTTTTTATTTGCATTCATTGTCTAAATGTTGAGTAATATTGGTATTAACAAGATATGGTGAACACTTATTTTTTTCTTGTATCCTTTAAGTTCTGACGTGACACCATATATATTAAATATAGCTATACTGGCAATGAAAATTACAAAGCCACAATTTCGTTTATAAAAGAAAAGGGGAGCAAATATCAATCAAAAGAATAATTCAGTGTAAATTTATATTAAAAGATTTGAATCATAGCACTTCAGGTTAAGTGAGATGTTCAGAAAAACCTCAATACCTCTTGTAGGAGAGGGAATTGCTTCACATTCACATAAGATTGAAAAAGTCATTCACGCTAAGAAGTCACAGGGTACTTCCGGATATGTCACAGGCTTATATTATTCAAATTGGTCACCCTATGAACCTCGATTACATTTTCCACATGATATTGACTTAGCAAAAGTGTCTCATATTTATTATGCTTTCTTTGTGGTTGATTCAAACACTGGTAAAATAAAATCAAGTGATAAATGGTCAGATTTTGAGATGGCCATTGATAATCCAGCAAAAGGACCTAATTCTATCAATGGTTGTATTGGAGAACTTTTTGAATTGAAGCTTAAATACAAATTCAAAGTTATTATGTCTGTTGGCGGTTGGTCAAATAGAGACGCTTTCCCAAAGGTCGTCAAAGACAAGACAAAATTCGATAATTTAGTTAATTCATGTGTCGATAAAATGTTTGAAAATGGATTTGATGGCATTGACTTAGATTGGGAATTTCCAGAGGATAATGGAACAGAACCAACCTTATATTACAAGATGGTCAAACAAATTAGGATGAAATTGAATGAATTAGAGATAAAGGCATTTGGTAAGAGTAAGAATAGATTCCAATTATCCGTTGCAACTCCCGCATTTAACGATAAATTAAAAGTTTTATTGATCAAAAAAATGGATAAATATCTTGACTATTGGAATATGATGACTTATGATTATTATGGCGAATGGTCCGAAAAGACTGGTTATCACAGTAACTTATATAATGGTGCACAGATCAATGCGCAATATAAACATCAAAAGGGTATTACTGAAGAGACAGGATTAAATGGAGATTTTGCAATTCAATTGATGATCAATAAATATGAAATATCGCCCAGTAAGATTGTACTGGGAATGGCAGCTTATGGTAGAGGGTTTACAAATGTGAAAGTTGGAAGCCGCGATAAGAGTTATATTAATAAACCATTTAAAGGTGTAGGTGGAGCATCTGAGGGTGAACCTGGTATGTGGTTATACAACCAGTTACCTATAGGAGGAACAAAAGAGCATTATGATAATGACTATGTGTCGGCATATTGCTTTGATCCCAATACTCAGACATTTGTTGGCTATGATAATACTGATTCAGTGGGAGCGAAGGCAAAATATATAAAGTATCAAAAATTAGCCGGAGCATTCTGGTGGGAGTCATGTGGTGACAAACACGACAATAAAGAGAAATCACTATTGAATGCCTATTTAGAGAAAATAGATGAAAAAGTGATATATTCAATATCTGTTTATGAAGAGCCAAGATTAATTAAATATTATCTTAAGAAATTTCCAAAGAGTAAGTTTCTAACACCTTATTTGGAAAGTAAGAGCAAATACAAGGCATAGTTGAAATATAGTACGTAATTTCAATATCATCATATAATAACATATATTCATTATTTAATTTTTTATTTCTGTTGATCTGTATGTATCTTTTTGACGTTCCTTGACGTTCGCTTTAAGTGAATTTTAATCAGAAAATAACAACAAAGCAAAGGTAAAAACACATCATCTAAATTTAGAATAGGTCTGTTCTGATATACACATCTTTTATTTGCGTTCTAACAAGTTAAATAGGACAAGGTACATAATTATAAATGGGTGCAAAAACATCGAAGCTTTCGAAAGACGATTTAACAAGTCTGAAGCAATCTACCTATTTTGATCGTCGTGAAATTCAACAATGGCATAAAGGGTTTCTTAGGGATTGTCCTACCGGTTATTTAACTCGTGATGACTTTGTGAAGATATATAAACAATTTTTCCCATTTGGTGAACCAGAAGATTTTGCAAATCATTTATTTACAGTATTTGATAAAGATAATAATGGCTTTGTTGAATTTAAAGAATTTATAACTGTATTGAGTACAACATCAAGGGGAACATTAGAGGAGAAATTAGTTTGGGCTTTTCAATTGTATGATTTAAACAGTGATGGTTATATAACGTATGATGAAATGCTAACTATTGTTAGTAGTGTTTATAGAATGATGGGATCTATGGTTAACCTAAGTGAGGATGAGGCAACACCGGAACTTAGGGTTAAGAATATATTCCAACTGATGGATAAGGATGAGGATGGTTATATAACGTTAGAAGAATTCAGAGAAGGCTCTAAAGTCGATCCTTCTATTATTTGTGCATTGAATCTATATGATGGTTTGGTTTAATGTAGTGTTATTCTCTAATAATTTCATACTATGTCATAATGTGTATGTAATCCATATATATATAAATGATATAAACGGCATTTTAAATTTATATTAATAATGATTATTTATTGTATTTTCAGAAACCTATATTGGGTCTAAAAAAGAAGATAATTTAAAATTTTTTGATTGGAAAATGTTTAGCATACTAAGACCAACTTCTCGTGGTATCAATTGTGTATCTCTTGAGTTTGTTACTGGTTTAAATTGATTATCTGGTATTACTAGATGTCTGAACATTCTATTCTCCACATCTCTTACACAAATCCATTTTATTTGAAATGCAGATCCATACCTTGAATTGTCCTCCCATATACTTGTATCTATATCTCTTGAAATATTTGAAACCATTTCAGCAATACCACAGAATTTACCTGATCCATTAACAGAAAAAAATAAATATATCTTCGATTTACCTTTTGCCATATTAAAGGCAGAAGATAATTTTTTATTACCAATATGTGTCGATGACCATATGTTATATTTATAAGCTCTTTCAATGTGCTCAAGCGTGTAAGATTTAATAACAAAAAACTTTGAATCTGGTAGTACATTCATATATTCTGGAATTATTGCCTTACTCTTTTCTTTTATGAAATTATTATAACTATAATTGTGACTATCATAATAATTATCTGAATTATATCGTGGATGGAAACCACTAGATTTGTGGTTATATTGAACAGATTGTATACTGTAATTATGTAACTTATTCCTTACATTAGTGGCGCCTGGCTGGTGTAATTCGTTAGGAAGAACAGTTTGCTCCTGTCCAATTTCATAATTACTGGCTTCATTACAGAAATTATTACCAGTATTAATATTGTTCTGTAGAGTGGTTATATCGCCGTGTTCCTTCAGTATCTCTTCTTCTGCCAATGACAGATCATTTTGTAAGGCAAAAGTTCCTCTTCCAGTTGAATATTTTAAAGGTGTACCAATGGGATCTTCAAATGCCCAAATATCCATACTCTTCAGCATGTTAAACGAACCTCTCCCTTCCATTCACAAGATCAAAATGTAAACGAATTTATCGATAAAACCAAAAATGCTTCAGGAGAATGTATACAAATATCCCTGGTTTCCCAACAATTTTATATCCTTTTTATAGTTCTCCAATATAAATTAACAAAATAGCCGCCCATCATATACCAGTGAGGCTCCGATTAAAATTTGTAAAACAAAATTTTTTCTTTGGCGCGTAAATTTTGATTCAATTCGCCAGTAGAGAGATAACAATAACATATTGGAAGAGATACAATTTTTGTTACGATAATCAAGAGTATCGTGGCATACAAAGTATCCTTAACTGTCTGAAGTTGTAGTATATTATTGTATTTAGCGAAGCCGATTAGTGTAGTGTTTTTTCTGTTGCAATTTATCATGAGTATTAATAAGAAACTTGGAAAACACATTTTAAGACAACTTGCTAATTACTCAGATGATAATATCACTGAAGTAGACAAGATAGATAGTCAATTGTTATCTGTATCATTTCAAGAACTAATGAAGCGTGCTATATTGGATGCTAATGAATTAGCTAAAGCAGATAATTTATCAGAAATTTTTCCAGTTCATATCGAAACCGCCTTAAGATCCCTCATCGAAAAATAAGATGCTGTAAGACCTGAATAATACAAATACGTCTCTAGTTTTCTTTGATAATATATTATAATAATTAATAATCAAAGGGGCAAATATTTTATAGATAGATACTGTGTAGGAACTGCACATAATGACTCTACTCACGAAGAATATATCGATCGTTGGTTCAGGTCCTTCAGGTTTATATACAGCGTATCATTTGATTAAGAAAGCACATGTAAAAAATATTCCAATCAGTATTAAAATATGGGAGAAATTTCCAGTTCCATTCGGTTTAAGTAGATTTGGTGTAGCACCTGATCATCCAGAAGTAAAGAATTGTGAACTAACATTTAAATCAATGTTTCAGGATTACAAAGAAATGAGTCAAGGTTTTTGTAAAGACTTACAATTCATTGGTAATACAAAAATCGGTACTTTTAAACATGATTCGAGTATTAATTCATTCCAAAATAACATAAGTCTGAAAGAATTGATTGATACTGAGGATATTGTTGTCTTAAGCTATGGTTGTAATGGTGATAGAAAATTAAATATTGAAAATGAGGATAATTGTGAAGGTGTCTTCACCAGTCGACAATTTGTAAATTGGTATAATGGACAATTTGATATGGCTTTAAATCAGAAATTCTTAAAATTTGATTGGTCAAAGGTGAAAAATGTAGGTATAATCGGTAATGGTAATGTTGCATTAGATATTGCAAGGGTATTGATTAGTAATCAAATTGATGAGCTCTGGTCGAGCACAGATATCTCAAATGTTGCCTTAGAATGTTTAAGGAAAGCTCCTATTGAATCAATAAGAATATTTGGTAGAAGAGATTTTTTACAATCGAAATTTACTAATAAGGAATTGAGAGAATTATGGGAACTAGAAAGATTTGGTATTTATGGCAATATTAACTCTGAACAATTCAATCAAATTTCACAGAATAGTAAAAACAATGCATTTGATCGGCCCACAATTAGAAGGATTGAGATGTGCAAGGAGTACATGTCACCATTTAACGAACGAACAAAGAAAAACTATAAGAAAATAGAGCCACCAATAACAAGAGAACAAAGTTCAAAAAAATGGGAATTTGACTACTTAAAAAGCCCAACCAGGATTAATAAGGATTCTGATTCAAATACAATTAAATCTTTAACGGTCAGTAAAAATGTTTTAAAATCAGATACTGCAATCATTAGTGAGATAGGCAACTCCACAGAACAAACATATGATATGGATCTGTTGATTACATCACTAGGCTATAAAGGTGAACCACTAGATGAATTCAGCAAATTAGATATAAAATTTGATGGAGATCATATTGGTAATGATAAGGGACGTGTTCTGTCAACAACAGGACAAGTTATTCCAAGATTGTACGCCTCCGGTTGGATTCGAAATGGTAGTCGTGGTGTGATTGCTAATACTATGCAAGATGCATTCCAAGTTGGAGACGAAATTTTAACCGATTTACAAGTACTACCTGTAAGGGATGAAACACACAAGCTTCATTTGGATCGCATACAAAACATAACCTCATGGCAAGATTGGAATAAAATTGATGCAAAGGAAATTGAAAATGGTATACAATATGGGAAACAAAGACTCAAGTATCTCACAATAGATGAAATTATGAACCAATTGAAAGTTAAAGCATAAGTCACACACTCTAATAAGATCCAATTTATTCTAATATTCCCATTAGGATCATTTCCTATTAGTATTACTTGATATATGTATATAGATATGTATTATTCTTTTTTAGCCAATTAAATTCAAGGGAAGATTCACATCGTACGACGCGACACAAAGCTATCAAGAAAATTGACGCTAAACATACTCCGTTATATTAAACAACAGTATATCCATCTAATAGCTATTACAATATATTGATTTTAACTGTATTTAGGTATTGTGAATGGACTGATATTCATATAATAGACGAATAATCAAATAATCAAATAATCAGAAGAATTTAAATATTTATTTGAGATGTTATTCAGACGTGGTTTATCAACTTTAATTCCTCCAAAGGTTGTGTCAGCTAAACAATTAGGTAGTGCACCAAACGCTAAGAGGGTTGCAAATATGGTTAGTTTCTATAAATCTTTACCACAAGGTAATGCACCAGCTTCTCAAAGTAAAGGTGTTATTAATTGGTACAAGGCAAAATATTTTGACGGCGATAAAGCCAGTGGGAAACCATTATTACATTTAGTTTTTGCTCTTGCAGGTCTAGGTTATTCTATGGAATACTACTTTCACTTAAGACATCATAAAGGTGGTGAAGAACATTGAGTTCGTTCGATTCATATTTTGATCATCAGATTTTCTATTTGATAATCAAAAAAAAAAAAAAATATTAAAAGATGAAAGATGTGACGTAGTGTTTTCCTCAATAATAAGTAAACTTATTATTACTTTTAATATTATTATATTCTTTCCACAAAAAAAACAGTATATATTCTTCACATATAAGTACATAAAAGCTCGATATTAATATCCTTTTTGTCAAATAATATCCTTTACTAAATACATATACATTCTATTTTCTTTACAAAAAAAAGAAGCTCAATCATTAATTGTTACAATATATTTTATATTTTATATTTCATGTTTTTTTGTATATATATCTGTATAGAGCAGACTATACTTCACTAATATACATAACTTGAGTACCCCTTAGGAATACATCACTATTATAAGTACTAATTAACCCATTATTTTTATTTTCATAGTGTTCTGTAGCACTAGATAATGCAATATTCATGAAACCGTCGATCGATTCTAAAGTACCGGTATATAGCATACCGGAATGCAATTTAACATTAACTGGTTTACCGATAATATCGGATAAAAACTGTGTCGAGACACTAGCACCTTCTGATTGATTTGTTACAGCAGACATTTAATTATATAAGTTTGTATAAGTACAATGCAATTAACTCAAAAAAAGGAAACCTCACTAAATTTGACTTCTCAGTAAATATAAAAACGTCCCGTTGATAATACTCAGCAACTACAAACCTCTAAACAGACAATATATTTATCGTTGACTACTCATGAATGCCAGTTTGAACTTCATCAATTTCCTTCAAGTTTTTCAAATTCGTGAATTTCGACAATAAAAGAAGCCCTATTATTATACAGCACAGCAACCCTATCATTGAAATCACTATAGACGAGCAAACATTTATTAATTACATTACAATACGGCCAACTGTATGAACCATGATAATTGCAACATCTGCTACAATGTATTCACCCTCTGATGCTAATGGGTGCAAATCTGACTATTCGTTTATTAAATACAATTTGCTTCCGTATGTACTAATCTGGCTAACAATGTAATTACTGTGTTTTTTTTTATTCCCGATTTGGTGTGGTAATTGAAAACGTTTTTTTTTTATAGTTTTACTATGTGCATGAAACCGATCGGGATGAAAATAAAAATAGCTTTGCAAAGCAAATGGAAATTGAGATCTAGCAGATATGGATGTGTTTTCCTCAATATTAAGTTTAAAGGCAGTAAGTAATTAATAGCTATCATATTTTAAATTATCTGGTACTAAGTTTATATTCGAAGTTTAGTAGTTTGGAAATTGTTTTGTTTTGCCCCCCTAATTCTTAGAAATTGTTTATAGATTATGAATAATATAGTAAGCAGTGATAGAAGTGATTCGCAAAATTCGCAAATGAGCGATATATCATGTACGAAATGTAAAGAACAAATAATCTCAGGTAATTTTTATACAATCAATAACTTTCATTATCATTCGGATTGTTTTAATTGTTTTAAATGTCAAAAATCGTTAGTTCCAAAGGATTCTAGTGGGCATAATGATAAATTATTAGTTTTAGAAAATGGTACATTAATTTGTGCAGAATGTTCAGATTCATGTATTAAATGTGGTAAGAAAATTTACGATTTAGCAATCATCCTTTCGAGTAATGAAGCATATTGTCCAGATTGTTTTAAATGTACAAAATGTGATAAGAAGATAACAGATTTAAAATATGCAAAGACTAAAAATGGTATCTTTTGCATAGACTGTCATCAGATTCTATTACAGAAGAGAAAAATGTATAAAGCACGATTGGCTAATGATTTAAGAAATAAACCAAAAGAAAGTTTAGAACTTCCGATAAGATCTCCGAGTAGAAAAATGAACCGTGATATTCCAATTTACAACAATCCGCAAAAAAATACTTCTTCTTCATCTTCTTCATCGTTACTTTCATCAGCGATGAGTAATCAAACAGTTAATAGTCATAGAACAAATAATACATCCAGTTCCAATCCTAATGGGATAGATTTGAATCAACAAAATAAATTAAAGTTACCACCAACATTATTGAGAGATGCTACATTTTCAACACTTCCAAAAAATGAATCAGTTGATGAAGAAAATTATAATACATCAACTGACAACTTAAACGTTGATAGTAAAAATAATCACACTCGTAATATTTCTATAGATGATATGCTAAATGCCACCCTCGATAATGATGCAGAATTTAGAGATTCAGTACATGATAATGAAAGTGGAGATGATGAAGAATATGATGCGACAGATAGAAGTTTTTTACATATGACACCAGTAAAACACAATATGGAATCAATATTTTCAGAAAATTCTTTAATAGAGTCATATGAAAATGAGTCGATGTCAATGATTCCAACAAATAATAAAATCATTCCACAAGAGTTACCAGACCTACCCACTAATATTACATCAGATCAAAATGCTGGTAGCTTAAAAGACTCAAATAGCATTCATCCTGATTCTACGCCAAGGCTAACTAATAATGCTGGTGGTACTCCATTGAATAGCCCAATGGCGATATCTCGTTCTCAAGAAAAAACACAAGGTTTAGCACTTGATTTACCACTATTTTATGCTGATACTAAACAATCAACTTTAACCACAAGTAATTCTAGTGATCACGGTTCAAAACTAAAGGAATCTTTGCAACACTTATTATCCCCAACTCATACACAAAGCGAATCAGCGCATACACGAAAAAAGAATGGTTTTATTAGTAGTCCACAAAAATCAAAGAAATTAAATAGATCCTTTTCATTAAAGTCTAGTAAGTTCTTTGGTAATTTGAGAAATAAATCATCAGAATCCCCAAAAAGCTATGATTCTTCACCAAATACTTCACAGATTAGTGGCAAGGATATAGATGACACATATTCAGGATGGGGTGTAAGAGATAATTCTGCAAAGATAAAAAATATAAAGGATAAACCTAAGTTTCCTTTTAAGGGCAGGAGTGATACTTTAATATATCATAGACATGAAGATTATGAGATGGGACCAATCACGGAATCATCTCCAATCAAAGATGATTCTCAAAGTAAGATACACAACAGAACTCAGAGTACTACTAGTCAAGTTTCGCAGAACGCACCAAATATTGCTATCTTTAGAACACCACCTTTAGATACTAATGCTATATTTAAAAGGCATCCATCGGCATCATCCGGAGATCATTCTAGATCCAAAAGCTATGATTCCTCGACACGTCCTCTACCTGCATTACCTAACAAAGATAATCTTCCTTCGATGGCTTCTGAATCACAACAAAAACTACATTCCCAAATTCATTCTGACTCGAAAAGTGCAGCACATCATAGGTCAATAAGTTGGCAAACAATTCTACAAAAGGGTGACAAAAGTATTGATGAAACTGATGAGCATGACTCATCGGATCATCATATTTCGACAGATGAATATAAACCATCTTCTGTAAGAGGTGATCTGTTTAATTATGAGTTAAAATTAAGAAAAGTCAAACTAGACTTGAATACTTTAGATGGAACAAAGCAGCAACTGTTGGTGGAAATTGAAAATTTAAATCAATCAAAGAATGACTTAATACAGGAAATTGAATCATTAAAGGCCACTAAAGAGAGACAATCTGAACTACAAACATCTTCTGATAAAAGTTCATCAGTAACATATATTAAGTATAGCGAAGGTGATGATAATGCTGGTGGAGATATCAATGGCTCACCTTTACAAACGCCTGTTACATATATAGGGTCGTCACCTCAATCTACATCAAAGCAAAAATTCTGGAAATTATTTAGTAAGGATTCAAATTCGAATTATCCAAAAAGTAAGATACCACAGCTGAATTATGCAAGTTCAAATGGATATGATCATGAACATTCAAGTGATTTTAATAATTCAGTACAAGTGGGTCAAACCATGAATAATGGTGGTCGTATGCAACAAATTCTTTTGAAAGATCTTTGCAGACTTGAGAATACAAATATACCTCATATCGTTACTAAATGTATTGATTATATTGAATCTGATGATAATTTATTACAAACCGAAGGTCTTTATAGAAAATCTGGTTCTCAAGCACAACTTCAATTTATTGAAAGTGAATTATATGGCCCAAATAAAAGCAATTACCAATTCTCTGATGAAATTGATATCCATATTGTTACTAATTTATTAAAAAGATTTTTAAGACGTTTACAAATACCAGTTTTAACATTTGAAATTTATGAACAATTGATTAATTTGGTAAAGGAAAACGATCTTTTAAATGAATTACCATTTTCGAGTTCTAATTCAAATGAGGAATTAATTAAACATATTAATGATAGATTACAAAGTTTATTATTTCATGAATTACCACTGGAACATTTAAATTTATTAAAAGTTTTAATTAATCATGTGAAGAAAGTTGCTGGTTGGAAAGATTTCAATTTAATGACATTGCATAATTTGTCATTAGTTTTCACACCAAGTTTACTTCGTGATAAAGATGTTGGAAGAGATGTTATAGACATGAAGGAAAGAAATTATTTGATTGAGTATCTTTTCACTTATTATATTATTGATTGAAGTAACAATATTCCGAAAAAAAAGGGACATTATATATCAGACTTTTATAAAAGCAAATAATTTAATAGAGAGTAATATTATGATTTCTGATGACTTATGACTTATGACTTATGACTTATGACTTATGAATATATAATTAAAAAATTGAATAAAAACAGGCAATGAAGTATTTTATCGTTTGTTATTTATTTAAGTACTAATGCATATCTTTGACTTCATCCTTAGAATACATTTCCAATCTTCTTGAACCAGTACGTAATAAATATTCTATTGTTGTAAAATCTTTTCTAGGTAATTCCTTATATTTACCAAATTCTTCATGAATAAAATTTAAAAAATGTGATTGATTATCAATAGGTTTTGTATGTGCCATACGAATCCATTGTCTATAAAGATGTATGACTTCTTTCTGCAATCCGCTAAGTTTCTTTACGCCTGTCATAAATTGTTTATTAAAAGAAGTTGAAGAATGTGATTCCAATTGTTGTATATGGCAGGGGAATCCAAAAACACCTTACCTTTCCTTACCGATCGGTTACAATTTTAATCACTTGCCTTGTTCTTACTTACCATTTTGACGGTTTAAAGAAAATGGTTATCGAATTCCTGGAGTAGAAAGACAATTGATTCGGTAATCAACGGTTTAAAAATTCTGAAGAGAAAAAAGTCCGTTATTTACCGGATGTGACAAAAAAAACATTCGGTTAAAAACGGTATTATATTATTAAGTCTGTTGTTTCTCAAATCTTAAATATTATTTATTGTGTCAGAGATCCAACAAAAATTGAAGATATTATTTATGATTGACATGTCAAGTTTTTTAGGATAACAAAATTTTTACCATAGTGATGAGAAATTGGAGTATTTTATAGATATATAAATAAGCAAATATTTCTACTGAAAAAAATTTTAATAGGTAGTACAGAAAAATATTGTTTATTTAATTTATTTAATTCAAATTTCTTTTTCTTTTTCTATTTATTGCTTATATATTAATTTATTTGCATTTGATATTATAACAAAAAAATATAGTATTCGTCAAGATATATATATATTATAAGAACTATGTCACCAGTTACATTAGATATTGATTCATTAAATTTTAACTTCAAAAATTTAAATTCAGATCAAAAGGAAATACCATTTGGAGAATATATATTTCAAAGAATTTTAAACGCCGGTACAAAGTCAATATTTGGTGTACCAGGTGATTTTAATTTACCGCTATTAGAATATCTTTATGAACCACAATTGATTGAACAAGGTTTAAGATGGATTGGTAATTGTAATGAATTGAATGCAGCATATGCTGCTGATGGTTACTCACGTTATTCAAATAAAATTGGCTGTTTGATTACAACATATGGTGTTGGTGAATTAAGTTCATTAAATGGTATTGCAGGTGCATTTGCTGAAAATAGTAAAATTTTAAATATTGTTGGTGTCTCTAGATCAGTGGACTCAAGATGTAGTAATTTTAAAACAAGAAATTTGCATCATTTAGTACCAAATCTAAAAAATTCAAATTTTGATGGACCAAATCATAAAGTTTATTATGAAATGGTTAAGGATAAAGTTTGTTGTTCTGCAGAATATTTAGAAAATATTAATGATGCTTGTGATCAAGTTGATAAAGTTATAATGGATATTTATAAATATTCGAAACCTGGTTATATTTTTGTTCCTGTTGATTTTGTTAATATGACAGTTCCTATTGATAATTTATTAAATAGACCAACAATTTCTATAGAAGATTGTATTGATTTTCCATCAAATGTAACTTTAACTGAAATAACAAAAATGATTTTAGATAGACTATATGAAAGTAGAACACCAGCTATTATTGGTGATGTCTTAACTGATCGTTATGGTGGTAATAAAATGTTAAATGAACTGATTGATATGACACAAATTTGGAATTTTACCACAGTTAATGGTAAATCAATTATAAATGAATCAAATCCAAATTATATGGGTATGTATAACGGTGATGAGGGTCCAACATCTGTTAAAGAAAGATTTATGAAATGTGATTTAGTTTTAAATTTCGGTATTGATATCAATGAAATTAATCATGGTCATTATAGTTTCAATTACAAGCCAAATTGTAAATTAATTGAATTACATCCGGATTATATTAGATTTTTTGATACTGCTAATGAAAATGAACAATTATTCAAAGGTGTCAATTTTATGCATATCCTAACAAACCTTTTAAATTCAATTGATGTCAGCCAATTAGACTTCGGTTATGATTCAACTATCACATCCTTTAAAACATCTGAATTAAATTTCAAATATGATGAAACATCTGAAACTATTACACAAAATTACCTACAACATAAGTTTCAAGATTATTTAAATCCAGGTGATGTTTTAGTATGTGAAACAGGTTCTATTCAATTTTCTATTCGTGATTTAGTATTTCCAAATCAAATAAAATATATTTCTCAAGGTTTTTTCCTTTCAATTGGTATGGCATTACCTGCATCAGTTGGTGTTGGTATTGCAATGCAAGATTTTCCTAAATGTCATATTACTGATAACGAATCAGTTCCAGAGTCATATAATCCAAGATTAATTTTATTTGAAGGTGATGGTGCTGCACAAATGACAGTACAAGAATTAACATCAATGATTAGATTCGATATTCCAATTGAGATAATGTTATGGAATAATAATGGTTATACAATTGAAAGAGCCATTTTAGGTCCAACAAGATCATATAATGATATTATGCCATGGAAATGGACTAAATTATTTGAAGCATTTGGTGATTTTGACAAAACTTTAACAACCAGTTCTGTTATAGAAACTACATCGAAGTTAGCATTAAAAATGAAACAATTGAAAAAGGGAGATAAAAAAAGTGCAATTGAATTAGTTGAAGTCAAACTTGAAACATTAGATTATCCAGAATCATTAAGACATATGGTTGAATCAGCAAAAGTTAAAAAACCCACATTGAAATCGGGAGATTGCTAGTTGATCAGAGCATTGCTTGAATAACCAATTGACAAATATATACAGATATACAGATATATATATACTATACTGTTCACTGAATTACATAACATTATCTAAATCTATACTATTTGAAAAATTTTCGGACATTGTCTATTATGGAAATGCTGGCTATTTTTTCACCCTTGTATATACCTGACATTTTTCACGAACGCTTTGCTGGTGGCGTGGGTTGTGAAAAAAATTTTATATAAAAGCGACGACGAAATTGTTCGTTGCAAGAAATATTTTTTATTTCTCTTTAAACTGTTACTGGTTTTAAAAGTGGTATAGAACTATATTTGTGATAGAAGTCGCATATTAGAATATCAATCTCCCTCGATTACTATTAAATAAAATTTTAAAATGTCTAACAACCTAGATAAATCCTTAGACGAAATCATTGGTAAACGTCCAAACAGGGCTACACGTGATACTAAGGGAGGTCCAAAGAAGTCATCCAAGCAAGTTAATGTCAATCGTCGTAGTGGTGTCGTTAAAGGTCCAAGAGGTGCTAGACCAACTAGAGCTCCAGTTAGAGCTGTCTCTAGAATTTTGAATAACCAGAACGCTTTAACTAAGGTTAATGTCGAAGGTTTACCAAGAGATATTAAACAAAGTGCAGTTAGAGTATGTTTTCTTTGAAGTATTCACTTTCCTTTTAATGAAGAGTACAACTCACGATAATATGTCTGTTTTCTGAAACTGAAAATAAAAATAATTCGGGACATATGAGTGGATTCATATTTTCCTGTAACAGGTGTTTCATTTTGTTGCGAAAACCCCGAATTATCATTCATCGGATTCTTAAGCAAGGAGAAACCATTTATAATATTTTAATTATCGATTATTATTCATCTATTTTTTCACCTTAGAAGGGATAATAAGAATATTGTGGATATTATGAAGTTATCATTTTTTCCCAATTTAGAAAATTAAAACAATAAGTTGGTGTTTGTTAATTTATCTTTAATAATCTGGATCAATATTGTATTACTCATCATTGGTAGTGTACAAATCTGCACACCAAAAATATCATATTTTATTTTCTTTCAAGAAATTCAATATAATGGACCCTGAAGGAGCAATTGATTTTGTTATCTTTCTTGAGGGAGTGGTCAATTATAATGTAACAATATGTGCTCTTTCGAAAGAAGAAAAATGGAATGATTTTCATTTCAAAATTGAATATTTTTTTGATTTTGAATTTTTGATTTTGAATTCTTGATTTCATTCCTATATTTTTTGCATAATCAATGATCTAATGAAAAGTTATTAAAGAGTGATTAACAAGTTATATGTATACTAAACTGTTGATGGCATATCCGTCTCATCTTCGTTTTTTTTCCAATGTTTGTGGTGGGCATATTATCATGTGGTATTTTTCATTTTGTTTTACTCTTTTTTTCCAAATTTTAAATAAGAGACTAACAGTTTTATTTTTTTTAAATTATTTTTTTCTATAGGAATTCTTCGCTAGTCAAGTCGGTGGTGTTCATGGTGTTTTATTAAGTTACAACGAAAGGGGTCAATCAACCGGTATGGCTAATATTACTTTCAAGAGCGCAGAATTAGCTAACAAGGCTGTTACCAGATTTAATGGTGCTCCAATTGATAACGGTAAATCAAGATTAAGATTAAACTTAATTGTTGATCCAAATACTGTTAATCAAAATTTAGCACAAAGATTAACAGGCTTACAAGGTAGAGTCGGTAGACCATTTGAAAGACCAACTGGTAGACAATCTGGCAGACAACCTGACAGACCATCTGGTAGACCATCTGGTAGGCAATCTGACAGACCAACCGGTAGACAAAGTAGACCAATTCCAAACAAACAACCAGTTAGAGGTCCAAATCAAAAGGCTGTTTTAGCCAAGAAGAGCCGTCAACCAAGAAAAGAAAAGCCAGCTAAGAAGAGTTTAGAAGACTTAGATAAGGAAATGGCTGACTATTTTGATGACGGTAAATAAACGCCATGAATAACTCCAATTCATACCATTTAAGCGAGTTTCTATTACTATATATTTTGTATTATTAAAATCTATGTACGATTTCTTTATAACTAACTATCTATGTATGATTTACGTAAGATTAATGTTATTAAAATTTAAATTATATTAACAAATTTTTTTATATTTTCTTTTTCAGTCATTATTTCTTCTATCCAAAAAGCCTAACCTATCACCACTTTTCCTGGATAAAACACTCATACCACTGCCTTCATACTTACTTTTCCTTTCGTATTTTGCTGTTGAATCGTTTGTTGTATTTTCAGATTTCGGTAAAGGGAAGCCTGGCCTTACGGTTGCTAAGTTTGCATAATAATCAGTTTCTTGATCAATTTTATGACTTAAATATTTTTCAGCATTGTCCTTAGATGTTGGATTGAATTTCTCTAGTTTTTTCCTTTTTATAATTGACTTTGAGATAAATATGGATGATAAACCAATTGCTGAAATGTAAAAGATATTTTTGCTGTTAAACATTTGTTAGTTAAGAATTACAAAAAATTTGATTAATAAAAATAATTAAACCGATATTACGTACCCAACGTTTTTGTATACTTGGTATTCCATATATGTGAGATTGCAGTTGTATGTTTGTGATTTTTGTATTGGCACTAATCCTGGTATAATCAATACCTTTCCTCGTTGTTTAAATTTCATGTCAAATATATATATTTATCCAATAATCTGCGGAGTCCGAGAAAATTGTTTTGCTGCCTAATTGCTCATGTGATGATGATAATCCAATATCATACATAAATAACTTGGATATTACAATGAGAATTTATGTGAAAATGCAGAATTTATGTTCTATGTGTATATATAAGAGTTTTAATTATTATTATTATTATTATTATTCAATCAAGTTCATTGTTGCATTCGGAAATATGATATCTTGTAAATTAAGACAAAATGCTCAATCCTATAACAATGTATGAATTGTGCATACTTACATTTTTGACAATGTCTCATATATGTAGAATACAGTTGCATTAGCGGGTATAGCTCTAATTAGAGTGATACCTAAGCCACGATAAAATCCAGGGATCCCTCGTTTCCTGAATATCTTGAGGACAGCTTTTGTTAAGCTAATCTGTTCAGTTTGCATCACCGATTTGACAGTGTCAACAGGGAATATACTTCCATTAAATGCAACACCTGCACTAGCACCACTGAACAATAATTCCCAAGTTTTATTCTCTTCTCCACCATGTCTTTCTCTCAAAGTTTTCTTCAATAATTCATAAGTAGCAAACCATACTATACCACCCAGAGATTCTCTTATAAATGTACTACTTTGACCTTGCCATAAACCTAATACACCTCTTTTTTCCTTTGATATAGACAGAATAGTGTGAGATACTTTTGTGTTGTTTATATTTTTGGTCAAACTCTTATCTAAGTTTGCGATTTGCAATTTACATTTAATTAATTCAACTGGAGTCAAAACAAAACTTGCACAGGAACCAGCAACTGCGCCAGATATAAGAATATTATTTAAGTCCGATATTGTTTTAAAGTGTCTGTTCAAAAGTTTTGATGTTTGGTTATATGAAACAAACAAAGTTGCATTTTCTAATGATGCACCAAAGATCGGTGAACTGATACCTTGAAAGAAACCTTTCAGAACACCTTCATTCTTATATGTATATTGAATGCATGACCATGCGTTTGGGAATATATGAGAGCCTTGTGTCTGTAATCTAACTTTAACAGTATCAAATGGATATTCAATGATTTTACCTAATGCACCTGCAATGGAACCATTAAAAATATCTCTCAGCGGTGATGTAGGGAGATTAATGGATGAATTGGGATCTTCTGACATGGTTAAACACAAAATGAGGAATATTTATATGAATATGTACAGATATATGTTGGGTATACCTAAATTTAGTGGTCCCGCTAAGCGATTGATATTTCAGTTCGAGAATAAAGTCCTACCAAAAGATAGAAATTTTAAGATCAGTATAAAGATGAGGAATTGAGTGTTAATATATCAAGAGCTTCAAAGAATGAAACTACAAGGTAAACCAAGAAAGATGCTTCGTTGTGATCACCAGCAAGACAGCTTAGTCACTCGATTCAGATTCACAGCACAGAAATGATCCGAGGAACTGACTCATCGGCCAACGAAAATGATTTTGAAGAAATCATTTTCGGTCACGTGGTTTGTAAAATTTGGTTTATGTTTTCAGTGGTAGTCACGTGGTTCTGTGTATGCTCGAGGGAGCAGAACCTCTGAAGGAAGCGAATCTTATTCCATGTTATATACATTCTCATATGTGGTGATTAGATCATCAAGATCATCACTTAACGTTTCTTTCAAGTGTAGCGGTAGCTACATGTCACATGACTGTACCATACTTTTCGCGCAGACTGAAAATTTGGGAACTAGTCGTTAAATATGATACAAGCGATTCTATCGATGAAAAATCTCGCGAAACTCTGAAATTTCAATTAATTTTTTTTTCAATGAAATGAACAATTCAAATTGATGAAACTTTGCACTAGTTGTACGTACTTTAATTCAATATTCTTTTTAGGGATAAAAGATCAAGAATATAGTCTGCATTTAGCTTAAACCGATTATTTTCATACCCAGCATCAAGAAGAAATGAAGTACTTAGCCGCTTATTTATTATTAGTTCAAGGTGGTAACGCTACCCCATCCGCCGCTGATATCAAATCCGTTATTGAATCTGTCGGTATCGAAGCTGATGAATCCAGAATCAATGAATTATTATCTTCTCTAGAAGGTAAAGGTTCTTTAGATGAAATCATCGCTGCTGGTTCTGCTAAATTCGCTTCTGTCCCAGCTGGTGGTGCTGCTGTCGCTGGTGGTGCTGCTTCTACTGGTGCTGCTGCCGGTGAAGCTGCTGCCGAACAAGAAGAAGAAGCTAAGGAAGAATCCGATGATGACATGGGCTTCGGTTTATTCGATTAAAGAAATTAAGTCTATTTAAAATAACCTATAATAATATTATTCATGTTTTTTTTTATTTTAAATTCTTTAAAAACTTTTCTCGTTTAAAATCTTCGAAGGTATTCTTAATAATTTTTTGTATTACATAATTATATTTATATTTCATGTATATGTTACAATAGAATAAAGTATATCTATCAAAACATTTTATTTTTTTCTTTATTTATGCAAATAAGAAGCATATAGCAATTCATTTATTTATTAAAAATTGTTCAATATTTCTTGTATGATTTGTAGCTTCTCTTCTGATGCATTGGATGTTTTTATTAATTGCTCTAGGACATCTCTCATATCATCTAAATCTTTATTTAATTTGTCAAAGAATTGTGGCATATATTCCGAGAGGCTACAATCGTCACCATAAGTTTTCTTAATAGCATCCTCTAAAGTTCTAATTTTATCAGCTTTCTCGTTTGATTCTTCTAGCTTCTGCTCACCGATACGAATTGCATCGCATTGCTGTATTAGGGAAGATTTTACATTATTATATTCTTCCAATAAATGCACGTCATTGCTATTTTTCTCCAATTTTTCCCCATCTTTCAGTACGATTGTTGGTAAGTTGTAAACATCATTCATTAGATAATATAAACTCGTCCCACCGTTACTGATTAGTGAATTATTATTTGTAATATTCTTATTAATTTCTGTACCAATTGAATATTTGGGTATATCGCCCATAAAGCGAGATACTCGCTTTAATTGGTTTACTTTCCATTCAATTTGTAATTCATATATCCTAACAATAACTAAATCCTTCGTTATTCTGTTGACTTTTTCTTTGAATCTATTGTTAACTTCTTTTTGAACGATATCTTGTATTTCTAAAGGTATTTCATCTTCATCTAATGTTGTATTATTGATATCACTTATTCTTGCACATTCATTTTCCACAAATGATGAAATATCGGTGTATAATGCACCATAATGGTTTGAATTCATTTGTAAAAACGATAAGCTGTAGAATATTACGAATGTACTGTTATAAATCTTTAATAAGTATGAACCAGGAACCAGTTTATTGTTCTCTACAGTGAATGATATCAATTAATATATGATTTCGCGTTGTGCATATTGACATATATTTCAATTGTGTCAGTAATGATTTAACATGGAAATAATTTACAGATTTCAAAATAAATGGGAAATAAGGTATAAAAAACTCTATGTTTACCCAAAGAGCACTTCGTTTTAACTATAACTTTTATATTTAAATTATATTATATATTTATGTTTTCTTTAGAAATTGAAGATTTCAGTACGAAAGAGAAAGATAAATTTCAAAAAACCCACCGTTAAATGCTAAAAAATTATTTTATGAATTACAGAAACTTGAAACAACAATCTATGAAATGTAGTCTATATTTATGTTATTTATATTATTACAAAAAAATAAATGGTTTGAAAAATATTAAGTTTTTCTGTTTATGAATAATTTTACATTAGTTTATCTGTTGTTAATTTAATATACAATTTGTGAATAATAATTACTAGAAATTAATAATGGTAGTATGATTTTTTTTTTTTTAAACAGTTGGAGCATTTGGCATCATTGAAGCTTCCAAATTCAAATAAGAATTTTCTTTTGTAACAACTGCACAATATAATGAATACCAACCACAACAACTTGATAAGATACCGAAATAACCACCCGCCATTGAAACATTATTATTACCGATGAATGTACCGATACATAGGAAAAGGAAAGTTAAATCTAAGAAAAATAATAATAAGAATAGACCCCAAGTACTTTTTAAAGTACACATTAACATTAAGAAAGTGAAGACAGTCCAGCCGGCTAAGAAAAATCCAATAACATTATTTAACATTTCGGTATCATCTCCATAACCTGAAATACTGTGAAATTGATCTGTATTAATACAACCCCATGATATCCAGAAACCACCGAAAGAACTGAAAACAGTCATTGCGTAAGTGTCACCAGTGACAAAACATAATAAACCTGCGAATAATTCAATAGCACCACCGAAGAACATAAAACAACTAATTAATAATTTAATATTAGTCACACCACGAACATTAGCGTTACATAATGATAAAGTTAAACAACATAAGGAGAATGATGCTAAACCTAATGGAATTGGATTAGCTAATTTTCTTTGGGTTGATTGTGTCTTTGGATAAGCATCTGCATAAAAAGATGACAGATTTGGTTGTAGAACGTTTAATAAATCTGAACGTCTATAAGTATGTGGACCTAAAGTAACATAATCATTATCTGAATAAATTTCTTGAATATTTTGTAGTTGAATCCCAGATTCTGGTCTTGACTTTTCAGTAGTAATATGTGTACTTTTTTCAATATCTGATGAAGATGACATCATTGTATTTGTCATTACTGTATTTAAAATAATATATAATAATAAGAAAAGAATATATATATAAATATATATATATACGAAGAAAATTTATTGAAATTTATTGTACAATTTTGAATGGATATATATAAATAAAGATATAAAGAGACATGGCTGATATAAATGTTTGAAATCTACGACATTTCACTAAGTCATTCAAGAATTTATCGATGAGAGGAAAAAATAATTTCTAAACCAACAGTGGAAAAGTGTCTGCTGATTAGATCAGATGAGAAGTATAAGCAGAGAATGGGCAAAAAAAAGTAAAAATTTACATAATAGAAACAAAGGCGGCTACTGACTGAGCGCAAGGAAAACTCGCAGTGAAACGAAAACAGAAAAAGAAATAACGGCCGTCGATCAAAATCTTCGAGAGCGTGGCAGGCACTAAGAAATGAAGCATGACTTACTTAAGTTATACCGGAAAAAACAAGAACCCTGGTGGTTGGAGAAAAAAAAATGTCTACGGAGTATTCAGGTATATTCTCAGAGAAAACCGGAACTCTAGTTGTGGTGGTAGGTCCGTTTTTCTGTATTCTGTTCTATTGTGAGGGTTAAGATGACAGAATAAAGAGTTGTTCCCCGACGGGTTGGCGTTAGGCCGTTACGGAGTATCCCCTAGCAGTATTTATGTTGTATTTTGTATTTTTGCATAGGGTGTAAGGGCAAGTGATGAGATATATGTCAATATCCAATAATTGACTTATTTAGTTAACACTACGAGAGCAGAACGTCTGTTTTGCAAGAAGATACATTGTTGATTTCATTTCAATATAAAAAAGCAACATTGTCTTCATTTTATAGACGAAAAGTAGATTCTTCAGTCTTGATACTCTTTGATTTCTCATGTTTGAAGTATCAACACTTATGTATAAATCAATATATTTTATATTGCACACATTCCATAAAAAAAATTGGGTGTGCACCACAGATAATAAAAGAATAACATAGAATGATTCTTAACTTCCTTCTTAGTGACCAGAACATACGGTGGAAATTTTACTATATAAATGCGTCAAATGCAAATTAATTTTTGGTTGGAAGAATGATGATTCCATATCCCCCATTATCAATGTATACGAAGAGTACCGTACCGAAACTTTGGGAACGACTGGTAGGTCAATAATTTCACGGACGCAAAAAAAAAAAATATTTGAAATTATTCTGCTCGGTGGTATTCCCTCTGAATCAAACGAACTTGCTGCAAGATGGGATTCCTAAATTTACACAGAAAACATGGCACAAGGTGGAATTTGAGATGCACAATTTTTTTTTCTAGCACCGTTATCTGAATAAAATGAGCTTCCACATTTTCTGTGTAAATTAATTTTTTTTTTTTCATTGTAATTCAATCGAATACAGTTCTCTTTAATAATTTATTCGTAGGAAACCAGTAAATTTTAGCTAAAAAGACCTAATTAACTTGTTCACAATGCATCTACATCCCATCCCATATAGTAATTAAAAATTTTCTCAACTTGCGTTCTACGTAAATTCTCTCTTCAAAAATATTTTCTCTTCATTTTCAACTTGACTTTTCATTACAATACTGTACAACTCTACCGATTGACTTTTCACCCTGCCGAATTTTTTTTTTTCAAAAATTTTCATTTTTATTATGGAAATCACCAACCCATATATATACTAAACGTGGTTTCTTTAATATGACTTAGCTTAAAGATATTTTACTATTATCTTTTTATTAAGAATGAGATCTTTTTTTCATTTCAATTCTTAAAAGAATCTTTTTTTTTTATTTCTTATTATTTTTATTTAATTCTCTTTTCCAATCTCTCGAGAACATATCATAAATATAATATACAAAAATGGTTGCTTTCACTGTTGACCAAATGCGTGGTTTAATGGACCATGTTGCTAACGTTCGTAACATGTCCGTTATTGCCCACGTCGATCATGGTAAATCTACTTTAACCGATTCCTTAGTTCAAAGAGCTGGTATTATTTCCGCTGCTAAGGCTGGTGAAGCTCGTTTCACCGATACCAGAAAAGATGAACAAGAAAGAGGTATTACTATTAAATCCACCGCTATTTCTTTATACTCTGAAATGTCTGAAGAAGATGTTAAGGAAATTAAGCAGAAAACCGATGGTAACTCTTTCTTAATCAATTTAATTGATTCCCCAGGTCACGTCGATTTCTCTTCTGAAGTTACTGCCGCTTTACGTGTTACTGATGGTGCTTTAGTTGTCGTCGATACCATTGAAGGTGTTTGTGTCCAAACTGAAACTGTCTTAAGACAAGCTTTAGGTGAAAGAATTAAACCAGTTGTTGTCATTAACAAGGTTGATAGAGCTTTATTAGAATTACAAGTCTCTAAGGAAGATTTATATCAAACTTTCGCCAGAACTGTTGAATCTGTTAACGTTATCATCTCTACTTACTCTGATGAAGTTTTAGGTGATGTTCAAGTTTATCCATCCAAGGGTACCGTTGCTTTCGGTTCCGGTTTACACGGTTGGGCTTTCACTATCCGTCAATTTGCTAACAGATACGGTAAGAAATTCGGTGTAGACAAAGAAAAGATGATGGAAAGATTATGGGGTGATTCTTACTTCAACCCAAAGACCAAGAAGTGGACTAACAAAGAAACTGATGCTGATGGTAAGCCATTAGAAAGAGCTTTCAATATGTTCGTCTTAGATCCAATCTTCAGAATCTTCGGTGCTGTTATGAACTTCAAGAAAGAAGAAATTCCAGTTTTATTAGAAAAATTAGAAATTAACTTAAAGGGTGACGAAAAAGATTTAGAAGGTAAGGCTTTATTAAAGGTTGTTATGAGAAAATTCTTACCAGCTGCCGATGCTTTATTAGAAATGATTATCTTACATTTACCATCTCCAGTTACTGCTCAAAACTACAGAGCTGAACAATTATATGAAGGTCCAGCTGATGATGCTAACTGTATCGCTATCAAGAACTGTGACCCAACTGCTGACTTAATGTTATACGTCTCCAAGATGGTTCCAACTTCTGATAAAGGTAGATTCTACGCTTTCGGTAGAGTTTTCGCCGGTACTGTTAAGTCTGGTCAAAAGGTTAGAATCCAAGGTCCAAACTATATTCCAGGTAAGAAGGAAGATTTATTCTTAAAGGCTATTCAAAGAGTTGTCTTAATGATGGGTAGATTCGTCGAACCAATCGATGACTGTCCAGCTGGTAACATTATCGGTTTAGTCGGTATCGATCAATTCTTATTAAAGAGTGGTACTTTAACTACTGATGAATCTGCTCACAACATGAAGGTGATGAAATTCTCTGTCTCTCCAGTTGTCCAAGTTGCTGTTGAAGTTAAGAACGCCAACGATTTACCAAAATTAGTCGAAGGTTTAAAGAGATTATCTAAATCCGATCCATGTGTTTTAACTTACATGTCCGAATCTGGTGAACATATTGTTGCTGGTACTGGTGAATTACATTTAGAAATTTGTTTACAAGATTTAGAACACGACCATGCTGGTGTTCCATTAAGAATCTCTCCACCAGTTGTTGCTTACAGAGAAACTGTTGAAACTGAATCTACTCAAACTGCTTTATCCAAGTCTCCAAACAAGCATAACAGAATTTACTTAAAGGCTGAACCAATGACTGAAGAAACTGCTATGGCCATTGAAAACGGTGTTATCAACCCAAGAGATGATATCAAAGCCAGAGCTAGAATCATGGCTGATGAATACGAATGGGATGTCACTGATGCCAGAAAGATCTGGTGTTTCGGTCCAGATGGTAACGGTCCAAATGTTGTTGTTGACCAAACCAAGGCTGTTCAATACTTAAATGAAATCAAGGATTCCGTTGTCGCTGCTTTCCAATGGGCTACCAAGGAAGGTCCAATTTTCGGTGAAGAAATGAGATCCGTTAGAGTTAACATCTTAGATGTTACTTTACACGCTGATGCTATTCACAGAGGTGGTGGTCAAATCATCCCAACTATGAGAAGAGCTACTTATGCCGGTTTCTTATTAGCTGAACCAAAGATTCAAGAACCAGTTTTCTTAGTTGAAATTCAATGTCCAGAACAAGCTGTTGGTGGTATTTACTCCGTCTTAAACAAGAAGAGAGGTCAAGTTATCTCTGAAGAACAAAGACCAGGTACTCCATTATTCACTGTTAAGGCTTACTTACCAGTTAACGAATCTTTCGGTTTCTCTGGTGAATTAAGACAAGCTACTTCCGGTCAAGCTTTCCCACAAATGGTTTTCGACCATTGGGCTACTATTGCTACTGATCCATTAGATCCAACCACCAAGGCTGGTGAAATTGTCACTGCTGCTCGTAAGAGACACGGTATGAAGGAAGAAGTTCCAGGCTGGCAAGAATACTACGATAAATTATAAGAAGTTACTTAGTGTAATATTTTGTCCCATAATTTATTTGTAGTATAATTCCATAAACTTATCAATTGTTATTTTAGTGTTACCATATTTAATCAAATCTTATATATTATTTTATATTTGCAAGAAAAATTAAATTGAAAGTATTTAATTAATTACATTTCAGATTTTATGTATAAAAACTTTTCCAGATAATATATTATATACACTATATATTATATATTAATGCCTGATCAAACGCGCAATGTCATATTGTTTACATTTCGAAAAATAAAAAATATTGAAAATAGATTACATGTAAAACCGAATGGACCAGTGTTATATTCCACTTCTATGAGAACCTAGATATATAACATATTGATATTAATTGTATACCGTTCTTCCAATGTGTGATTATGGCAGGTCAAAATTTGAAGGATGTCTATCTTAAGTTACTACAAGAATTATTAGATGCGCTATCTCCCAAACAGGAACAACTTAATTTAACATACACGAAAGCAAAGGTAAACCTCGAAGCAAGTGATGGGGTATTTTATCATCCAAAAGATTTGAAAAAAGTAAAAGGTATTGGAGATACTATTATCAAAAGACTAGAAACTAAACTAGAGGCATATTGTGTAGAAAACTCAATTCCGTTTCCTCTCTATAGAGAGCCCAAAAATAAAAATAACAATTCAGTGAAAAGAACTGTAACAGCTTTACGTTTTGGTAGAAATGATGGCAATCCTGATGACCAACCAATTAAAAAAAAGAGAAAATATATTCCTAAACAAAAATCTGGTGGTTATGCTATTTTATTGGGATTGCTCGAACTGAAGGCGATCCGTAGATCATATACTAAAGATCAAACAGTAGAAGCTGCTCAGAAATATTCATCTAGTAGTATGAACGCAAATTTTGCAACCAAAGAGCATTATGGTGCCTGGGCCTCGATCAGTTCGTTATTAAAGCACTCTTTAGTGTTAGAAGATGGCAGACCAAAGAGATATTCATTGACAACAGAAGGCGAGGAATTAGCACAAACATTAAAAGAGGCAGATGGTATAAAGTTTGCCTATGATAGTAATGTTGAAACTAACAATATCTCATTAGATATCGAAAATGAGAATACCGCTGACTTGAGTGAACTGCTAAAGCTTGAAAACAAAATACAAAGATATGAAAATAGTTCATTCGATGCTTCTTCAGCGAATATGACCTTTGAAATTAATTCAAGTACGCCCCGACGATCAAATGCTCAATCTAGAATTCCGATCAATAAATATGCAACAGAGGACATTATTGATAGAATACCAGGAAATGATTCAGAGAAAAAAGATCGAATAGATAAACCACGTGCAAATGTTCGTCTTAGCAGGAAGAGGTTTGCAGGTATAAGTTATGAACTTTGGACAAACGGGTTATACGAAATTTATCCTATTATTGATCACCGTGAGGTTAAATCTCAGCAAGATCGTGAGTTCTTCTCTAATGCTATGAAAGGAAGAGGTGTAAAAATGGAGATACGACAGCTTTCATTAGGTGATATAATATGGGTTGCGAAACATAAGGAAACTGGTTTTCAATGTGTTCTAAATACAATTGTTGAAAGAAAAAGGCTAGATGATTTAGTAGCAAGTATAAAAGATAATAGATTTATGGAACAGAAAAATAGACTGGAAAAATCTGGATGTACCAATAAATATTATCTTATTGAAGAAACTATGGCAGGATCCGTAGTTAATATGACAGAAGCGCTTAAAACTTCATTGTGGATAATTTTAATTTATTATAGATTCTCAATCATAAGATCTAGCAACAGTAATGAGACGGTAGAGAAATTGCATGCTTTAGATTCAGTCGTTCAACATAATTATTCGAATAAAGATTTATTAGTTATGTTTCCCGATAATTTAAATGATCAAGATGATTACAAGAAAGTGTTGAAAAAATTTCAGCTGGAGTTTGGCAAACGTACAAGTATTGAATGTTGTCATACCTTGGATTGCTTTCAAGAAATAATGGGTAAAAATGATCTGCGTACAATTGGGGAAATGACGATCCAAGTTTTAATGTATATCAAAGGAGTTTCTTTGGAGAAAGCAGTGGTCATTCAGTCAGTATTTCCAACTCTTCACCAAATTTTGGCAGCATATAGAAAATGTACCTCAGAGATGGATGCTAAATTGTTAATGTTTAACAAGTTAGGAAATGCCCCAGGAAATAAAAAGATATCAAAATTATTGTCTGAGAAAATTGCAGAAGCGTTCACATAAGTAAATGAATATGAAATACTTGTTATCACTATCTAGTCAACTATGTAGCATGCATAAAAACATGAAGTCTTGTATGGGGAGAAATAATCTATTTTTGTTTCATTAATAAAATATGCTATAAATATAATGAACATCAATACCATTCTCGGAAACTCTGGAGAATTCTTCTGAAGATAGACCTTTAAAACTTATGAATACCGTAAGTATAAAACCCACACTAGTAACATAAAGGATGTAAATGATAGAGATGAAGCACCAAATGATCTTCTATTTTAAAGGCAGAGGATATGGAACACTATTATTACTGGAACATACCCAGACATACATCATTAATGATATTAATAATAAATTAATATTATTATGAGCGAATCGATTAATTGCAAAATAATAAACTTAATATCATTATCCATATTGTGTGTAGTCATCGAGATTACCATTGGTGCGATAATAAAGATGACACAACATATTGTCTGTGAAATCTTTGTATCATAATAAAACTCATCGTTAACTGATTGCTGCTATTGCTACGGCAGAGACTGTACCTAATACTGATGTAAATGTTGCAGCTGTCGTCGATGATGTTTGCCTGTTCTCGACATTGTAATTAAGCAGTTCCCGGCCAAACAACCAAAATAAACTGCAGTAGATAGTAAGACACCTTACTTCAAACCTCCTACACTAATATGACTTCACAATAACGAACCAATCGCCCAAGTGCCTAGCCTATCTTGATTAGAATTTTTCAGTTCGCTATCATTAATACATTACGCTCTTAGTTTTATAGTTTTGCGGGGGGGGGGTAGTTACAGACACATACCTTACAGTGATTTTCCAATGCCATCCACCTCTGATTCCCCTCAATTCTAACCCATCTAGCACTTGTAAATCCAGTTCATAAACCTTTGCTTATACTGCTGACGACTATCATACAATAACTCTCCGCAGTCGTACCAGATGAGATCATGTGACACGATGTGAAAATAAGGACCGGCAAGTTTTTTTTATCGCACGGTGAAAGTTGAGTTCAATGAGAGAAGGATTTGTTATATATATAACAGGTCCTGAACAGTTGATTAGTTTTGGAGGGGGGGGGGGGGGTTCCACCAAGCAAGTTTGCGAGAGGACGTACAGTGTACTTTGCGAGTTAGGAATTGAATATCGAGTGATTCCAAGATGAGTTTTAAGGGTTTTACCAAAGCGATCACGAGGGCTCCCCAGAATTTCCGTCAGAAGTTCAAGATGGGTGAGCAAACCGTAGATCCTGTTTATGAAGATGCTGAACGTCGTTTTCAAGAGTTAGAAAATGAGACTAAGAAATTAAGTGATGAATCCAAAAGATACTCCACCGCTGTTAACGGTATGTTGACACATCAGATTGGTTTCGCTAAAGCAATGGAAGAAATTTTTAAACCAATTAGTGGTAAGATGAGTGATCCAAATGCAGCTATTCCGGAAGATAATCCAGATGGTATCGAAGCCAGTGAACAATATAGAGCCATTGTTGCGGAATTACAAGAAACTTTGAAACCAGATTTAGCTTTAGTTGAAGATAAAATTGTTAAACCATGTCAAGAATTGTTGAAAATTATTACATATATTCGTAAGATGGCAACGAAGAGAAATCATAAAAAATTAGATTTAGATAGACGTCTAAATACATATAATAAATATGAAAATAAGAAAGAACCAACAGCAAAGGATGAAGAAAGAATGTACAAAGCAGAAGCAGAAGTTGAAGTGGCGCAACAAGAATATGATTATTATAATGAATTATTAAAGACTCAATTACCGATTTTATTCAGTTTAGAAGCACAATTTGTTCAGCCATTATTCGTTTCTTTTTATTATATGCAATTAAACATTTTTTACACACTTTACAATAAATTTCAAGACATGAAGATTCCATATTTTGATTTATCAAGTGATATCTTAGAAGCATACAATTTAAAGAAAGGTAATGTCGAAGAACAAGCAGATTCTTTAACTATAACTCATTTCAAAATTGGTTATTCTAAAGCTAAATTAGAAATGACAAGAAAACGTTACGGTGCTGCTGGTGCAGAAAATGATGCTACACCTGGCGTAGTTGGAGCTGCCGGTTATGGAGCTGCCGCTGGTACAGTTGGTTATGAAGCTACTGCTGCTACTGCAGGCACTACAACTCCTGTCTATGGTGTGCAACCTGGTGCTTATGATGCCGCTGCTACTACACCAGTCGCTACTGGCTTTCAACAAGCTGCGCCCCCAGCTTATGGTGCTGTACCAGCTGTTGCTCCTACTGCAGTAGCTGCTACTCCAGGTATCGAAACATGTACTGCATTGTATGATTATCAAGCTCAAGCACAAGGTGATCTAACTTTCCCAGCTGGTGCAACGATAGAGGTTGTTCAACGTACCGCTGATGCTAATGAATGGTGGACTGGTAGATATAATGGTCAACAAGGTGTTTTCCCAGGTAACTATGTCCAACTAAACCAATAATGCTAACCATTTAAATGACTAATTCCAGAAAAGAAGCAATAACTGTGTATCTAAATTATTATTATATATATATTTTGTATGATTTCAATATAAATCAATGATCCAAATGAGTTTTAAATTTCCCTATTAGGAAAAATATTCAATTAATTACATTCTTGAACATGGCCCAAAACGGTAAAAGAATTAGAAAATTTTCTTACAAAAACAGAAGTACGATTTTACATCAATTTATCCTCATCGGGCAATGGCTCAAAACACAGATATATCGAGGATGAGATACAGAGAACAACGCATGGGTTCGGTCCATGTTAATCTAAAATGAGATGGCAAACTCTAGTCCTACATGATCATTATGGTACGATTAGTTGACACGAAACTGATCGAGATAAAAGGAAGAAAGAGAAGCAGAACTTTTTTTTGCTTTTTTTGTGTGATATTATGTCAATCGAAAATTAGATAATATATCCGAAAAAAGAAACATATATCATCCCTTGATATATATCAATATACATTTTCTTATCGTATTAAAACTTGTTTGTAATTTCACAGATAGAGTCCTTTTTTTTACTATGCCACTTTTAGCACTTCCTACTACTACCGGCTAAAGTTCAGCGAGGAAGAAAAAATTGTAAGGAAAAACAAAACAGTAGAATTGATATTGTTGTGAGCCACCTTTGAAAACAAAATAGAAGTTAAAGATTTTGAATCTAAGCCTCAAGGTATCTATTGTAATAAGATTATACCAACCAAGTATTGTATAATTAACAATATTCTAACACTAAGACAATTCTATAATTATAACGTTGTCGGTTGCATATATATTTCTATTGTGAAATAAAATAGGGAATTAAACACGAAAGCTTTTGAATTTTATTAACCAAAATTCAGTACAATAAATTAAATGCAAAAAAGAGTAAAGGTTAAAACTCAATCATAATAATATAATATTAGTTTTTTCATTCAAAATAAATATATTTTTTCACTCGTTCGATTTTCACTACTTAAGTAACAAAACACACATACACTCATTCATATTTCTCAAAGGACAATGGCACAATTTTGGAAACAACTGCTGAATAATCCAAAAAGTATATCTTCAGATTCTTTACCGAGTCCAAGTGATCCTAATTTAAACAAAAATAATCATATTAATTCGATGAATGTTACATCAAGTTTATCGGATAGGCCGATTTTGTCAAATAGAGCATATTCTTATAATACACCATCTACCACTTTTAAAAATAAATCGCCAAATAATAATAAAAATAATAATAATAATCATATCAATAATTCAAATCTAAGTTCAAATTCAACATCTTATAAAGACTATAGGGATAAATTTCTATCGGATAGAAATGGTTTCACTGGTAGGGTTTTTGGCGTTTCATTAGCAGAATCTTTAAGTGTCGCAAGTGCTGAAGTTATTGTTCAAAGTGAATTAGTAAGTTTTGGTAGAGTTCCAATTTTGGCTGCTAAATGTGGTGCATACTTAAAGGCAAATGGATTAGAGACCCAAGGTATATTTCGTATTGCCGGTAACGGTAAAAGAGTTAAAGAATTACAATTCGTTTTCTCGTCACCTCCAAGTTACGGAGCTAAATTTAATAATTGGGAAGCTTATTCAGTTCATGATGTTGCATCACTATTAAGAAGATTTTTAAACAATTTAGAAGAACCTTTAGTTCCTTTGAAATTTTACAATGACTTCAGGAAACCGATTGAAGAAAGACCAAGAATTATTAAACATATGTCAAGTCGTCATATAGCACACCCAAATGCTAACAAGGAAAATAATGTAACAATTGAATCGAGATCAAAGGAACAAAACGAATCCAAAGTAAACGAACAACTAGAACAGAAACCAAAGGAAGACATTAAAAATAAAACCGAAATAAGTTCAAAAGAAGACTCAAATCTCTTATGTAAGGGTCGAAAAAACGATTCATACGAAGCTGATAAAGAAAATGATGCTGACGAAGAAAGAAATAATGAAGAAGAACTTGAGGCTGAGGAAATAAAGAGAAAGAAACTTCGTCATAAGAAGAGACTGACTCGTGATATTAAGGCGGCAATCAAAGATTACGAAAATTTATTCCTTCATTTATCAAATGATTCCAAACAGTTAACAATATATTTAGTGGATTTGCTAAGTCTATTTGCAAGGCAGTCCCAACTAAATTTAATGACAGCAAGAAATTTATCTGCTATTTTCCAACCCTCGATTTTATCTCATCCACAGCATGATATGGATCCAAAAGAATACGAACTATCACGATATGTAGTTGAGTTCTTAATTGAATATTCTTATAAACTGTTACCTAATTTATTGAAGACTGCAAAGGAAGAGCAAGAAAGCAATATTTTAAATGCTAAAAATGGAATGTCAGCTCCAATTTCTGCTCCAAAGATAGTAATACCTTCAAATGAAGAAAGTATGAAAAGGACAATTGAAATTAAAAGATCTGGATCGTTCCAAAATTCTGCCAACTCTCAGGTAGAAACTACTTTATCTGGCTCTGGGTCTGGTACTCCAGGAGCTATTGATATTCCACACAGACTTTCCAATACCAAAACTTCATCAAATTTGTCTTCTTCTAGTATTATTAATAGGTCCTCCGAACAGCAAGTACAGGAAGCTCAAGACTTAGGGATGTCATTAAAATTACAAGTACCCCAACGAATAAGTAGACCGCATTCTAAATCGATTGGTTCAGCTACAGTCCCTCCTGATGTTATATCAAGTAATAAAAGGAGAACTAAATTATTCCCCTGGCTTCATAAACCTGGTATCTTAAGTGATACAGGTGAAATATCTGCCACAGAAGGGGAAGGTGAAGATCTTGTTCTTTCAAATGATGAAGAGGTTATTACACAGAAAAACATACTCACAAATAAAAAATCAAATATTTCTATAAAGATTTCGAACAGTCATGTTGGCAATTATTCACCAACGAATACGAGTAGTCTACTAAAAGTTCCAGATATTGTTTCAAGACCTAGTAGAACTAACTCGAATTCTTCTGGTAGAATAAGACCCGTTTCAATGTTTCCAGATAGTTTCAAAAGTAGGTCAGTTGACGAGTTAGCACATACATCAAATACTAAAACAGTATCTAACAAGTCAAACGAGAAAGATTCTAGATTATCTAGAAGCAAAAAACGTGAATCGTGGTTTCATAGATGGACAAGCAGATCTAGCTCTGCTAGCAGAACCTAATTTAAGACCTAACTAGGGTTGTAGGGCTTTTTTACACATAAATGACAGTGAAACATAGTGATACATTATTGTTTTGTATTGCACCGTGCGATCACTATCATATAATATTACTCTTCAGAGTTTTGTAATTTTACATATATATTCAATTATGATATATACGATTATCTATAGTTTATTTAGTAATGCAAATGTCATGATCAATCTAGTTCAATTATATCATCCTCTTCGATAATTTCGATTTCCTTGTCAGCCTGTTTATTCTTTTTTGTTTGAAAATCTTCCTCAGGTTCTTTACCTTGCTTGCGTTTTCTAACACCTTTATTGGTTTCTTCTGGGTCAAGGATAACAATATTCTGTGTCTGTTCTTGGGAAATGATTGCCACAGGTTGATCATCTTCCATTGGGGATATTTCTATACTTTTGACTAAAGGGACGTTAATATCCGGTAAACAAATATCGTTCGCAGAATCTTGATTTGATTGGAAAATATCGATATATACTTCTAATGGTTTCAAAGTCATTCCTTCGTCATGTTCAGTTTCATCTGTAACTAGAATTACAGAACCATTATTTAAGTTAATTTCTTGTAAAGTCTTTTGATATAAGTCATCAAAATCAAAGTCGCTTAATAATCTTTGAGTACTAATATCTAATACTGACATTTCTTCAGCGTCGAAACGATACTTTTCTGCTATTTTATCAATGAAGTTTTTTAAAGTTAATGTATCAAAGACCTTACTAGGGATCCTCATAACGCCACGAACAACTCTAGAACAAACAGGACATTTACAGTTAGGTTTTGCCAGTAATGGATTAGATAGATATCTATTTTGGGACATGTTACTTGCTTTGGCCGTGAAAGCCATATTCAAATCAGTTGGTTTTTCAATTTTAGCATAGCTTAACAAATTTAAAACACGGAGAGAGGCTAATGAAGACAAACCAGCAATTATAGCATTAGTTGTAGCTATGGCCGGAATAATATTACCTGCAATTTGTTTAATATCAAACACTGATTTTAGTGGGATATTAAATACATGTGATCTTATATTTGCCGCAACGGAAACGAATTCTAAAGTATCATCATCATCCTTATCGAATTCGATATGATTATCTTCATTAGGCATACGTTCCATTAATTTGTTTGTTATGCTAATAAACTTTTTAATTTGATCTTCAATGGGCCAAACAATGCTTAAATCAAGTTCACTATCGTTAAAATCTGATGTAATTTGTGAAAGCCTTAAAGGAGTTGGTTTAGTTCTCGCTTTCCATAAATTCTCAATTTTTAATAGTTTCTCAATATCATGAATAAATAATTTCTCAATAATTTGAGGAATCCTAGCTTTATCCTTTGCTAAGATAATGTTTTGCAATTCTTGTAATTCGTTCGTTTCTTGTTTAATTCTTTTAATTTCTTCCTCATCTGTCGTACCCCAATCTTTATTATCATCAGTTTCATCAGTTGATACATCTGAAGTAAACAATTGACTGAATAAGAAGTTTTTGGCCCACACTATACAATGTATTGGTTGAGATGGAGTTGATCTAATAGTACAGACGGGAAATGTCTTTGGGGTTTCCTTTGTTGTGCAATCAAAACATTCAGTTTCACCAGGAATAATAGGTTGAATATACCCATCGAAACCAGATGTACCTGATTCTAACAATGGAATAGATAAGAATTGTGACATTTTATTTACATAACGTCTTGCTGCTAAATTATCCAAAGCATTGAAAATGATTTTGAATTCGCCAAACCAATGTAAAGGAAATTGGGTCGTATCCATAATATTACCTTCATAAGGAACTAGTACAGAGTTATTAAAACGTTGAACTGCTTTAACAGCAGTGGTTGATTTTGGTTTTTTGAGATCACGTTGTCTAAATAAGAATTGTCTATTTAAATTTGATAAATCAATAGTGTCTAAATCAACAATATGAATTTCACCAAACTCCATCAATATCAAATCCTTTAATAATTCAGAACCGATACCACCGGCACCAATTAATAAACATTTAGTGGATCGTAACTTCTCCAAATTTTCTTCACCGATAATTTTTGTTATGTTTGATTCCCTCGACATTACTTTGAACTTTTTTTGCAAAATAATTTTTTTTTTTTATTAATACAGACTAATGAAAATAGACACGGTAAGTATATTGATTTATAAATACATACTAAGATGTTTCTCTAAACTCTATCTGTCCTCACAAATCTTTAGACATAATGAAAGCTAACCTGAAAGTTCCAAAATTAAGATTTCAAATTTCCGGATTGTTCAAACAGTTACCCGAACAAAATATCGACACTAAAACTGAAAAATTATAATTGTTGTACGTGGATTTCTGAAAATGGAGTACTAATAGGTATAATTTATGGATACAGCTGCATGTATGTTCAGATAGGTAATATGAGCTAATGATATAAAAATGGGGATGAAACAATCCTACTAGATCGATCAACAACAAGAGTTATTCAATAATACGACTGCAAACTGGAAAAAAATAAAAATGCGAAAGCCGGGAATCGAACCCGGGCCCCATCCTTGGGAAGGATAGATTCTAACCACTGAACTACTTACGCGATTAACTTTATCTGGTTTTGTTGAATAGAGTCCGGTCAGTTTTGGTCAGTGGTTTCAACAAATAATTAACAATAAACAGCTATTAAAGCAAATAGAAATTCTCGTGAATCAATTGTGTAGTTAGATATAATCTTAGTTTCTGTAACATAACAATTTCGTACTCGTTGCTGTGCTTCAGGCCATTCTGTAGTTATGTTCACATTCTTCGAATAAAAGTACTGTAATATACGCCGTTTTTACCATTAGTATTGAATGTATAATTTGCATGAAACATCATCCTATATCTTTATAACGAAATAATCATTTTAACTACTAAGAACAGTGATTCCATTTTTTAGATCATTGGTTTCCATGAAATACAACGATTTGTTTTTTTTACAAGTATGAACACTAATACGTCAATAGCATTACCCTGGCAGAATCCTCTCTTCATAGCGTGCCCTGAATATACACACTATTAGAAATACACATACAATTGAACTATACATGATACGATTGAATACCAACTGCTCTCAATATATTAATTTATTTATTCATTATGCAAAATCCTTGTAAACAAATAATTAACTAGAGAACTTGAACAATTTGAAACCAAAGAAACAAATTCAAATACTTTCGTTATAATCAGCTAATTTATTTCTGTCTATTATTATTTACAAGTATTACTTCCCAGCCTATTAAATATTTGTATACAAGCCGGAAAAATCGATAATGAAAAATCAATTTACTATGAAAACAGACAGATGAAATTTAGTTTAAAAATGCAACATAAAACAAGGAAACAAGCAATACTATCCTAATTTTTGATTTATCAGTATTTACAATGGATAATAAGTATAAATATAGGGTGGAAATCCAACAGATGATGTTTGTCTCCGGTGAGACAAATGATCCCCCAGTTGAAACAACATCTCTAATCGAAGATATTGTTAGAGGGCAAGTGATAGATATATTGTTACAAGCCAACAGAACAGCACACAACAGAGGTAGTAAAAGTATATTACCGGAGGATGTTATATTTCTAATCAGGCATGATAAAGCTAAGGTAAATCGTTTAAGAACGTACTTGTCATGGAAAGATTTGCGTAAGAATGCAAAAGATCAAGATGCTAGTGCAGCAGCAGGGCCAGTCGGGGGTGCTGGTGGTGATGATGATGATGTTAAGAAGAGTGGAGGAGACAAAGAAGATAGAGATGGGGGGTTAATGATGAAAGTTAAAAAATCTCAAATTAGATTACCATGGGAACTACAATTTATGTTTAATGAACAACCATTAGAAAATAATGATGATGAAAATGATTTAGATGAAGATGAAAGAGAATCAAATATAGCTACATTAAAGAGGCTGAAAACAGCCGATGATAGAACAAGAAATATGACTAAAGAAGAATATGTTCATTGGTCAGATTGTAGACAAGCAAGTTTTACTTTTAGAAAGAGTAAGAGATTTAAAGATTGGTCTGGGATCACACAATTAACTGAAGGTAAACCACATGATGATGTTATCGATATTTTAGGATTTTTAACATTTGAAATCGTGTGTTCACTAACAGAAACAGCATTAAAAATGAAAAAGAGAGAACAAATACTTCAAAGTCGAAAAGCCAAGATCGAACAAACATCTCAAGCTGTAAATTTTGAGGTTACTACACTTAAGAGAAAGAAGAGATTATTTGATGGTCCAGATAATGTGGCAAATCCATTAAGATCAAAACATATTGAAGACGCCTGGAGAATATTACAGGATATCGACATGAAACATAGAGCCTTAACTAATTTCAGAGGTACTAGACTGTCAACAAGACCAATTATATTATAAGAAATATATATTTAAGTTGATTAATAAATGAATTTAATCTATTCTACAGTTAATCGAATTTGAAATTTATTACATTTTGTTATTTATAATGTACATAGAAAAATGATGCTAAAGTTATTTTATATATATGATTTATTAATTCTTCAAGATTACTTATCCTGCAATATTAGATAGCAGTTACCAGATGAATGAAAGAAAATATACATTTTTCTTTGATCTAGTAACGTTCCTTTAATCTAGATGCCACAGTACGTAAATTACCGTAAACTTTACCTGGTGGAGAACCTAAAATTAAACTAACAACAGATTCTCTTGCCATTCTAATATGAGTGAAACCACCTAAAATATGAATCTTACTGTCTGCCAGAACTATTCTAGTTCTCGTAGCATTTTCAATAGCAAACTTAGTTTTACCATCTTTACCAGCAATACGGCCGATAGCTCTTGATAAATGATCACCAGTTAATGTTTTAACATCTTTAACTTCAAACGTTTCAATATATAAATCATCTAATCTTAACAATGAAATAGCATCATCTAGATCGAAACCTAAAGTGAAAGCTTTAATGAAATCTGCACCTTTTTGTAAAGCACCTGGGTCAGTTGTATGTTTTGGATGAGTTCTTAATTCAACCGATTTTGTCTTTAAATTCATTCTAACCTGTAATTTTAAATGTTCAACAAGTGGAGGATATATTTTAGTCCAACTGTTTCTCAATGGAGTCATTCTATGTGGTGGGACAGCAATTTTTCTACTTTCCAATTTAATTTTAGTTAATGTTGTCTTACTAGCTGAAGCAAAACGTGGTTTACCTTCCTCATCTAAAACAACACCTTTTGCTTCCTTTTGTACTTTTTTATCGTCAGCATCATTATTGGAAGCTTCATCTACTATGTTGGAATTATCCTCTTGGTCAATCAAAATATCGTCATCATCATCTTCTAAAGTTTGGGTATTATCTGTACCAATGATCCTACTAAATGTAGAACCACCTCTGGTAGTTTCAGGAACAGCTGTATTTTTCAAGGCAGTTGGAGCAACCATACTGTATATCTCACCTTTTAGATGTATTGTAAATAGTTATGACAAATATAAACCACTATCACAAAATCTATATACTAGTTATTCTGCGATGAGATGAGATTATTCTGATAAATTTTACAGGAAAAAAAATTTTTTTTTCACTTTCCATCGCGATGCAAAGGAACTGTCGAATAAATAATTAAAATTTTTGTTATACACATATGTTTCAATGCTATACCAGATAAGAGACAGATAAACGTCGACGAGAAATGTGCTGTGCTGTTTGTTGTGTGTAATAGAGGTATATTGTGAAAGTTATATGTTGTATAACCTATATGTTGCTTGTCCTGAACTATAGACCTATCTTAGAGCCGGTCCGTTGACTATATCAATATGGTTAGTGGCCCTGCTCAGGCCACTTTTATAAGTGTATCTTGCTATTGTTTTTTTTATAAACTACTTAACTAGATATGTGATATATTGAATTTGTATCGTTATTGTAAATATGCATTCTTTGACTCAGATACAAGGCACTTCTATCGTCGACCAATAGTGTAAGCGAACTTCCCCGAATTCTTAGGATTCTTAAACGATAAACAGGATACATTGAATGTTTCAGCTTCTCTTTAGAGAATTGTTTTGCAGATGCGATAGGTTATATCTTATATATCTTAGGAAACTTTCATTATTATATAGGACATTTAATATTGACAAAATTATACTCGTTGGTTCTTTTTTGCTTCTCTAGGTAGCTAGTTAAATTATCGCTTATAACAGTCATCCATCGAGTAAACATGCAAAACATGTTAATACGACAGTGTCATCTTGTCAAATCCACAACATTATTTTGTCCTATTTTTACAAGAACATTTAGTGTAAATATACTTCTATTACAGGAAAATAAAAACAATAAAAGCAATGATATACCATTAACAAAACAGATATCATGGAAAGGCATTGAACCACAAGTAAATAAGATTAAATTGGGATATGAAAGATTTCATACGCAATTGGATAAATGCAAAAAGCAAATGTCAATTCAAATGAATACAATAAAAGAATCAATTCAAGCTGCTAACAAGAAAATTGAAGAGCAAGAAAGGGAAAGTGCAGATCTAAAACTTAATTTTAAGAAAGATGCAGAGACTAGTAATAATATTGTTGGATTACCATCAGAAAGAGAATCCCATAGGAAAAAATGGAAACGAAAATTAGAGTTCTATTTGGATTCCTTGCAAGAAACAATATTTACAGCCACTAGAGCTTTAAATGATGTTACTGGTTATTCTAGTATCCAAAAATTAAGAAACAGTATTACAGTAATGGAGAGAGAGCTAGATATAGCCAAGAAGAATGTAAAAGATTACAAAGAACAATACTCTACTGCAATTGAAATGAGAACAAAATCTCAAAGAGATTTAAATGAATTATTGCAAATAAAGAGCTCATGGTCACCTAAAGATCTAAAAAGATTCACAGACCTTTACCAAGCTGATGCTTCAAATATGCAAAAAGAACAACAATTGAAAATCAAATTGAATGATCTAGAAGTGAAGGAAACGAAATTAGAAGATGAATTGTATCGCGCTATATTAACAAGGTATCATGAGGAACAAATTTGGTCCGATAAAATCAGACGTACTTCAACATGGGGAACATTTCTATTAATGGGAATGAATATAATTCTTTTCCTTGTGTTTCAATTATTGTTAGAACCATGGAAGAGAAGAAGATTAACAAGGTCATTTGAAGATAAGGTTAAAACAGCATTGGATGAGTATACTGAAGGACAAGAAAAACACAATCTGGCAATTTTCGAACAAAAAGAAAATTCAACTGCACTTCCTACCAATAATTCTAACTATAATATGGCTATTGAAAGTGTCCTGATTGATGATAATGACCTAACTACTGAATCAAAAATTAAGAAATCTTACATAGCTGAAATAAAATCAATTTTCCTTGGAATATTTGTAAAGCTAAAGAACTTGAACAATTTTAAAAGTGACTCAAATGTTACGTTCGGTAATTTAGAGTTTTACATATATTCATCTTGCCTCTTAATGTTTGGAGGTATTATCTCCACATTAATTGGTTTGTTGTGAACCATGTATATACATTACCATACTTTATACAGAACAAAATAGATACATTCATAGATTCCATACATATATAACTCATCAATTAATATCATTGATATTTTACCATATGTAATTTCGTGTAATATGATAACATGAGCATGTAAATTAAAATGGAAACCGCCCTGTAAGAAAATTGGCCGGTGGCAAAGAAATGATTTGAAATAAAAGGTACAATCCAATTAATAACGAACTACATTAAGGAGATCTCAAACTTATTTGACACTATATAATCGTTGATATATTTCTAACGTGTATCTTATTCATCGTTCATTCGATTTTATTTTAAAAATTAGAGGTATTTGTCAGATACTTTTAATCTAAATCTAACACAATGGAAGAATTAGGCATAACACCTTCAAGGGAAACCCTTGCTGAAGAAAAACCATCTTTTAAATCATATGGTGCACTATTGGCGGAATTAAATAATAATCTTAACAATAATAATGTTTTATCTTCAGGTCAGAATAGTGATATATATTTAAAATTGAAGAAATTGGAAAGGGAATATGAGTTATTAACTTTACAGGAGGATTATATAAAAGATGAACAACGCCATTTGAAAAGAGAATTACTGAGAGCACAAGAGGAAGTAAAAAGAATCCAGTCGGTGCCACTAGTCATTGGTCAATTTTTAGAGCCAATTGATCAAAATACTGGTATTGTTTCTAGTACCACCGGTATGAGTTATGTTGTCAGAATCTTATCCACATTAGACCGTGAATTATTAAAACCTTCAATGTCAGTGGCCTTACACCGTCATTCAAATGCATTAGTTGATATATTACCACCAGATTCAGATTCAAGTATATCTGTTATGGGTGAAAGTGAAAAACCAGATGTCACATATGCAGATGTCGGTGGTTTAGATATGCAAAAACAAGAAATTAGAGAAGCTGTTGAATTACCATTAACTCAAGCAGATTTATACGAACAAATTGGTATTGATCCACCAAGGGGTGTATTATTATATGGTCCACCAGGTACAGGTAAAACAATGTTAGTTAAAGCCGTTGCCAATAGTACTAAAGCATCATTTATTAGAGTGAACGGTTCTGAGTTCGTTCATAAATACTTAGGTGAAGGTCCAAGAATGGTTCGTGATGTCTTTAGATTGGCTAGAGAAAATGCACCATCTATAATTTTCATCGATGAAGTTGATTCTATTGCTACTAAACGTTTTGATGCACAAACTGGATCAGACAGAGAAGTGCAGCGTATCTTAATTGAATTATTAACACAAATGGATGGTTTCGATCAATCAACGAACGTTAAAGTTATTATGGCAACTAATAGAGCGGATACATTAGATCCTGCCTTATTAAGACCTGGTAGACTAGATAGAAAAATTGAATTTCCATCATTACGTGATAGACGTGAACGTCGTTTAATTTTCAGTACAATAGCAGGTAAGATGTCATTAGCTCCTGAAGCCGATTTAGATTCCCTAATCATTCGTAATGATTCTCTATCTGGTGCTATTATTGCTGCGATCATGCAAGAAGCAGGTCTACGTGCAGTAAGAAAGAACAGATACGTTATTTTACAAAGTGACCTAGAAGAAGCATATGCATCTCAAGTTAAGACAGATAGTGATGTTGATAAATTTGATTTCTATAAATAATTGCATGTAAGTTATATTTTCACATACATAACCAAACTAATTATATACTTTTGTAATTTTAATAGTTTCTCATGAATTCAATGCACTTTCAGAACTACTAATTTCAACCACTGAGAAGCCAGGAAGAAAAGTGGAAAAATCATCTGTATCAAAATGATCAAGATCTAAATGTTTTATAGTATGAAATATTTCTTTTTGGTTCAAATTGGTATTATTAAGCACTTGTGAAACCTTCGTTTGTACTGACTGTGGGTAAAATAATGATAACGTGACAGAATCGGTCTTCTCCAGAAAGTTCCAAATTGTTTCATTTAATAGCTCCATATCACAACCTTTCAAATCTATTACATAATTATTGTGTTTTGAAAAATTAATATTGTCAATTCTTTCCACATTATTTATGAAATTGGTAGTAGATATCTCTAGATTTTTATTCATATACATCCATGTTGGAGGAGTGTAAGTCTTCCACCATATATGAATATTTACGTTATCTTGTTTAAAGAGCTGTAGAGTATTTATTGCTTCGATTATTCCGCTTTGATGGAATATGCCTAATATAACTCCCATTATGACATTAAATGATACCCATACTTTAAGGATTAATCTTGACTTACAATTAACCATCAATATACAAACACATGGCATCAGAGGTATCAAGAATCTTAGTTCTTGGTGTGGAAAAATTGAAAGTAAAATTAACGCTGAATAGATAGACAAGCTGGGAAGGGAATTCAGTGAGGATACTAAGCTAGCCTTTGAAGTTGGTATTAAGTATAAAATAGCAGGGCCAACTAACTGCGGTAAATTAATTAGAATATGCGTGTATCTGTTATGTAAACCATGAGTCTCGAGATTTGTAGTTGACATATTGTACAACAGATTGTTTAATGGAGCAATAACATATATAGATGAGCGAAATAAATGTGTATCAATTATAACAAAAATAGAGGATGCTAAAAGTATTGTAGTAATTAATGTTAGGAATGACTTATAGTGAATTAAATAGTATTGCCAGAATACCTTTAAAGATGGTAAGAAAATAAATGCTGGAAATGTCATCCTATTAAAGATCCCTAATGCTATCATAATACCTTGTATAATTGATATCATATATTTTGAAGAGTTATTAGTTTGTAATTGGATTTGGAATGTGGCCAGCACATATAACAGTATTAACGTCTCTAATGAATTAGAAAAGGTGTGGCTTTGGAATGACCAACCTACATATGAAGTAGAGACAAAAAATAATGCCTTGGAACGATTAAATGAGGATTTAGGTAGTAAAGTTTTATATGAAAAGTAAGTTAGCAGCAAGAAACTTAGATAATGTAGCAATCGAATACTTCTCAAGATGATTAAAGGGTTTTCTACTCCTAAAATATCTTTGAGAAAATATAATGATGGACCATAAAACAATATCAATGGCACATAGCTCCTTGCACAATTCTGTGGTTTAAATTCCCAAGCTATGTTACCTTTTATATCATAATACATGGATGTTAGGATCTCTAAACTTTGGAAATGCTCATCGGGATGTAAATATGACACTTGTAATATGATGATAACACCTAACACATAGCCCAACTGCTTTATACCAAGACCTACCATAGTGTAAAATAATATCAATATGACCTCTCGCTATTGTTGCAACCATAATATAATCATTAAACTAACTTACAATTGTACCATATAATACTTCTATTTTCATGTTTATATCAACCATCGCATCATCATAATACACGAATTCTACTATATCACGTGCCTTCAAGGTCAATAAAAATTTTCAAGTTTTATTTATGTATGGCGAAGGTAAGGAAACGATGAGTACTGTTGATATCTCAGGGGACAGTTAAAATGCATACAAAATAAAACTATTTTGCGGTTTCACGTTAGTTAAAATATTGGATAAGTTTAACAACGGTTTTTGTTTCTACTTTGCTATCTATTACTTTATCAACTTGCTTTAGGACACCTTTTTTTTCTAATTGTTAGCATAAAAAACTGTATAGGTATAATAATATTGAAAAACGAGATGTTAGATGAACAAGCTATTCTGGCCTGCATTGATCAGACTATGGTTGCTGATGCCAAGTTAATTAAGGATGCCGAAATAAAATTGTTTGAGTTTCAAAAGGAATCCGGTTTTACATCTTTATTACTAAATGTTGTCTCAAACGATAGCATTCCATTAAATATCCGTATGTCATCAGCAATTTATTTTAAGAACAAGATTCAAAGATCCTGGATCAATTACGATTATGAAAAGAAGCATATCAGTGCGGACGATATTAAACCAGAAGAACAACAAGTAATTAAGGAGAATATTGTTAAAATTATCGTTGGGAATGTCGAGAACAACCATATCAGACCACACCTAACAGAAGCAATTAATATAATACTAATGAGATCAAAAAATTGGGAGTTAACAGCTTCTGTTACAGAATTATTGAATAGTGGTAAGCATGCTTATATATATGCCGGTTTACTAATCCTTTTCGAAATTTGTAAAGTCCACAGATATGATATGTGTGACAATAGGGAATCCATTGATAACTTAATTGATGGTGTATTCCCAATTGTTGAAAATCTTTTATCTCAATTAGTTAATGAAACTGATTATAAATCTAGTGAATTATTATATTTAATTTTGAAGAGTTTCAAATATGCATGTCTAAACAATTATCCACGATATTTCAATAGTGTAGAAAAACTAAATTCATGGATTCAATTACATTTATTTATTTGTTCAAAACCATTACCTAAAGAAGTTATGGAATTAGATCCAGCTGATAGGTCGTTAGATAAAAGAGTCAAAGTTAACAAATGGGGTTATGGTAATTTGAATAGATTTATCCATCGTTACTCCAAAACTACAAAACACGTAACTGAACAATTTGTTTCTAATTCTTTCACCAATATTATTCCAAGAGTGTTACAGGAATACTTCAATATTATCCAGAGTTGGAGTCAGAGTTCCCTTTGGTTAAGTGATTCTTCACTATACCATTTGATTCAATTTTTAGAGAAGTGTATGGTTATGGATGAATTATATCCATTAATTGAACAACATCTTGATGCTATTATTAAAAATTTAATATTTACTTGTTTATGTGCCGACGCTCAAGCTGCTGAATTATTCGAAATAGACCCAGAGGATTACACCAGACGCTATTTCGATTTCAACAAGGAAGGTTCTACAGCAGATGTTGCCTCCACAGATTTCATCTTCGTGGTTGGTCATAGACGCCCTGAACAACTAGTAACTGTTATTCCATACGTTAATGATATCTTTAATCAATTTAACCAAAATTCGGATGACATAAATATTGCTTATAAACAGGAAGGTGCTATGAGAACTATATCATCCTTATTTTCATTCTTTGAAAATGAAACTTCTGATTTGGAAGGTATATTTACTCATTATATTATCAATTTGTTGTCTCAAACAAAATATCCTTTTTTAGTCGCTAGAGCTTTAGAAACTGTTGCTAATTATCAGGGTGAATTCCAAGATATGAATACTCTTTCTAAAATATATGAATTAACCTATGAGCATTTGATTAAGACAGATATTCTTCCTATTCAAGTTGAAGCTGCTGATGCTTTGAAAACTTTGATAATTTCAAATCCAAATATTCATAGTCATATAACATCTCAAGTACCGGGTATTATGGAAAAATTATTAAAATTATCAAAAGAATTTGAAATTGATATAATTTCAGAAGTTATGGAATCATTTGTTGAAAGGTTTGCCGATGAATTAACTCCATTTGCTAAAGATCTGGCGAGAAATTTGGCTGAACAATATCTAAGACTAGGTCAAGGTATGATTGAAAGTGGAAATGATACATATGGTACCGGTGATCAAGATCAAGAATTACAAGGTAGTTCCCTATTACAAACTATGACGACAATGGTAATGTCGATGAATAAGGTATCATTAGCTGATGAATTTATTCCTGTTTGTAAATTTATTGTTCATAACGCTCAAATTATTTTCATAACAGAAGCTGTTGATTTAATGGATGCATTAGCTTTATCATCAAGAACCCTATTTGGTCGTTTGTCACCAGAAATATGGGATATGTTCAGTGATGTATTAGAATCTTTCCAGATGTACGCCATGGATTACTTTGAAAGTTATAACGTCTTTTTTGAAACTATTGTATTATTTGGTTTCCCACATGATCAAACATATGTTGAAGTATTTCTACAAATTCTAGCTGTTAAATTAACCAGTGATATTGAATATGATATTGAGAATGTTCTGAATTTATTACAAATGTATAGTTTATCTATGAAAGATATTCCGTTGTTTGCTGAAGCATTAAGAGCAGCTTCTAATGAAGAGATTGAAGTTGATGAGAAACAAATTGTGAAATTATTTATGGCTAATTTAATCTCCAAGCCAATCGAAACATTACAAATTTGTGAAATTGAGGGTCAATCGTTAAAGATCATGTCGAAATGGTTTGATGTTAAATTAAATTCGGTTTTTGCAATTAAACTAGAGATTATTGCTATCTTATCATTATTCAAATTAGGTAATATACCAGGTCCTATTGTGGGTTTTGTGGATCAATTATCTAATAAGTTAGTTACATCGTTAGAACAATTACCAAAAGCCATTAGAAATCGTGATGCAGTTAGTAAGGGTGAGAATATTACAGGCGTATTGATGGGTGAAGGTAATGAAGATGATGAAGATGATTATTTCGAAGATGTGGATGATGATTTTAAAGAAACTGAATTAGACAATATTAACGCATTTGAAGAGGTTCATTCTTTCTTCCAGAACTTACAAACACAATCACCAGAAACTTATCAACATATCATAAATGGGTTAACTGATGACAAAAAACATTCATTACAGGTTATTCTTGAATTTGTATCCCAAGGTAAGCAGTAACCACCCCTAACTGATATATATAATACAGATATAAAGCTATATATAATGTAAAATAGTAAATAATCATTTTTACAAGTAATAAACTTAGGATATCAAACCATTACAAAGATAAAACAATTTAATCTTTTTTTTTTTAATGTACATTATACTATATTTATATGTAATTCTAATTTATATATGAAACATCAGTATATAAATCATTGTGAAGAAAAAAAAGATATTTTTCTTTTTAATCTTGTTCCTCCTCTTTTATTATTTCATCTGTTGCTGTAGTAGTGGTTGTTTGTTGCAATCTTGATCTTGATTTTCTAAACAATTCTTCTTGTTGTCGTAGTAATTCTTCTTCAGTTAATCCCGAATTTTTAAATTTTGAATCACGTCTTTCTCTAAATTTTTGTGTACCTTTGAATTCTATTAAAATTTTTTCCAAGAATGGTATAAGATTATCATATTCCAGTTCTTTCAAAGCGGTTAAAACATGTTCTGGTGCAATTGTTTTCTTGGCATCATTTTCAGCCATTTCCGATGACATTGATGATAAAATCATTAAGAATTCAATACCGGATTTAATTATAATTTCCCTCGCATCTTTATTGAATGATAAATCGTCATCTAAAATTTCAGATATTAGTTTCTGAACCGTTGCTTTCGGTAATGAAATATCGTCTTTATCTGAACCAGCCATATTAATAGTTGTAGTTGTTGTTATTGTTTACTGACTCCAATACTTAAGGGATTGTCTTTGCCGTTGTTGTTTTCCCTCTACTAAATATTTTTAGTCAAACTAAGCCAATCGTATCTATCTTATACTATCTCTCAGATCACATAAACGGTCGTTTCTATTCTCTCCATATTGAACCAATGTAACATCATCATGTTCATCCATATATTTTTATACAATTTTAATTTGCAATTTTTCGTTTTGTAACTTACCCGAATATCGCACACGTGACATACAGTAATAAACTCAATATATTAAGAATTTCAACCATCAGAATAGTGTTAATGGTTCATTTTGGTGATCCCAGTCGTGATGTTGTTATTTGATCCACATTGGACACTTCCCACTATCCCACAGATACAGACACGTAAGCAGTTCTACGCCAGAACAGTATTTCCTGTCATGCCTTTTTGTTCAAATATGCTGTTCTACAACTTTTTCTGTGCCAAAAATGTGACTTCTTTTGACTTGATTACATAAAAATTCATTTATTTTTAATTATTATTTAATTTGCAAGAGTTTAGTTTGACCTGTAGGGTGTCTGTGTATCCATCGTATCTGTAGTGTCATCGCCCCCCCACCGTTTCACATGGTTTCTATGTTTATATAAGAAGAGGTCTGTAGGTGAAGTAAGGCTTTTTTTGTTTTTATCTTATAGGTCTTATAGGAAATACAACTGTTTTATATTCTAAATATAATTTTACCAAACTATATAAAATAAAAAGATGTCTGACGAAGATAAACAATATATATCTTATAATAATGTTCATCAGTTATGTCAAATTGCTTCGGAAAGAATTAAAAATTTTAAACCTGATTATATCATTGCCATTGGTGGTGGTGGATTCATTCCAGCTAGAATCCTAAGAACTTTCCTGAAGGAGAAAGGTATCCCAACTATCAGAATTTTCGCTGTTATTTTATCATTATATGAAGATTTAAATTCTGTTGGTTCCACTGTTGAACAAGTCGGTGTTACAGTGCAAAGAACACAATGGATCGATCATGAACAATGTAAATTGGATTTACTTGGTAAAAATGTACTAATCGTCGATGAAGTCGATGATACACGTACAACTCTACATTATGCATTAAGTGAATTGGAAAAGGATGTAGAAAAACAAGCAAAAGCCAGAGGTATTGACCTTGATGAACGACCTGAAATGAAGACAAAATTCGGTATCTTTGTATTACATAATAAATTGAAACCAAAGAAAGTTGATTTACCATCAGAAATTGTAAATGATGAAAATCGTTATTTCGCTGCAAATACTGTACCAGATAAATGGTACGCCTACCCATGGGAATCAAAGGACATCGTTTATCATACAAAGATGGCTATCAAACAAAGTAACGATATCTTCATGGAATAAATAGCATACAAGAATAGATATGTACAATATAATTTATATAATTAATAATTAGTGTCACTCTGGTTTCTTTTCTTTTGCATGTTCGAAATATTATGTAAAATGCAGCCGAAAAAGCAAAGCTGAGAGAGGAGAGATAAAAGAAAGTACAGGATAAATATATATATAGCGTATTCGGAACCATTAGTTGGAAAACAGATATATTATTTATGTGGAATAGATGAGTAAACTAGATTAGAAAGATATGACTATTACGAAGATACCAATATGGCTGGACTGTGATCCAGGTCATGATGACGCCGTTGCCCTTTTAATAGCTTGTTTCCATCCAGCTTTTGAATTAAAAGGTGTAAGCACATGTTATGGTAATGCCCCAGCAGAAAATACAGATTATAACGCCCGTTCTTTGTTAACTGCAATGGGTAAAGCAAATAAGATTCCAATATATCGTGGTGCACAAGTTCCTTGGGTTCGTACTCCACATTACGCACCAGGTATACATGGGGCCTCTGGATTAGATGGTACATCTTTATTACCCAAACCGATCTGTGAAAATATGACAGATACAGATTATATTCATGCGATTGAAAGAGAAATTATAAATAATGATGGACAGTTAACTGTACTATCTACCGGTGCAATGACAAGTATTGCAAACGTAATGAAATACAATCCAAATTTAAAGGACAAGATTAAATATCTTAGTATTATGGGTGGCGGTATAGGAATTGGTAATGTTAATGCAAATATGAGCGCAGAATTTAATGTGTGGATTGATCCACATGCTGCAAATTTCTTATTTCATGACACTATCTTGAAGAATAAAATTATTTTATGTCCATTGAATTTAACACATACGGCTATAGCTACCGAAAAAGTAATGAATACAATAATAGGAAAAAATAGAACTTCATCACCATCAAAATTCAGACAAATGTTTTATGAATTGTTTCAATTCTTTCAGCAGTCTTACAAAGATAGTCAGGGCTTTAAAGATGGACCACCTATCCATGATCCAATGACATTATATGCATTATTGGAACTGTATGGATGGGAATCAAATGATGTGATACAATTTATGTATAAAAGATTGGAATTAGATGTGATTGAGGATTTAGAGAGTCCAAATGTAGGGAAAGTGATTGTTACTAAGGAAAATTTAAACACAAGTGGCAATAAAGGTGTAATGGTAGGTTATGAAATTAATCTAAGTTACTATTGGAGTCAGTTTTTTGATTGCTTGGACGAAGCAGAAAAACACTCAACAATAGAAAATGTTTCTGAAAATATAAATGCGACAAAAAGTTTTGATATTCAAAAAGAAGTAATAAAGACATAAATATATATTTATATATTTATATATACATGGTTAGATCATCAGCAATAATGATCTATTTAAATTAAGTTTTGCTTTTCTTCGAATGCAATAGTTTTCTTAGAAGAATAGCATCTTTCTTCGAAACATAATTTCAAATTTGCAGGACATAATGGACCTGCAGGTGTGACTTTCTCCACCCATGATGGGGCAAGCATTAATTTGTAATTTTTGAGTAATTCAAATATAGTGACTCTGATTTCAGTAAGTGCTAATTTTTCACCCAAACATGCTCTTTTACCGCCATGAAATGAACTTAGCATACTGTTATTTTTATAATGTCTCCAATTTTTCCATATCGTATCAATATCTTCACCCCATCTTTTTGGATCAAATATATCAGCTGTAGTACCCCATGATTTCCTGTCATGTGTTGTACTATAGTTATTGTACCCAACATATGTATTTTTAGGTATAATAATAGCTTCACCTATTCTACATGTTCTTGTTGTGCACCTATTGATAATTGTGTTTAAAGGTGGAAAGAATCTGATGGACTCTAATATGAAGGAATTTAAAACAGGCAAAGTTGGTAACTTTTCCGGATCATTTACATATCTGATTTCATTCCAAATATCTTCTTGCCATGTACTTTTATATTTCGCTAACATATAGAAACATGTTGTGAGTAATACCTGGGGATTTTCATGACCAGCTACTAACAAGATAACAATATTATCTGTAAGTTGCTTATAATCGATGATTTTATTGTTATAAGCTCTAATTAGATCACTTGAAACAAAATTAGTTTGTTCAAATTTATAATTTTCGATCATTTGATCTTGTACACGTGAAACTAAAACTTCCCTGAATTTTTGAACATCAATAAACCCTTTCCTTCTCTGGGGAAGTCTCAATAGATCAAAGAATGGAAACGTCAAAAAGAAAGGATGGAATATTTTTTTTTTTATTCTTATTAGATGTTCATGTAGTGGAACATGTTCATGTGTTAGAGTTCCAAAATCAAATCCCAAAAGAACTTGGGATATATTATCTAAAGCTAGTCGTTGAATTAATGGGCCCATAATGATTTCATTCCCTTTTTTTGTCCTCTGTTTAAAGATTTCATCTTGTATTAGTTTGCAAAATAGTTTTGCATTAATTTCAAATGGTTTTTCGTTAAATTGTTGTAAACCAGTAGTCATGATTCCCCTATATCTTTTCCAAACTACACCATGAGCACTAATAATATTATCCCCAGTATATGCTGCAATTACACTATAAGGTATTTTCTTTTGATTCCCACTTTTGGCAAACGTATTTTCGTCTTTAAAAACTTGGGCCAAATATTCAGGTTTGGAAACCAATATATTCCATCTGGAACCAAAAAACAGCTTTACAGCTCCATATTTTTCCAACGGTTCTCTTAGATATAGTTCATATAGTTGAATTTGATCAATATCCAGAAATATTGGAAGGAATATCGTATAAAAGGGAATTGTGGGGATATTCCTTGGAAAGTTCAATGGCGGAAATACAACTTTGAGTGTTATATAACCGAGAACAACAAGAGGTAAGTAAATCAGAATTTTTATAAATGACATAGTACTCTCCAGCTAAAATTGACTTTTAGTTCATAAAGATTTTTTTGGAATAATACGATATTCAAAATAAAATATCCTTCAATTATATACAAAATTAAAGTATTCCATCATTTAAAAAAAAATAGGGTATTAATATTATAAATATGGATAAATTGGTCATTCTGCAGTATTATTCTAAACCAATATTACGTGATCCAATAATGAAAAAATTTTCTTAAGATCTTTCTTCTTTCAGATACCAGATTCGTAATTATTGACGCAGACGTTTGTTCGCTGCGTCACTTTGAATGCGGCAAGACGAAAAACGACGTACATCAATTTTTTAATTAGTTTTTTCCTTTACTACAAAGATCAATTCGTAGGATTTGTAGGAATTGGAAGAAGTAGGCCAACTGATACTGAGTCAATCATGATTACTACGATGAAGAAGATGAGTTACACATGCTAAGTTAATACTCCACGATTTATGTCAATGTAAGTTGGCCCCATACAAAGTGCGCTATGGTTTTCAAGGGCATCTCACTACAGAGAATTTGCTATCCAATTTATTAAGCTAATTGATCTAATATCTATGTGAAGTATAATGCATTTAACGAACGTGGGGTATCCATTAGTTGTGTGAGAGGAACTGAGATACTCTATTTTTAGCTGAATAAATTGCAGAAAACGAAAATTAGACTTCCCTAAGTTTCTTAATGTTATAAATGTCATGAAATTCTCTAGACAATATTCGTAGAAATTGAAATAGTTTAGTATTAGGGTATTACCGATTGATAAAAAAAACTCGTCATTAATGTTGTGCAGGTGATTAAGACGGAATTAATTAATTTGTATCAATATTGACTATTTGCATCAATCGAATTGTGTAATTCAAATCGGTACAGTTTTTAGTCTATTAATAGTTTGATTGTAATATCTCATAGTTTAACAGAATTAAAAACGTGAAAGCAGCCCTTCACTTCATTTAATCAATTAATTTTTAATGAAAATCTTTTTATCGAACACATATTCTAGGGGTATATATATTGTACAGTCGTCGCATAATCACGATTTAAATGCTTGTTCCTGGTTACCTAATACATTTAACTATATTGAACAAATTATTCTATTATTTTCATATACTTTTTTCCTCACATTTATTTTACTACTCAAAACACAATGACTATTACTGAAAAACCAACCTCTATTATTGAAACTCACTCAATGTCAAGCCTTCCAAACCCGGTAGATGAATTTAATGTATTACATAATTCGGGTGAAGACATCTCTACTTTCTCAAAAATTGTGGCAATATATAGTAGAAATTGCGATACAATGGAACTACATTGCATTGAACAAAGAAAGAAATTTGACTTTGATAATAATTGGGATTATATCAAAAATGTTCTACAAAAACAAGAAGCAAACTTTTCATCACAAACAGATGAAGTGAAGGAATATGTTATTACTTCAAAAGATTCAAAAATATTTAATAAACAATTAACAACTGGTCTAAAAATCTCTGAGTTTAAACGTCATGATGAGAAGCAGATCAGAGGATGTATTTTAAAAATAGGAGATGAAAATCCTTTTAATGATTGGTTTGTATACCATATTTTAGATCAGGCTAGATTATCTGGCCATGAATCACCTCTTATTGAGAAGAACCCTACTTATAATTTCAAATATGATGAAATATTTAGTGACTTTTTTGCCGCTAACATGAAAAACACTATTCATAATGACGAGTGGGACAAATCTGGTAGATCATACTTTATGGAACGTGTCAGATACTTCACAGATCGATATTTAAAAATTGAGTGTATTTTACCAGCATTCCCATGTAAGTCATCGAATGTTAATAAAGTTACCGGAACTGTTCCTGATAAAGGCGAAGAATTTGCTTTGAAGAGATTAATAAAAGTTACTCAGGATGTGAAAGAAATTTACCCACCTGGAATGAAAATATGGATTGTCAGTGATGGTCATGTTTTCTCCGACTGTATTGGTGTCGATGATGACGTTGTTGATAATTACACAGCCAGATTACATGAACTATATGAAAAATGCAAAATTCCTGGTGTTGATGCTGTAGCATTTTGTGGTTTGAACGATTTATTCTTTAGTGGAGTTTCTGCAGAATTATTTGATCCAAGTTGGGTACAGGATATTGAAGTATTACATTACACCGGAACCAAAATATCATCAGTGTCAGATATTTCTAGACAGATTTTGATGAAGGGTTGTGATACAGATGATGGTACATTGAGAAAAGAAGTTAATATTCCTGGACATCCACGTTTAAACTTATACAGAGGATTTTCCAGGTTTATGATGGAAGATTTGATCCTCTTGCCATTCTTTGAGAAATATTCAAAAAAAGGTTTTAAGAAAATCGTTTCGAAGATTGCATTCAATATGATTAAAAGAAATGATGCTTATTCAAATTTAGTCGAACTATTATTTCCCCATCATTTAAGAATATCAATTCATGCTCATAAAAATAGTGGACCTAAATTTGGCATAAAAGTCATTTCACAAAATCAATGTCGTATGGTAAAGGACTTAAATGACATCCAAGAACCAACTTTCGAAGATTTACTACATATCCCAACTCCGTGGCATAATTGCATTGTAAAAGTAGTAGAAAATAGTGATGATTCTAATGGAGAGCAATACTATTTAACGAAATCAAAAGTTATCAAGGAAGCAATCGCTGCTGGAAAATTTAAAGGTGAGTGGAAGGATTCTTGTTTTATAAGAGGAGAAGGAGGACATTATGTGATTGCAAGGGACAAAGTAACATCAGTTCAAGATAATTCAGTAGGTTCATTTAATTATTATAGGCATTAAAATCTCTTTTGTAAAAACTTTATTGTTTGTTTCTTTTACATTTTTTTTCGTTTATTTATTACGTTCGTAGTTATTATATATGATTTAGTAAATAATTATTTAATTTAATTAATGATTATTATATTTTTTTTAACCACAATTTTATAAGTCGTTAAAGTTTGTGAAGTTTTTATTGTGGTTAGTTCATTAAAAAAATTGGGAAGAGTTTATAATACATTTTTATTTGATATACATGTGAGGTAAAAAAGAATTGAAAACCAGGAATAATAAAATTGAATTAAATAGCTCCCAGATAATCTTCTTTAATACTACCAATTGCATGGATGGAACTAACTTGGCTGATACAACCTTCGATTTTAACTCTAATTCTACTTTTAATAGTAATAACATCTTCTGAACTTTGATATGATGGAGGATTCGAACCTGCATTAAATTGTAAATCTTGAGGCATTAAATGTTTGGTAACAAATACTTTCATTGGTCCTACTTGAACTTCAAAACCGTGTTGAGAACAAGATACAACGGTACCGTCTACAACTTCACCTTTAAATGGTTTGAAAACAACAGCACGGTATCTTACAGTAAATTCTGCTGAACCATCAGTTGGTAATATTCTACCACGCTCTATTTCAATTCTATCGTAATCTAAAACACATAATATATAACCGAATTTACCTGTACATGAACCTTCAACCTCTTGTAACAATTTACTTTTAAGAAATTGTTTCATGCGGGGGCCAAAATATGATGGATGTAGTGTTATATTAAGCGAAAGGTCTTTAATGAAGAACATTCTTCTATAATAATGCTATATGGGATAAAAATGAAAGGATATATGATAATTAGCTTGCCAAAGAAGAAAAATGAATACAATGCTTACCGTATCAACTGTTTTTAAAATGACGAAAAAAGGTTAACAACGAATTGAAAAGGAAAAACAGATTACCAAACGAGGAGTCAATCAACTAAATGCTGGCAAATATATGGTCAATTGATTACACAGAATCTACAACCTAAAACACCAATATCGGACTACTCTTCTATCCAGTTAATTTCAATGTTATGACTTTTCACTCGTGTAGGTTAATAAAAACCAACCATCAAAGGTTTACAATTTCTCAATTTTTTCAAAAAAGTTGAAGCTCGTCCTTAGTGATGTCCGTACTTAATGATAATGGAAGAAATTGAAATACGAATTAAAATAATACCAATTTGAAGGATTATTGATGGCACCAAAGGGTATATTTATATGGGTGGTTGGAAAGCATTGTGTTGTTAGTGTGACTGTTTAGTGTACCGTGATTTGTTGAATTTGTAAGATGCCAAGAGTTACGCCTTCATCCATACCTAAGACTGCGAATTTCAGTGAGAAAATATTGAATTTAACTAGAAATAGTATAGAACAAAGTAATGCTAGTTCTGTTGCTGAATCAGGTGGAATGACTCCTCATTTTAGGTTAGGTTCCAAAGAATTGTATTTTCCAAAGGCGAGAGTTATCCTACTAAGACCTAATGCAAAGCATACTCCATATCAAGCAAAGTTTATTGTCCCAAAATCATTTAATAAGTTGGATCTTAGAGATTATTTATTTGGTTTATATGGACTAAGGGCAATGAATATTACAACACAATTATTACATGGTAGATACATTAGAATGAGTGCTTTTTCAGGTAGATTCAGGGGCCCTCAGATTAAAAAAATGACAATTGAAATGGAACAACCATTTATTTGGCCGGAAGAACCAGAAAAGGGTGAAGTTGCACGTTGGAATGAAGAATTCCAAAATGAATTGAATAAATATAAGGAACAAAATCAAATGAGTACAGGTTCTGATATTAACAAAGCTACTACCGCTTTTGGTGGTGTATTGGGTCAATATGAATCAGGCGCTGAACCATTCATTCCAAGATTCTGGAAGAATCAAATTGTAAATAAAAGAGATAGGGCTGAAAGACAAGTCGAATATATGGAACAGTTGTTGAAAATTGACAAATACGCCAATCCTAAGGAAATGACTAAATAAAACTTACCAGAATTAAATGCATATTGCTTGAACATATATTGACATTAATACATAGAAAACTAAAATATTCTTCATGTAAATAAATAAAACAAACTTTACTCTATATTGTAATTTTTAAAGATATGCGATTTTTCTATACTGATATTAAAGAAGATCTATATAATATATATAATGCGTGACAGCCAGTCGAAAATAGTTCATTCAATTGACGGTTAAAAGAAAACTTTCCGAATCGAAATATAACAAAGGATCAGAACCATCTTGTCTGGCAACAGCAGCACAAATTTCATATATTCCTCGTTCTACAGGAAATAATTCAAAATCTAAACAAAATGACTTATCAATTTGAACTTCTCTGGATAGTGTTCCGTTGTACAAAACCTTTCGGTTTGATTTAGGAAGAATTTTTGATGTGTTATGATCCAGAATCCATATATTCAAAGTTCGTAATCCAGATTTTAAGTTTTCAGTATTCTTTCTCATGACATCTAACTTTAAGGTTAATTTAACATCATCACCAACTTCGACAGAAGTTTTATTAGTTTTGAGTTGGATATTGAACGGGGATTTTCCCTTGTAAATTGTAGAGACCATTTTTGAATCAAATTTTTCCAAGAATTTTCTAAAGTCTACAGACCCACTGATTGAGTTATCGTGGAAGAATTTCCAATCACATTTTAATTTGTCGAAAATATACTCTCTACACCAGAATGATTCTCTCATTTCAATCTCTTGTTCTCCACTCAGTCCACTTTGGATAAATTGTCTACCCTCAACGATATTGGGAATACGATTCTTGCTAAAACCATTATTTGTGAATTCGATCTTTCTTACAGGAATGATCATTCTCAGAGCATGATTAGCTTCTATCAAGTACTTTTTACTTGCAAAGTCATCAAACTCAACCTTTAAATACAGGCCATCTAGCCACGAATTTCTAAAGTCTAATAAAAGAAGAACAAAATCATTTATGCTGATACTTGAATCATTCTCTAGTTTATTATGTATGTATGAGATCCAATCAACTTCTGAGTTACTATCAGATATTTTTTCATTTAATGAGATAATATCCAGACTTGCAACCTCTACTGTCTTTCTTATTGTTACTTCATAAGGTATGACTAATTCCTTGAGGTAAATATGATTTGCATCAAAAGATGTCATCCCATATTTAATCACTAACCTAACTTCTGTGAAATCAAAAGGTGCATTAGTAGCATCCACTTCAACTTCTATTTGAACATCCTCTCCTGGTTGTAAACTTTTAGGGGCATTGAGAATCTTTATCGATGAATCCTGGAGGATCGTTAATTGTTTTTCAAGTGCGTAAAGTTCATCCGATTGAAGATTCTTCCAGTAATCACTCTTCATCTCAACCTCTATGTTAGTAACCGCATGAAATTTTAAGTAATCTATTGCACAGTTTAACGACTTATTTCTAATGTTTATAATGATTTTGGTTTTTGTGCCATCTAATATCATCAATGAATTTCCAGCAGTATTAGATTTATTCATTACTTGAAGTTGTGGTTGCTCTGGAAATATTTTAATGTTTAAGGATTTGTATCTGCATCTTTCATTGGCTATTGGTTGATCATCAGAGTCCTCATTTCCATTGCCCGTATCTTCTGTATTATTGGAATCTATTATCTTTTTACGAGTCTCAGACAAAACAATTTTAAACTTTTGTAGAGGTAGTCCAAATATAGACATACAGAGATGATCAATATTGCATATTTTTTTAGTAGTAGCCTTCTTAATTAAAACGGGGATGGTTATGCGACGAAGTGACTCTGCCTTAATAATGTATGGATTAATCATCGTCAGATAAATATCTTTCAATTCGCAAAATTCGAAGACTTCAGAATCGAATTGTAGATCAGTTATATTTAAATCAAACTTAAATGGATTTTGCAATGTACATGTAAATTCTACTTTATCCCCAACTAGAAATATATTATCGAAGTTTTCTACTGCCTTTGAAGAAATAGTTGACAGATTACTGTCTTTAAAGGGATTAAACACCTCTTCAGTATTAACTTTTAGTGAAACATCAGTCATATATGATTTATCAACGTTCGAGATTGCTGTTTCGATAGGAAGTTTTGAACTATCAGTACCAGGTTCATCAAATTCTAGTCTCTGAAAAGTACCACCTCTAACAATAAACGGATCCCAATACGTAGAAATAGACTTGTCGGATATACATGGCAACAGCTGTTCGTTTAGTAAAGACTGTTGTTCTGAGGGATTTAGTAGATGTGTGTAATCTGTTATTAATTGCAATGATAATTTGGAAACAATATTTGTGTCTTTGAATTTATTTGCGACTAATAGACATAGATTTAGCGCATTTTTCTGTAAAGATAGCCATGTCATGTCGATCGCATCATTGACTGATATTTCTGGATGTCTCTCAGATACACCATATAAATCTAGGATATGCTCTATGATTTTTCTGTGGTCAGTAGACCAAGACAGTTGTTCTGCTGATGAAAATAGACCAACAAGGAGCAGCCTTAAAACAAATGCTTGTTTTCTTTTAAAGCCTAAAACCTTAAATACTTGTGCTAAACTGCAATAGATATTGAATTGGGACTCAACTGACATAGATTTTAATTGTAAATCAAATAGCCTATTTGCAAATAGATATATTTCTTCTTTTGTAAATGCTACATGATCTGAAATGTCGGATGGTATTAAATTATCCTGTGGTTTACCTTTTACGATATTTTCTAGAATTTCTGGACTTAAATTATTGGAACCATGGCATGCAAGGACAAAAGTTAATGTTTTCAACATAAAATTACAGTAAACAATATTTGGCGCATACTCACTATTATTGGCTAAACTTAATTCATAATAATACAAAACTTTTTCAGACATGCTACTGATTAGACGAGGCAGATTTATTTGATCCACATCGATATCTAAGAATGATGCAGTGATATTTACTGAATTTCTAGGAGATTGCATGGTTGAGATACTATTTCTTGGTACGTTTGATTTTGATAAACTCTCTCGTGAATCATTTGGTGATTCCATGGTTTGTACAGGACACAATAAACCAATTAATTCAGGAATTTGGAATGGAACATTGAGGTACGATAGAGATATAAAGCAAATAGCGACACCATCCATTGCCGAAGCTAGCCAAAGAAAGTCACGCAGTTTATAAAGTAATGTCACAGATTCTGTGAAACTCCTTAGTGCATCAGAATATCTCCCCGCTAATAATTGGAAATTACCTAGAATTTTTAATTGTCTGCCTTTTGATTTTTGTTGGGCTTTAGTATCTGATGTGGACAGACTATTTGCTAATTTTATTGAAGCAGATCTTTTAATATTGTTAGTCGTTATTTCGAAAGAAGACATTCTTTTTGATGTATTTGATGCGGATTTTGGTGAATCAGTAGGGTTAACCAGAGCATTTTGACCGTACCTTGTAATAACAGCCTTTGCAATCGAAATACCGCCAATTGCACCTGGAGATCGTAATGTTACATGCTTATATGAAGAATAATATTGTGTCAATGCTTCAAGAAAATTCCTACCGATATCACATAATATTGTCTCTAAATTTTTTGGATGTATCAAGTCTGAAGTAAAAATATTTGGTAGACTAGTACTTTCATTGTTGTAGTGGTCATTTGTATAAATTAAATTAAATGATATTGCAGTTTGATATTTATCTTTTAATATTTTTAAATTTGATTCAATTGCACTCGTATCATTAACTAGACCAATTATAATAAATGTCTTTCTAAACGGTTCAAAATCATATAAGAAGAGATCTAGTGAATCATTATGACCAAGGAGACTGAAATCAAATAACAATCTACCTTTTGGGAAACCTTGGGGTGTAAATAGGGAACTATCGATTGGTGTAATATCTAACAATCTAATTTCCGAATAATCTTTCAACTTATTTACTGAGTTAATAAATTCACTTTTCTTCCACTTACCAATTGGAATGACCAATGTACGAATTCGTGCTGGACTAACGTAACTTGGATACTCCGTTAGTGAATTCATTGTTGCAGCACGATCTAATATGTATACACTCAACTGTCGATATATTTCAAAGTGACACTAGCAGATAAACAGAGCGATTGATATCGGGTGCTAAATATATAAGGGCGATCAGCTTAATAGAGTAATTTTCGGACAGATAAAAGTACTTTCTGTTATGTGATTAAAGTATATAAAGAAAGTTTATATCTTTTATTGGTAAGATTTATGCTTTCATTCGAATCAAATAATTTCATCGCTACGTCTTACTTAAAAAAATACGGTGAAACCGTTAAGGGCCTATTTAGTTAATGAAAGGACAAAACTTTCATCCAAATATACATATTATTGTTGGGATTTGTTAAATATTATGTATAATATCTCAATAAAATAAACTATTGTGAATGAGTTTTCATTAATTGAGAAAAAAAATTCTATATGCAGGCATTATATAGGTGTACGAGAAAGAGATCAATCTATTCTACGTTTGCTTTTTCATTTAATGCTTTCACTGTTCCTTCAACGATAGCCAGATGTTCAGCAGTATGAACTCGTGTTTCATATTCTTCCAAAGTTTCTTTATTTGGTATAATTTCTAATTTTTTTACAATTAACGGTTCACCTTTATCGACTTCTTCGATGACATAATGTACCATACAACCTGCAGTTAAAGGTTTGCCACTATCTTGACATTTCTGCCATGCCATTTGAATGGCATGTGTAGTTCCATCAAATGCGCCAGGTAACGCTGGATGTAAGTTAATAATTGGTAAATTACCAACACTTGATAAGAAATTTGGGCCCAAAATTAGTAACCAACCTGCGCAGACCACTAAATCAGGTTTATCTTCTAACACCACTTGAGCTAAATCTCTTTCGAATTGAACTCTTGCCTTATAACGTGCATCTTTATCATCCTTTGGGATATCCTTGGTATATTTATACAGAGAGTGAACGTTTGTTGGAATATTCACGTTTTGGGCCCTTCTTAAACCATATGCATTCTTACTAGAGGATATCACGGATACAATCTTACCAGAACCCAGTCTACCCTCGTTCTGAGCATCGATCAATGCTTGCAAATTGGAACCTGATCCAGAAATAAGTATCGTTATTCTTCTTGACATCTTATAAAAGGAACCTATCCTACCGAACTAGCTAATTCTGAGATACAGATACCAACGTGAACTGGATCGTTCCTCACACCCACACCAGTATCCCAATAATCTGGAGCATGACTGCCTTATATAACAGACATTCACAATCAATCTTGAATCTCCAGTAATGAAAATCGCAAACAGAGTCACATCAAGTTTCTATCCGCGCCGTTCCGTCTCATTGTACAGACAACGGTTTAAAACGGTTTGCAACGTTGGTGGATTGTGGTATATGTGATTGTTCGTTGTTGTACTATAGTTTGACCATTTCAGACAAGGTGCCTGTCAAGTTTGGTAATTGTGCAATTATCAAATTATTGCACTTTTGGGTTTATTTTGATTTATAACCCATACACCACGCCTACCATTCGTATTTACCATTGTAGGAAAGATCCAAAATATATTGAAAAATATCAATGGGACTCACGATGAGATCTATTTGTGAAGAACATTTGATAGTTCGGATATGATTGTATTTTGTGTGTGTAGCCAGACTAGAAGGGTTTTCCAACTTCGGGTGTTGATTCAGAGGTAGTTTTGAATGGGAATATGTTGCAGTTTTCAATAGATCAACCACCGAACTCTGTGGATGAAATACCAGAATATATAGCTGTCAGAATTGAAGAAGTTATGGAAACACTTAAACTACTGAAGGTTCCCCAATTGAAATCATTATGTAGAGCATGTAAATTGAGTGCTAATTTCAGAAAAGCTGAACTGATTGAAAAATTAACTACATTCTTTAATGATTTGTTTAAGGATCCAAATCAAATGATGGATAATTTCAGTTGTATTAAATATTTATTTGAAAAACTAGCTGAAGATAGTCCATTACCTGTGTTTCAGGATTTGGTAACAGCACGATATTACAATAAAAGTTTTGATACTGTAAATGTCGAACAGAAAGCATCAGGATCAAAAACCACTACAACAAACAAAAATGCTTCAAGAAAGACAATAATGAGTCCCTATGCTAATACAATTCATTTTGAAGAATCACCTTTTTATAAACTAGAAAAATTAGTACCAGAGTCTGCTCAGAAAATTTACGTTACAAATGGTAGAGGTACATGTACTATTAAATTTAAACTCACTAAGGAGGATTTCATATCTCTGAAAAATGATGAAAATCAAAGATTGTACCTTCTTTGTGGAATGCTAAATCCACTAGGAACAAGAGGGAAGGAAGTAATACAATTTCCAACACCTAACGAAATACAGATGAACGGACAAGTAGTGAAAGCAAAAGTCAATGGGATTAAGAATAAAAAAGGTACTGCAAAACCGGCAGATCTTACAACTTACCTTACAGATGATAACAAACAAAATATTTTCCAGTTTGTTTATGCATTTACTGTAACGGAATACTTATTATACATATATATTGTTAGAGTGATACCTCCAGAAGTGTTATTAGAACAAATACTATCGCAACCAAAAATTTTAAGAGCAGCCACACTGTATTACTTAAAACAGACGATGAATGAAGATACAGATGATGATTTAATCACGACATCCACAGTAATGAGTTTAAATTGTCCCATCTCATGTATGAGAATGAAACATCCAGCTAAATCAACAGCCTGTAAACATTTGCAATGTTTTGATGCATTATGGTTTTTACATTCACAAATTCAAGTTCCTACATGGCAATGTCCTGTTTGTCAAATTCCTGTTAAGCTTGAACAATTAGCAATAAGTGAATTTGTTGAAGAAATATTAGAAAAATCAGATGATGATATAGAACAAGTTGAACTTTCAGCTGACGGTTCTTGGGAACCTTTCGTCGATGAAAATACCCAAAAAAATGGTTCAGATTCGGATACAGATACAGATGAGGGCATAATTAATAAAAAGGAAAACGCCATCAGTGAACTATCCAAGTCAGTATTTCAAGGGAATAATGACCATTCCGCAGAAAATAGAAATGAACCGATTGTCATTTCTCTAGATAGTGATGAAGATCATGACAACGACTATAATGAAAACACAACTAATAATGATGAGATAAATAATCAAGAAGGCCAAAGTAATATAATTGGAACGTATATGGATACAAGTAGAATTGGGAAAAGTCTCGATCCAAAAATCAGTCAAAATACGCCTACGATGAAACGATTCAATCCAGACTTGAGTACCAATTATCTGGAACGTACATCCGGGAGATTAACGAATATTTTAGGTGAAGAACCTTTAAATTCTAATAATAGTACACCTTTACGAAATAAGAATTTCGAACAGAGGCATCCCAGTATATTAAATGAGCAGATAAAATTCCCACAATATCTACAAAGCAATCCTTTTATTACTGGTAATAACGTAAATGCTAGTAATGAACCATCTAGAACATCATCTCTTTCGACAGAGATTATGACAAATCCAAGGGTAACATTTAATGAACAGGAGAACAATACTAATATTGATAATTCAGGCATAGATGTTCCTGATAGTATTTATGAGCAATCTAATTATACTCAGGTAAATAATGATACATCAAATGGAAGGAAGGAGGATAATATAGATCCAAACATTTATTCTACATCTTTTTCTTTATCTGGATATGATTCGACAATGAACCTGTTAAAGGATAGCTTAGGATCATCAAGGGATCAATCAACAATTCCAGATATTCCAGAAATTCCTACAACGTCTGCTAATCAAACTAGAACAACTTTACCTCAATTGCCGGATCTTCCATCATTAGGGAATGCAGCAGAAACAGAGGAAATATATGATCGTTCTAAAAATGTTGGCCTTTCCCCTGAAAGTAAGTTTATCCGATCAAGAGTATCAAGTATGATGAAGAGACCAATAATCGCTCCATTTCAACCGAGACGAAATAACTCAAATTCACTGCCACAAAAAAGACAATTTTCTGATTCATCAACACTGAATTCATCCTATAATGACGGCAATGTTTAATTACACAATGAAATGCATTACTTAAATAGTTACTGTGTATTTATAATATATATTACATGTTTTATACTCAAAAATGATAGATATTAATGATGCAATTAGTTAATGAATGGAATCCATACGCCTACGGTATTTCTATATTGGATATAATTGTTTCCAAAAAACGAAACCAAATATTCTTCTTCAACTTTAATTCTTTTACTGAAAAATCTCCATAGTACCAGGGCAAATAATAAGAAGGAGATTGGATTTAGTAAAACCATTTGTAAACCTAGCGCCCACCAAAAGAACCCAAAATAACTAGGATGTCTGAATTTAGAATATAATCCTGTAGTGACTAAAATGTGGTCCTTTTCCTTTCTTCTCTTTAAAATATGCGAAAATGATTGAGCTGCTGTGTACATAGCAACTGTTCTTATATATTGTCCTAGAACTGCCAACATAAGACCAATACTGATGATATAAAAATGGAACCCATGAAAACTTTTCATATTTGGGAAAAATAAATATTCGATCAGACATTCAACGATTGAAAATGAATGAGCTCCTATGTATTCCCTACCATTACTAAACAATAAAAATGAATCCGAATGAACTTTTCCAGGGTTGTATTTTGCTGTGATGAAATATTCTAGGAAATGGAAAAGGGCTAACGCAATTATATAGATGTTAATGCTTTTGAAATGTAAGACACTTAACAATCCTAAAAATAGTCCCAATATTATACCCAGTATGAATGATGTTGCAGATATTAGCGCAGGCGAATTCTGCGTAATATTTGCATATGGTTTACCATCAATAATTATTGGAAGATCAGATACACTTGAGCTCGAGCTCGAGCTGTCGGAAGGCCTTTGGTCAGACATGTTGCCAATTTTTATTTGTACTTGAGGTATAACTGCTCAAATAACTAAGATTTTAACATAATACAATCTTGAACTGTCTAAGTTTGGTCTTATATATATATAGTTCATTAAAAGTTTCATTTTTTTTATTTGCGTTTCTTCGATGCCTGATATTTTCCCGATTAGGTAAAATACATGAAACAATCATTATAGACTTAATGAACCTCAATAAACCTGTTCTTCCAAGTTAGCAAAAAAAATTGTTTATATTTATATATATGTACTTATATGTTTTACATATTTGCAATTTAGTTTCCATTTCCACCAAGACGTTGCCCTGTCCCACGGAAATTGCCTGTAGTGGCAGTACTGACACCTGAGGATTGGGCAGATGTGGAATCATTGGAGCCCGATGGACCACCTCTAGGTGTTGGTGTAGTGTCGCTATTTCTAGTAGAGCTTTCACCACCTAATCTCTCACCAGATCCTTTAAATACTGAAGAAAATAACCCACCAGAAGAAGGAGAAACTATAGTAGTGGCATGTCTCTGGCTAGGAGCAATTCTGAAGATTGTCTCATAAACGAAGATGAACCAACGTGGGGCACAAAATTTACCACCTGGTGCTCTACCATAACTTGGATGTTTTCTTGTAATAAAACCCCATACTGGTCCCAATGTTCTTGTATCTAAACATAAATATATGTAACCGGCAAACGTACCAATTAAAGATATGAGAACGTTACCATCATTGAAAATGAAAGATGTTGCCAATTGAATCAATGGAAAATATTTACCATAAACAGGTATAAAGCCTTGAAATAAGATTTTTGTGTTGGCATTATCAACTGCCCATGTAAATGTTAAACATGATGTGAAAGCACTTGTTAAAACCAAAGATGCTGCAACACCATACACGTAAGCAGTTGCGTTAACTATAAGTAGTATGCAAAAACAAATATAAAAAGCGTAATCAATGGATGGATTTGCTATACTTGTGATAAAGAAGTGTTCATTTTCTAATTGTGAAGATCTAGTAAAGATTTGATAGACTTCAAATAAAGCAGGCATTGCTTGTGCAGGAAGAATCATGCACGATGTAACTAGTCTCCAAAATTGAAAATATCTAAAAGTTTCATTCCATTGAAAGATGAAGTAACCAAAATTAACCAGTTGTAAGAGGTATAAAGAGTTAACAATACATAGTAGAAGGGCTATTGCTCGAGTCACCGGTGGTATACTATCCCATATTGTTCTAAAAGTAGGGTTTGCTGTTCTCGAAGAACTGGAACTCGATGGGCGAGATCCACTACTTCCCAACGTATGAATATTCCTTGGTGCCATATTTTTTTCTAATAGTACTATCAACCTACTTCACTATCTACAACCTTGGCAACTATAAAAGATACACAAATTGAACTGATTCCTTAATAAAAAAATTCGCCTCATTAATATTATTAGGTCTTATTTGCAATTTTCCCGCAATGTCAAAAATTTTCAAGATGCCGGAATACAGTTGATATATTTTATTGCAGCTCATCTCAAGTAGATATGATATAGATTTAGTGATTAAAACTCTTTGTAACTCATTGTTATCGGTGTGTTAAAGTATTATATAAGTGGATTAGGATGGCCGTTAGATCCAATAGACAACTTCTTACAAAGGGTAAGAATTATGCTAATCAACAACTAAAGAAATTCGGTACCGATGAGGTCAGTTTTGACAAGGATTCCAGACTGGATTATCTAACAGGTTTCCATAAACGTAAACTACAAAGACAAAAGAAAGCACAAGAAAATAACAAGGAGCAGGAAAGATTGCTGAAAATTGAGGAAAGAAAGAAAGTGCGTGACGAAAGAAAGAAACAGATGGATGAACAAATGCGTAGATTCAAAGAAACTCTTGACATTCAAGCAGAAATCGAAGAACTTCAAAATGGAAAGAAAAAGAAGGAAGATAATTATGACTCCAAAAATGAATCAGATGGATCATGGGATGGATTTTCTGATGAAGAAAATTCTGATTCTGTTAAACCAATCTTAAAGCCAAATCATCTTTCTACATCTGTCTATTCAGATGAAACTACAGTTAATGTTGAATCCTTAGAACCAAATGAGAATTTTGAATTTTTAGCAAAATTGAACAATGTTAAACTGGAACAATCAGAAAAAATTTTGGATCAAAGTATAACAAGAGCTAAAAAATATGCTAAATTCTTAGGAATGGGTGAAGTGAAGGAAAAGAAGAAAAAGAAATTTAGATATTTAACTAAAAATGAAAGAAAGGTTAATCAAAGGAAAGCTTATAATAATAAGCATAGAGGTCCACCTAAATAATCATACCTCATTCTCTTAGTAGTGCATTTTGTGACATTTCTTATTAAGTAGTATTATACAAATTTTTAAGCATATCGGTCCCAGACATTTTTTAAAGTAGTATTCATTACATAATTATTACCGACAGGAGCAGATCTAGTTTTTGACTTGTCTGTTAGTATATTCAGATTCTAATTTGAATATAACCCAGTTGGCTCTTCGTATAATCTCTAGGTAGTATAATTCACAATCAAAAAAGATGAACTTATGAATGTTATTTTGAGAATAGAAAAAAACCCAGATCCACCAGAACCTGATGACAAAATCTAAATAGATACCCAAGTAATATACTCTTGGCTTAAACATCATTTTAGATTTTCTTAATTCTATTATTGATGGAATCATCCAATCCATTCTGACATCCCAAAAAAAAGCATAACTTGAATTTAAAAGAAGGAACCATGATTGAACAGTATAAAATGTTGAGGACAGTTCTGTACTATTGTGTATTCTTAAGTACCATGTACATATTATGACAGGCAAGTTCAAGCAATATTTACCTGTATTGAATAGCAATGATTTGTCCTTCACTAAATAATATTCCCTTAGACATTGAAAAATTCTGACACCTGATGGTAGCGAAGATAAAAACAAATCAAAATGAGTTAATGGTTTGCCTAGGTTTAATGATGTAAATAATGTGAAACTTATCAAAGGTTTATTGAATGATGTCAACGTATCAGATAATAAAATATACACGTTTCTTAATGGAAATGGAGTTGATTCAATTAGCAATAATCTTTTAGTACAATATCTCATTATGTCAGATTCCCTGAGGATTACAAATATAATTGTCAAAAATTGAAATAATGGTAATGAATGATAAACGAAATGGCTCGTACCATATAAATCATTTTCGTTCCAGTTATTAAAAACTACATTGCTTAATATGTGACACGGTATAAAAATTTTAGTTAATTTTAGTGCAAATGCGTAAGAAAACCTTTGCAATTGACCATTTGTTGGTGGTTGATGCATATCACCCGGTAATCTTAATTGAAGTACTAACATGAGGTCGATCTTATAAGAATTCAAATATTTAATAATGAAGTACCATATCCAAACCGCAAAAAATATTAAAACATTCAATTTCTGAGGTGTAGGAGTTTCCAAAAAACCCAAAAATGTTTCAGCCTTACTGCTGCTCATCTTTTTAAGTACTCGATATCCCCGTATTATAGTAAAATGCTTGATTTAATCTGTTAATATATCATATAAAAACATATATATATCTTAATTCACCAAAATTTAAAGATGTTCGCCAGAAAACGTAAATAACAGTTTGTATGCCGCGTCATAATAAAATGCATGAGAATATAATATATTAAAGAGAAACATTAGATACATGAGAAGATATGTAGATAGAATGAGTAGAAATGCAACCAATAATAGCTACAATTCGGTTAAAAAAATAATAATTAATTTTCGAATGATTCCCATTCACCAAGTTCGATGGCAGTACCTAGAACAAGTTTAGTATGCTCTGCCATGTGGCTTGTACTTAATTTATCCAGGGTATCCATTGTACTGTGGATAAACTTGTTTGTTTGCTTAAATTCACTCTCGATAACAAATGAACCTGGATAACCATTTTTGGTGGCACTACCATGATCACTACAAGCATATCCACATTTAGTTTCGATATATGGGATGCTTAGATAGGAGTCGATAACCAATTTAACGAAGTCGGTTAAGTTTTTATCGGTATAGTCGACGATGACACCAACATGTTCATTTTTCTCATCGGGAACGAAACCTGTCATATCTTGTTGTAACATTGCTACAACTTTCTTATCGTGGCCAGCATAAGATCCGAAAACATCTAGAGAACCCAATAAACCACCTTCTTCAGCGGAATAGAAATGGAATTCAACAGTATTTTTTAGTGTGGTACCTCTAGTGGCAAGATATCCAACAAATAATCTTAGGGCTTCTAAATTTGTAACTGTCCCTGAACCATTGTCATCGGCACCTGGCGCAGGTAAGAAAGATGGGAATAACAGATTAATACTATCCAAATGAGAACCTAAGACGATGATATTATCTGGGTTCTCAGAACCTTTGAATTTGACAATGATAGAATATTGTTTCCACTCCTCATGATCAAAATGTTCGATTGTCACCATATCTTTTGGTAAAATATGAACTATTTTATGGATGTGTTTAGATAACCATTCAGCAGCCTCAAAACCTTGTCTTGATTTGTAATAACGAGTATAAAAACTAGTAAAAGCAGCAAGATTATCATACATACTGTCCTGATTTATGTCTTTTATCAAGGAATGAACCGCTTCAGAGTTATTCATTGATGTTGGGAAAGAATATTGAGGAACGGCTGGCTCCTCATGAGAAGAGTGCAGCAAAGGATTGGAAATTTCATGCTTGGTAATATCAAAGAATTTAACACCTCTTCTCAATAAAATTAGTTTTTCAGACTCCTTAACTGTAATAATCTCATCTTCGCTTATCTGTAGGACCCTAATTGGGTCAAAGGGAAACCCTTGTGCAAAAGAACCCACAGTGGCAATCCACGATACTAATGTCAATAACTTCATATTTATTAGTTTGCTTTATTATGATATTATATGCAAACGTTAAAGGTATGAAAAGTATAATATATATCTTGTTTTATATCTTTTTTTACTATTGCCATCTTATTTTCCTTTTTTTTTTTCACAATGCAATGTAACTTGTTCAACCTTAATTGAAAATGGAAATATGTAAACCAACAGTATATAACATATAGAACAGTTGGTAATGAGAAGAAATTCAATAAAACAAACAAAGCTAGTTTTTAAATAAGAGTATTTATTTGATTCACCCTTACTGTAAAATATTAAGCATTGCAGAGGGCCCATGAAAGAGATAGCTAATTACGTTAGAGATGACGATGACATCGCATTCGAATATGGATTACAAACGACACCACAGAACATTACTGCATGGGTAATATATTTAGATAAGTGGAAGGAACAATATAAAAATGGTATAAGGTCGAAGGAAGCGGTCCTATGGCTTTATAGAAGATACTGTCAAGAATTTAAAGATAATGTTGATGTATGGACAGACTATATAGAGTGGAACATAGAGAATAATATTAATAAATCATATAAAGACACTGCAAACCTTTACAAAGAAAGTCTGACACATTGTAAAAATAAATGTGAGAAATTGTGCATAGCTTTTTTAAAGTTTACGATTCAACAGAATGATCTAGAACTGATACGAGAAGCATTTGATGTTGGACTATCTTTAATACCGAAACAGTCTCACTTCAAATTTTGGGATGTGATACTTAAATTTATTAGAAACATTCTTGGACCCCTTTTGAAGGAAGAGAAGGTAGTCGAACAAACACAAATTGAAGGGATAGGGAGTGTTTTAGATATCCTTTTTCAAAACGATGAGCATAAAAGTAAAAGAGAAAACTGGAGTAAGAATATTTGGATATCTCAGTTTATGGAAAGATATCTATTGGTTTGTCCGGATAATGAAATTGTTGATATACTATTGATCTTAGGGGAAACAAATGATTTTAGTCGTATTAAGAACTTATATGCCAAATACTTGTTTAAAAATAAGAAATATCATGATATAAAGCCATCTGAAGATATGCCATTTTCATTAAATATTACATATCTTAATGCATTGGAGCAACTGGATGATGAACCTGAATACAACACCTTTATTCAAGTTTTAAAAGATGTTTTCACATACAATCAAACTTCTCTAAATTTGATTATGGCTAAGCATTTGATTAAGAGGAGGAACTTTGATTCAGCTGAAAGTTTACTGCACAAAGCATTACTGAAAACGTATGATATTGAAGATTTTAGCAAGATTTTCCAATTGAGAATCGATTTTGAACAAGCAATAATTGACTCCTGTTTGACTGCGTTAGAAAATGGTAATACATCAGTAAATAATCTTAATATAAGTGATTTATTATCAGTTCATCTTAAAAAATTACAAGAATTAGTAAATTCTTACAGAATCAATTTAAGTGATTTGTATGTAAGAAGAAATCCCAATAAGATCAGCACCTGGTTAGAAAGAACCGAATTATATTCTACTAAAAGAGAAAAGTGTAACGTTTTTGCTGATGCCATTTTGAAAATTGATCCTCTACAGGTGAAAGAGCGGGGTACATTGGGAGAGCTTTGGTGTCGCTATGCTCAGATATACTGGGATAGAAAGGATTTTGATTCAGCAAGGGAACTATATGAAAGGTCCCTAAAAGTTCCATTTCCGCATTTAAACGACTTAGAAATCATATGGAGTCGGTGGATTGAAAACGAGTTAGAGCAATTTGGCACCCAAAGGGCATGTCTTTTATTAGAATCAGCTTTAAAAGTTCCAGAAAATCCAATGGCGATTTTAGATCAATATGAAAATTCAAAAACTAATATTCCAGCAGAGGCAATAGTCTTCCACTCGTTAAAATTGTGGTCATTGTATCTTGATCTAGTTGAATCTAGTTTGGGGACCAATTCTGATGATGTAGACCATATCTACAAAAAAACGGTAGACATTTATGAAAATATGATAAAGTTGAAGTTGATTACCCCAATACTATTTGTCTCTTTTGCAAATTTTGCAATGCAAAATAATGATCAGCTCAAAAGTTTCCAAATATACGAACGTGCAATTTCGTCATTTCCACCTGAGGTTGACTTCGAAATATGGAATATATATTTAAACCGAGTAATCGACTCATCCCTACCAACTGAACATGTTAGAGATTTATTTGATGAAGCATTATCAACATTAATTATACATGAAATAGATTGTAAATCGATTTACCTTCTTTATAATACATATGAAGAAAGACATAGCGGAGTGACCCAGAGCACCATATCGAAACTAATTGATGGTGCTAAAAATATCAACAATAAATTTGTGGATAGTAAATTACATCTCTGGGACCTTGCAATAGAAAAAACGAAAAATCAATTTGGTCTATTAGCAACCAGAAGTCTCTATGAGGAATGTATTCAAACCATTCCGTGTGACAAAGTTACCAGTTATATCGTGTCATTTGCAAAATTAGAAACTACATTGGGTGAGATTACACGTGCAAGAGAAATATTGGAGTACGGGTCAAGACTCCTACCTCCAGGAAGAAATGAACCTTTATGGAAATACTGGGAAGAATTCGAATTAACACATGGTGATAAAGAAAAATACAAAGATATTTTAAGGTTGAGAAAGAAGCTAGACGAAGAAATGAAGGTAGACACAGAACAAGTTAGTCAAGTGAGTGGAAATGTTGCATTTGTTGCATCAAAGTATGCACATGCAGGTAAAAAACATGATGAATCCACTATCAATCCAGAAGAAATAGACCTACATTTGTAGATAATTTATTATTAATATATACATATACTCTCTTAGACCACAATTTTATATATCAGACTATCACTACTATACTAATAATAGACTAGGCTCGATTATAAAATGACTGTAATACACCCACACATATCACGGTGTGGGTGTTATATATAAAAATATTTTTTATGCGTTTGAACAAAAAAAAATGACAAAACAATTTCGCCTTTGTGTGGAATTAATTTCAAGAGAAACTCAGTCTACGCTCCTCGGGCAAGTTCTTTCTAAGTTAGGCAGACAGTTCTATGCCACCTGTCTAAGTTTCTTTGTTAGCCCCCATTGGAAATGTTACTGTTGGTTCTAGCAGTTTACATCATCTCTTGGCCCTGCAATTATTCTGTTCTATCATTATTGTAGTAACTAAATTCTAGTTAGTGAATAACAGTTACTAACAATACTTACATATATATCAGAGTTTATAACTGATTTTTACTACTTTATTTTCCCTTTAATATAAGAACGATAATACAATAAGATACAATGCCTCCAAAATTTGATCCAACTGAAGTCAAGTACTTATATCTAAGAGCCGTTGGTGGTGAAGTTGGTGCTTCCGCTGCCTTAGCTCCAAAGATTGGTCCATTAGGTTTATCCCCAAAGAAAATTGGTGAAGATATTGCTAAGGCTACCAAGGCTTTCAAAGGTATCAAGGTTACTGTTCAATTAAAGATCCAAAACAGACAAGCTACTGCTTCTGTTGTTCCATCTGCTTCTTCTTTAGTTATTACTGCTTTAAAGGAACCACCAAGAGACAGAAAGAAGGACAAGAACGTCAAGCACAGTGGTAACTTAGCTTTAGATGATGTTATTGAAATTGCCAGACAAATGCAAGAAAAATCCTTCGGTAAGAACTTAGCTTCTGTTACCAAGGAAATCTTAGGTACTGCTCAATCTATTGGTTGTCGTGTTGATTTCAAAAACCCACACGATGTCATTGAAGGTATCAACGCTGGTGAAATCGAAATTCCAGAAAACTAAGGATATCGTATATAAAAAATACCAAATATTCCATTCCACCTCATTTCTATACTTTAATACAAGGTTTTAATTTGATAAAGTCTTCCGAACGTTATTTTGTTTTTTTTGTTTTTTATTTTCCTGGTAAATTTAATCCCTAATTGTAGACTTAATGACTCCACTACTCTTTCATTTTACTTACATTTCTTATATGAAGTTTGACAACACTCTGGTGCCTTTTAATTTGAACTTAGATTCAAATAAATGCCGTATTAGGTTCCTATTTTGGCTCAAACAATATTAAACTGACGCTTACTCATCAAGCCAGTCCTTCAATGACTGGATTGATCCATCTTTCAAATGTCAGAAATTTTTCCGTAATCTTTACTTGTTCTTGTTTTCTTGTTTTCTTCCACTAATTAGTATTTAAAAATCTTGATAAACGGATGTAAAATGTATCTACTCAGTTAATTTGATATGTATTTTGATATAAAGTATATAGTTTAAAAGTAGCTTATATTTTATTCCTTAAATCACGATTTAATTTATGACTATCTAATCTTTTTTATATAGGTATTTCAAAGCGAGAATAGTATTTAGTTACATAAAAAATATTAGTAGTCTTCAATCTTATATAATATATTAAGGTGGTTAAGGAAGTGTGACTAATGTCTAAATTTAAATGGAAGGACCTGCTTCAGCTTAATTCAGATACTGATTCATACCTATCACCATTATCATGTATGGCACATGTAGATGTCAATGCTTTCTTTGCGCAATCTGAGCAGATCCGGTGTGGTTACGCTAAAGATGATCCAGTGGTATGTGTGCAGTGGCAATCAATTATAGCTGTTTCATATGGTGCTAGGAAGTATGGTATTTCTAGAATGGATTCAATTGAAGATGCAATGAAGAAGTCTAATAATAAACTAATCCCAGTTCATACAGCGGTCTTTAAAAGAGGCGAAGATCATTGGCAATATCACGACGGCTGTGGTCCCTGGCATAAAGAAAAGGATAAACAAATCCCAGCATATTTATATAAAGTTTCATTAGATCCATACAGACGAGAAAGTAGGAAAATATACAAAATATTTCAGAAATATTGTAAACGAATCGAGAAGGCTAGTATAGATGAAGTCTTTATAGATTTAGGGAATTTATGTTTTGAAAGATTAATGTTTAGTGCAGATACAGATTTTGTGTATGAAAATCTTCCAGGTGTGATGGAGTTGAGAAGAATATTTGAAAATGGTAACTATGATCTTAATTCTGAACTTCCCTTGGTGCCAGCAGAATTGAAATCATTAGAGTTCAAAGGAGTTGTTTACAATCCAGGTAATAAACCACTAATTGAGGATTGGGATGATGTGATATTTGCAATAGGATCTAATATTATTCAATATATTAGAGAGCGTATTGAAAAGGCTCTAGGTTATACTACATCAGCAGGTATTGCTAGTACAAAGTATATGACTAAATTAGGTTCAAACTTTAAGAAACCAGATGCTCAAACAATTATTCTTAATAAAAATATTGAAACATTTTTGGACAAAGAGCCTTTTGATATTACCAGTTTTTGGACATTTGGCGGTAAGATTGGTAAGGAAATTTGTATTTTATTGAAAACTCCAGAGCAGAGAAGTATAAAATATATCAGAGATAGTTGGCCTGATGATCCAAGTCAACTTCATAAATATTTAGACGATCGCATTCATGACTTGGCTAATACAGGTGAAATCACCAGTTTGGATACTTCTAAGACTAAAGCGCTTGCTCAGAAGTTGTTTGATATATCTCGTGGTAAATTTTTATTACCATTAACAGAGAAGCCGGTCGTAAAGTCGATGATGTCAAATAAAAATATGAGATCAAACAGTTGTTGTAACTTTTTACAAGCAATATCGTGGATAGAAGTATTTGCTGGTGAGTTGGCTGCTCGTATTAAGGAATTAGAACAAGAACATTCTAAAGTTCTTATTCCAAGGACTGCAACATTAATGGCGACTACTATGAAAAAGGAAATATATAGGAAATCAGGGCACCTGGTTCATAGTCATTCTGAAATAAACCCTAATGACTTTCTGAAGATAGGTACAAAGTTAATGCAGGATATAGATACTGAAAACACTGACTTTAAAAATTCCAAATTTTATCCTCTTTTAAATTTAAGTTTAACTATTACAAGTTTTGACATATTTGATATGAATAAATCCGTTATTGATATGTTTGGTAGACAAGTACAGGTATTGGGTAAAGGATATGATTCAGTCAAGGGTACTGGAGCTAAGAAAGACGTTCAGCAATCGATAAAAGCATTTTATTGTGAGTCATGTGAGATTAATTTTGAGTCTAATATAGAGTTTCAAGAGCATAGTGATCTACACGTAGCTCAAAAACTTTCAGAAAGTATGAATGGTGTGACAGAGGATTCCAAAAATTTATCAATTGGTGAGAAGAGATTACTCTTCAATAAAAGGAAGAGAAGCTCGCCAATTGTTCAGTCGAAAGGAAACAAAAAGTCAAGAAATAAGACCAGCTCGAATCCTGGGATATTGAGTTACTTCTCCAAGTAATTATTCTATATTCAATGGTGGGATTATATCATGCATAGTTGTATATTATTATTTATTAGCACGCATATATTTTAATATTCATTTTTCATATCAAGGTTTTGAGTAATTTCTGTTGTCTAATATTGCTTCTAATAGTTCCACATATTAATATTTTTTTTATGTTTACTTCAATTTTCTTAATATTTAATTTTTTTAGACTTCTCACAGTAAACATTAATAAAACTTGAATATTTCTAAAACATAAAAAAGATGTTCTTCATGCGAGAATTTACTTACAGATGAATAAGTTAAAAATATTATAAATATTATTTCGAAACAAGTAAATATATCTAGTAGAATTTCTCGATTGTTAACTTTAAAAAGCGAAAAAGAGCTTTAGAAATGTTGCTTAAGACTATTTCTTCGTGATCCCCAAGATCTACGTTATGGTAGTTACTTAAAATTGTATACCATAAACAGTTTCCTTAGGTTGAATTGCTTCAGTTCACTCTCAATAATCGATATTTTCAAAAATATTTAAGGCCTCTGGCAGAAGCTGTTGAACCTTTTGTTGATTAGTATTAGTTGTTTCTAAATTCATATCGTATTTTGTTCTACTTAGTTACATCAGGATTTGGAACACTGTCCTTCCTAAGAATACAATATATATATATATAGGGTTATTCTCTTCATATATGATCCTAATAACAATTGTGTTTTCTTTGTGATACTAGGACCACTTCTACTTTATCTGAATCTCGTATTTATTATCTATTAAATTGTTGTGTTCACGTGACTCGTCGTCACTTGATGTTATTCAGCTTCAAATACAACAATAAATATCATAAATTGAGGCAACTTGGCCGAGTGGTTAAGGCGAAAGATTAGAAATCTTTTGGGCTCTGCCCGCGCAGGTTCGAATCCTGCAGTTGTCGTTAAATTTTTTCGTACCATAGCTTTTTAAGTTAAGAAACTCTTGCTATTTACAAAGTTAAGAATTATTATATTTTTTTCTTGACTAGGGTACTAGTAGCTAATAGAAACAACAATTATGGCAATAATACACCTTACATCCCATATATGTAACGAAACCGAACAGATCTTATCTTTACTCGCCAAAAATTGTAAAATGATTACCTTAAACGGAAAAGAAATTAGTATGGTATCAAAAACAAAACTATGAACAAGGTCACATAGTACATATTTGCTGCAAAGTTTTTAATTTTTTTTGCATTCAATAACCGTAAGATAATTTCTCATGACCTCTTTTCTGTTGAGTCTCAACATTATAGGGTTGACAATAAGCAACCTGGAAGTCGAAAACCGATACAATTTAGTTTAAGTATCCTAATGGAAGCAACGCGTATACAGAGAGTTTCCCATAGGGCAACTACTTTTGACAAACACTTCGAGCACAAGAGATGGATTTAACTTCTGATACCCGATCCTGCAATGGTATCTGAGAACATGAACTGATTGGGTAATAATGTGTAGACTAAAGGAACTAATTCCTCTTCTGGTTTAGTTATACTGCTTTTTATATGCAGGTGATATGTATTCTAAGAAACATGCGCATAAGAATCCCCCCATATTTCTCTAACGGTCTACCCGTAAATCTCAATCTAGAAAATTTCTTGCTTATATAAACCCGAAAGAAAAAATTCTTTTGCAGTGCAAGTCCGCAGGGGTAAAAAAGAAATATTCAGCAATGTTGTTTTTTTCCATTTCAGATCTGGAAATGTGAGATCTGACTTCTCAGAATATACAGTTGGAGAGACGCGACTCTACTCTATAGAATCGTTTTTGGTCATAGAGAGAGAAAGAGAACAACGAAACAAACAAGAAAAAACAATATTACAGGAGGGGAATACACTATGAAAAACTTGAATTTGTTTGGCCCTTTTCAATTAGTTCTGTGTGCAGCTTGGGTAGTAAAAAATCTTCTTCATGAGGTAAACAAGTTTATCATTTATTATATATATACCGAACACCATATTTCTTTCTAAGTAAATAACTTTTTATTGATCAATCAAGGGAATTTTCTTTAATAAACCAGACTATATCGTTTATTTTAGTCTCATTTTTCAATTGAAAAATATATTTGAAAAGATATATTATTACTTTCCCATATTCTCAGGTTCTGAATTATTTAATTGGGTCCAGTTCATGTTGATAACCATAAACAATTTTTAAAAATGAGGCTAATTATGAATAAAAATAATATTTTATTAGCTTCTTTGCTAATAGAAAGTTGTTTAGCGTCTACAATAGATCCAAGACAGCTATATAATAATGAAACTTCGTCAAACATAATATCAGGGGACTCGTCATCAATACCTATTGCCTCTTCTTCAATCTCAGGTAGCTCTATATACCAAACTTCACAAGCATCAGAAAGCGAAATATATTCCACATTAGAATCATCAACAGTACCCTTTTCTTCAAGTGATTACACAAATTCATATGTATATTCTTCATCGTTATATGAGACATCTTCATCATTCTTATCATCATCGTCACGATCTATTATAAAACCGTCATCTAACGTAACGCGATCTTTAACTACTTCTTCATCAGAATTAGAATCATCAACTTTGGAAAGTTCTTTGATCGAATCTCAGATAGGTGGCACAACAATTGTTGAAGTAACCACTACAATATACCCAGATCAATCCCATACAGTTGCTGAATCTTCTAGTTTTTATATGCATACACACAATTCATTAGTTAATGATGGCGCACAAGAAATTAGTACACAAGGAGCTGTGGAAACTACTTATATTTCAAAGGATGCGCAAATTACCGCTGACGATATTCAACAACAGGTTATTCAAAAGACTTATATCCCCAAAACGACGAATGTCGCAGAACAAATTTCATATACCAAAGAAGAGACGACTGAAGCCAAAAACAACAACAACGACCTACCCACCACCACTAAAAGCCCTGTAACCACTAAAGTGGAACCAACTACAGCAAAAACAAATAAGGAAGAAATATCACAAAACACACAAACAGGAACAATTTTAACTTCTGGATTAACAACAAAATCATCTGCTGTTAACACGCATGGGATTATATCATCTAATCAAATAACGGAGAAGGACACTTCTGAATCAGTTGCGAATACTGCGAAGACAGAAGACGGTTCATCTATGCATACGACAGCAGCTGCACACAAAAAATCAACCACTAACAATAAACGAACAACGAACTCAATACAATCTAAATCAACTGGTATTGTCCATAGTGAAACAAGATCAGTATCTTCCCATGGTATCGCAAACAAGGAAATTACTAGATCAATAAATAGTGGACATCAAAGTATATCCGGTATAGGTGCATCCTCAAGTAACATCGTTTCTAATCATAAGACTACTCAAATCGACGGTTCAAAGTACACCATAACAAGCGACGGCAAAACTATAGTAAAAATTAGTGACACTAGTGAAAGTTCTTCTAATAGAATTATATCGGGGGGCAAATCTAGAGGTGCTACAATAACAGCTGCAAAGGCTACCGCAACTGGTAAAAGTGCGACTAAGACTTCAGTTACTAAAGGTGCAACGTATGTATTGTCTTCAAAAAGTCATTGGTTACCAAGCAGTATTGTTGTCCAGACTACTAAACCTACAGTAAGTCAAAGTTCTGTGAACCCATCATCCATGACAATGTCATTACCGATCGCTATTGCTGCTGCATCCGAAGTTTCAGAACCTTCGAATACTACATTAATTACGATTGGTTTTGGTCCTGAGCTGAACTACAATTTTTTGGTCGAAAATCCTGTTTCATCTGCACAAGTTTTCAGTTTTTTACCAGAGGCTTTATACTACCCATTCTATTTAGAATCAACTTTGGGCATTGAAGACGAAGATGAAAACACCGAAATAGTATTTGATACTGGGATATTAGGCTCGGTGTCATCAACTGTATCTGGTGGTACCACCACTATCTCTCCTTCACAATTAGCCAAAAGGCTATTTTCTATTATTGATGATGCCCAGTATTTATCTAGTATTTTGAATGGTACTTCTGTAACTATGAACATCGCTAGTGGTAGTAACTTAGTGAAACATGCGACCACAACTTCAAGTGGCACAGCTTCAACAACCGCAACAGCTTTATCTGTCGAAACGGTAATCTCAGGTTTTAATTTTTCGAGTGTCCAGGTTAAACAAATTTCACCATATGTCGATGATGAGAAGGATTACGTTGTTTCAGTTGCAGAAGTTTATTTCCCAACAGAATATGTTGACTCATTAAAAGAATATTTATCAAATAAGAGCTCCTCGATTTATGAAAACCCAGATACCACGATGAAGTCATTGATGAACCTAACAGATTCATCAATTTCAATAGAAGGATTGGTTCATACTTCATCTTCAAGTTCCTCATCTGATGAAGAAAGTACTGAAGGAAATATCCAACACAACAACAATCTATTTAAGTCTTCTACCAAGAACGGTACACGATATGGATCTTTGGATGTTAGCGGATTAAAGAATGGTTCGTTATCTTCACCAATAAGAAATCGTTTCATTATATTTACATTGTGTTTCACCTTTGGTGTATTCTTATGGGTACTGCTATTTATGTCGACCTTCAAATTCATTAAAAGGACATACTTCAAGCAAAAACCAATCGCATTGGATGATAGCAATGTTCATGATTTTAATGTTACAAAAATCGCTCTATATGGTGATGATATTGGAAGTTTATGGTCTGCTGAGAGTTCAAATGATTCAATCGTCTTCAACGAAAAAACTGGTGTGGCTAAAAGTAAGAGAAGAACCAGAAACCAAAGAATTTCTGGTTTTGCAGGTGGCCCAACTCTATGTTATGATAACTTCATTTATAATGCCAATGGCGGAACTCTAATGTCAGCTAACACAGAAGATTCCTCTCGAATCATTCATCAATATGCAGATTCTGCCCATCAAACAATATCAAGTTCTGGTAGCTCAGAATATATTACAGTAAATGATTCATTTGACTTTGAACCAGTGAAAGCGACGAATAACCCTTTCTCAGACAATTATAGAACGGAACCAAAAAGCAAAACAATAGACTTATTTAGTGATGATATTGGAGACAATTTTGAAGTTACTGCTGATCGGGAGAGTGTTTCTGATCTTACTGCTGAAGATTTAGATGACTTAAATGAAGAATTATACAATAACTTAATACGCACAATTAGAGAGAGAGCAGAGGATGATCCTCTATCAATCGAGGCTAAGAAATTAATGACTCAAATCGGCAGACAATATAAGATAACCTCACAAAAATAATTCAATACATTAAGGATACCCGCTTTTATTTTTGAAATCTTAATTAATCTAGTCAATAAACAACAATTACACATGTCGATTGATCCTAAACAGTAGACATTAAATATATCCGTTTTGTAAAAATAAGCATATAGTAAACTAACTACAGTAAATAATAATACTAATAATTTTGATTATCATATTTTTTATAGATATTCTATAACATGACTTTATTCACTTTTTTATGCCATTTGATTTCGGCAAGACTTAAATTTGCATACCGTTATTTGCAGAAAATATAGAATTGTGTCTTAAAACGATATCCAATAATTACTTAGATTATTGTAGTTTGATAATTATATAAGAGAGAACTAATATGTCCAAAGTGATAAAACCAACCAATAAAGAAAGAACGTGGAAAAGAGGTTACAAAGCATGCTTGAATTGTCGTGCAAGAAAAGTTAGATGTGATTTGGGACCATACGATAATCCCCATTCCCCACCATGCCTACGATGTAAGAGAGAACAAAGAGAATGTTTATTTACATCAAGAGATAAAAGATCAAATTATCTAATTTCAGAGTCGGTATCTTTAATGAAAGATGACGTTACATCATCTATGACAGAAGCGGCTTTGCTATCTCCATCGAATGATAAAAATGATAAACTTGATAAAATTTCAACTACAGAGACAAATGATCCACCTTACACCAAATCCCCATCATTGAATATTAATTCTAATATATCCTTCTCTCCGATTAAAAGATCTAATAATATATTGTCTGAACAAGATATTGGCAAAAATAGAAATACTAATAGTGCAAATCGAACCAACAACCGATGGAAATTAGGAATAAATTCAATGCAAAACACATTAGAATTTTTAGCAAATGCAGCCGGATCGGTAGCAAAGGAAGATAGAAGTATCAACCGAACTGTAGAAGGATCCTCAAGTGATCCTTCAGGACTAGACATTCAGGAAAATGAAAACTCTAAGAGGCATACACCGTTCCTAGATCCGTCTGATGAAAATATATTTGCTCCTTTACTAAATACTACAGGATCACAAAGAGCAGCAAGCTCGTTAATAGAAAAAGTAAGAAGCATGAGGCCAACTCTAGCTAGAAAATTATCCGATATAGATTTTATTGGTAATTCAAAGTTAATATCAGAGAGAGAAGCTGTTGAATTAATTGATGCTTTCTTTTTAACAATGTATCCATATTTTCCGAATATTCCTATCCAATTACAAGATCCCGAAGAGTTAGCTGAATATCCTATTTTATTATGTGCCATTCTTACTATTTCTTCAAGATATCATCCATTTAGCGAATTTGGATTATACAATGGAGATGATAATAAAAGAAATTTGCAGGTTCATGAAAAACTTTGGACTCACTGTCAATGGATGATATCTCAAACTATATGGGCAGAGGCAAGTACAAGATCTATCGGAACAGTATTAGCTTTTATTATATTAACTGAATGGAATCCTAGGCAAATCCATTGGAGAAAATCTGATTATGCAAATAAACTTGAAAAAAGTTCAAGAGGAAGGAATGACGATGTACAGACGGGTGTTGGTGCAATACGTCGTAGCGATAGGATGGCATGGATGTTAACGGGTAGTGCAGTGAGGTTGGCACAAGATATGGGGTTTATTGAAACGAGTACAAAAATTTTCGTAGCTGCACATATATCTGATACGTTTGCAACAATAAATATGAATCAGAGATCTGTTTTGGCTGATACATTTAGTGCCGTTAGCCTTGGTATTAATAATTCAAAAGCGTCATTATATGAAAGCGAAGAAAGAAGTGATGAGGATGGTCTTGGAAATGAAAGGTTTTATCTCGACCAGATACTGAGCAATGATGATAGCAGGGAAAGGTGGAAAAAAGTTTTAATTAATGCACAAGATGAGGACAATTTAAAAGTTGATCCCCTTACAGATCTGGAAAGAGAGTTCCTAAATGATGAATATGTTTTATATTATTCTAACAAGGAAAGCGATGCTTATCAACAAAATACGCCATTACCTTTTGCATTAAATTTTTCACATTCTCAAAGAGCAAAAATCGAATTGGTCAGAATAACACTGATTGGATATGATACTATTTATTATGAGAAGGGCAAGAAAAAGCTATCAACAAATGATCAAGTACATAATTTAGCTATACTTGATATACTGTCACCTCTCTTAGATGGTTGGTATAGTAACTATAAAGATTTATTAAAACAGCCGGAAAAAATTAAGTTTAGTATTGACATCAGAAAGAATAAAAGGGCTGTCCATCAACTTAGTGATGCTATTAGCAGAGAAAGCATTCTATCTGATTTTTATTATTGCCAACTTTATATTTATTCTTTGGCATTACAAATTGATAGTAGAGATGCTAAATTGAGGGTAAATGAAATGACGAAAAGTGCAAAATATGTTGAATTAGCATATAATGCTGCTAAGAAAATTTTGGAATCAGCTTCCCGAGTTCATGGTTTGAAAATGTTGAAATATATGCCTGTTAGATGGGTTATGAGAATCGTTAGATCTGTATCATTTCTGGTTAAATGTTATTTAACACTTACTGGCAGTGGTGGGACACAAAGTACTGCTGCTCAATCTATATTAAAATTATGCTGTATATCTCCTAGTGCTACCATTCATACCATAAATTTGGCGGCATTAGTACTTAGAGAAGCTACTCCAGATGAATTACATCTCTGTGTAAGATATTCTGCCATTCTATTATACCTATGCAAAGAGTTAAAATTAGAAAAGATAAGAAATCAAAATCTGTTATTCTCTCACGGTATAATTGTGAACGAGCATAGAAATAATGAACAAACTGAAGGTAATTCTAGTAATCATCAAAAAATTGGAACACCAGAAAATATTAGTCAAGAAAAGCGAACAATTGTCGAACGTTCGAACTTTAATTACACGAATAATGTTAACACATCCGATAGTAAGGATTTACCTGAAATCGCTAAGAATAATAATGCAATAAATCCGGATGTTGGCTCAAATACATCAATACTGGAGATGAATTATGATAACAATAATACTAATATGACATCCCACGAAAACTTACTATCACAAGATACCGCAGATGAGTTTCCATCGTTACCGGACCAAGTCATCGATTGGTTCTCAGTCAGCGATGACATTGGACTCGATTTTGTCGAACCATGGACACAAATGATTGAACAAAAATATTTGCAAAGCACTAATAATGACACAGAGGATATATTTACCGAGTTGAATAATCAACTCTTCAATTCCCAGACAGAGCCGTAGAAGTATAGTCGGCTTAAAAACACCAAAAAATTTTTGCCTTCTTTTTTGCCTAGTCGATCCCGCAGTTAGTAGAAGCTTGGCACATTTTTAGCGGGGTACGGTTCTTTCTTAGTATTATATCACCGACATTGTGAGTCCTTTTACTTCGTTTCTAGAAGCAACGATAGCGTATGTGATAAACGATCTACTGAGTAAATATAATATTTTCTATGTTGCAATTGTTACACCGAAATTAAGAATGCTAAAGGTGAATGGGTATCCAAGTCATTAGGCAAACCAGGTGCTATACATTTAATAGCAATCGCTACCTCATATCCAGACAGCGTAGTAACGATTCAGTCCTTAAATACAGATATAAATAAACCGATAGTTTTTTTGGTGTTTTTTATTTGGTTATTTGTAAAACGAGAGAACGGGGTATTAGAATATGACATTTGGGACAGAACCATACACAGGGAATAATGATAGTAATGTTTGGTCATGGTATTTATCGAATTTAAAAGAAGGTAGATTTGAAAGAATAATTGAGAATAAGAAGATGTTGGATGCAATTAGAAATGAAAATAATTCAACTTCAGTTAAATTAATAGTACATGTGTATGGACAGTATGAAATAACTGACATTAAAAAAGTTCTGGCAGAAAAATTTGAATATTATATACCCGATATGACTATACAGGATTTAAATGATACAACGGCAACAGATGACAAATTATTCTTGATTGAAGATACCTACAATAAATTTCTTTACAAATTTAGAATCGATTCAATAAAAAAATCTCTTTTTCCAATAATTAAGCCTTCAATCACACAACAACCATCTCCACCGGCAACAGATAAATACTCAGATATTGATATGGATATGGAACCAATATCAGCACAAGTTAAACAAAATTTATTTCAAGCTACTCAGAAATATAATAACAAAGAAACAGAGAAAAGTTATGATACTGAAGATGAAGATGAAGATGATGGCGCCATAGTTTTAAATTTCACAAGAAAGAGTAGAGATATTAACTTGTCAAGATTAGAAAAAGAGGAGTATTTTTCACCCGTTGAAAGTGAAGTAATATCAATAAATAGTAGTTTTGATAACATCTATATGTCAGATAATGAATCAAATAGGATTAATGAATGTCCACAATTAAAAAGAGTTGTTGCTAATAATAATAGTTTTATACTGGACGAAGTTCCAAACTTTAATAAAATAGATTTTCAATTAGCGGCAGTAATATACAGAGAAGAAAATGGTATCATAGCTTTATCGACAGCAATACGTCAGGATTATGGAGAGGAGTGGGTTGTATATAATGATTTTGATTTAAATAATCTGGAATATTGCTCGATGGATGAAGTCCTTTACGGTGATAGAGAAGTAAGCACGCTACTCTTTACAACTTGCTAATAATAAATTGGAATATTTATACAAAAGTTTTTCCATAGAAAACATCTGCATATAGATATAAATATATATATATATATAATGAATCGAAAATCAATATAATGGGAACATGATTACAATGGATATAATCTGTTAATGAATTGTCTCTAATCTGATTCCTGATCAGAAGAACATGGGGCATACATAACTTGTGTAATAAATTTACCAGCATATCTAGTAGTACAACCGACACAGATAATTCCATCTTTAATCGAACTGGTCAGTAGATGATTTAAATTAACATGTGGAATAATATGATTAGCATTATTGTCAAAATTTTTGTTTAAGTAACTCGAGTTTAGATAGATTGGCAAATCAGCTACTTTAAATTTGGTTAGGAAAAATTTTTCTGCTTCTTCAGCAGTCATTTTCGCAACTCTTTGCATATTCGCAAATAATTCATCTTGATTAGAATCAACAATTTTGGATAAGGTCATATCAAATGGTGCATTCTGATACACCGGCGGCGGTAAAGAGGATGATTCAGAATCAAACCTAAAAATCTCAGGGATATCATTGCTATATTCGGCTTTCTTTGGAGTCAGTGGTTGGAGCCCATTAAAATAGCTTGCTATTCTTAATGTAGACATTGATGATTTATTAATCATAGAATTAGACCTGCTAATACCAGCGTAATCGGTTAGAGATGCAGTAGAGTAAGTTTTGGTATGTAAACTAGCAGATTCGAAATAACCAAAGCTTTCATTTATTTTCTCATAATCACGATAAGGTTCGATCTTTTCATAACCAGGAAGAGCTTCGAACCAATTAACAATGCTGCCGAGAGTATTTGTTGCGGTAGGTAAATAATTTGAATGTGTTAAGTTACCGTTAATGGAAAATTGGAATCTATAGACACCTGGTGGTAAGAATAAACCAGGTAAAAACCATTCACCATTTTTAGAATCATAAAGCATAGGTAGCCTGCCTTCTCTTATATCTACTTCGTTCATTTCGTATCGTGGATGAATTGCAAGCAATGTTGAGACAATTTCTTTTGAAACCATAAACATCCTGACATTACTGATATCAGGAATCTGATCTCTCCATTTCAATATAACTTCTACGTAATCTACAATATCAGAATCTGTTTCAGAAGAATATGAGGATTCTGAATTCGAAGATTCTTTCTTTTTTAGCTTTTTATCCTCTGGTGTATGATCCACATTAACATTTGGAGCAGCTTGATCTTGAGAATCTTTGAAGTTTGTCTGAATATCTATATAGCTATTGTTATGATTATTAGTTTCATTACGCTTATAAACTTCATTTGCTTTTTCGTGTTCTAGTTGACTATTATCTTGATATAACTTCATCATAATTGCAGCCGTTGCAGACACTGCATTTTCATTAGGAGCCTTTGGTTCTTTTACGGGTGTAAAAGTGTTAGCATTAACTTTAGGGCTGCTTGAGAAGGAGTCATTTCTTTTTCGTTTCATATCACGTTTCATTGCATTCTGTAAGAGAGTTTGATTAACTAATTTATCCTCATTTTGTAATACACCTGCATCTTCATCAATGCTATTACTATTCTTGTCTTCGGTTAATGGGAAGTATTCATATTGATATGGATGACTTTGCTTTTTACCAATGGAAGGCTTGCTAAAATCATGTTCATTATTATATTGTTTCGACAGTGTGGTAATCTCAGATGTATCCATTGAGGACATGGCATTTTGTGTTGATACAGACCCTGCTGACATCGGTGTCATAGCCGTATCTAATAGATTTCCTTTTAAAGATATTATAGTTGAAGTTTGGCCATTAGTGTGTTCATTATTCATATATGTACCATTATAATCATTATTCGATAAACCAGTGGAAGATTGGGATATTATTTTTTCATTAATTGGAGTAAGAACATGGTCTGTATGTACTACAGTAGCCAAACCTGGACCTGGATTGACAATTGGAATTTTATTATCTGGCATATAGTTATCATCTATGATATCATTGGATTGCAATGATAGATTTGCTAGATCTTCATTCATGTTTTTTGTTGTATCATTTTCAATTTTATCGTGGTCTTTAGTATCTTGGTGATTGTTTAACGAAAAATGTTTCTTAAAAAAGGATTTATATTTATAATGATGATCTTTTTTGTCATCATTGGATGAATGGAGACTAGCTGGTTGCTGTGACATTCGAGATTGCTTGAGTTTAACAATATTTTAAAATACTTTATCAGAGTTCAGCGTGTGGGGTTGAATGATGGGGGGGGTGCCAGAGTTTTCTAATTATAAAACCGTTTCAAAGATTCAACAAACAAATGCTAATATTGTAAAACACTGAGATTCAACAATCTTATAGTTCACGTTAGTGAGAGCTAACCAAAATAATTTAGTGAATATCATTTAGCTTTAAATCAAATAAACTGACAGTTAACCGTTGTAATTGATACATCATTTCCTGTTTCTTCGTTGTATGCCTTTCTACGTCCCGCACTTTGCGAAAAACTTTCTATCAAAAAATATTCATAGAATTTTATATACATTAATATTTAATATATATATGAATAATATATGCTACATTCAATTGTCTGAATATGTGGGGTTAATGAACGAGATACAACACTTTTTTATACCAATGTTTGCTTCTTGAGTACTGTTGCGAAGTCTCTTGGCTTGATTGTGATTCCGTCTTCTGAATAGTTAATTTTTGTCATTAGTTCATTACATAGGTTGTCAATGTCCACTGCTGAGTATTTTGGAAGTGTCGTTATGTGTCTCCATATCTCTGTACATTCTAGAGGTCTTCCATTTTTGCCATAAGGCAACGAGGGTCTTCTACAAATTCTACCGTCACAATCACCTGTACATGGCGGATTATCATTATCTAACGATATGTTCCTGTTAATAAAGTTTTTATCCTTTAAAATAGATTTTATGGATTCTTCGTTTAAGATGTGTCTCGTTATTAAATCACATTTGATACCATGTTCATGACCATTTATTTCTTCTTTTTCATCGCATTGACCATCATCGTGACTACATGCACATGCTGAAACAAGTGTTGTCGTATCTTCTGAATTAGATAATACTGGTTCTCTAAACATTACATTATCATTCATATCTGGGAATGCTAAACCATTTAGGTAAGACATAAATTGTGTGCTATCATTATTAATCACTGGATTTAGATTTAGATTTAGATTTAGGTTTAGATTTAAATTTGATTTTTGTTGAAGTTCTGTTGATGTTAGATTATTGATATCCATATCACTTGATAAATTGTTTGATGCCGAACTAAAATCGTTCAATGTATTAGTTAAGTTATTTAATGCAAACTGTGATGCTTCTTTTGGTAGTGGTATTTTATTTATTGCGAATGCATTTGATGTATCAGTTAATGATGTTGGAAATTGATTAGTTAAATTATATTCAAAATTCAAATCTGATTGATAAACACTACTATTCGTAGTCGATGCAATACTATCGTAATCATATCTTGTTCTATTATCATCGAATGAATATGCAGCATTGAACAAATTATCTATAATCGACATATTATTATTATTGTTGTTATCAGTAGTAGTAACATCTTCTGACGTTATTGGAGATGCATCATTACTTGAATTAATTGACAAAGGTGAATCTGATGCAACTGGGGTATAACTTTTATTTGATTTATTAGTTTTCTCAATTTCATCCTTAGTAATGGTTGGGCTCTCTTCCTTGTTACTGTTAGTAGTAAGGTTAGTTTTCAGATTATCAATATTTGCAATGTTTTCATCTTCTTGTAGATTTTGTAATCTTAAATTATTCTTAATAACTTCAGATTTTGTTAACAAATCTAAAATTTTCAAATCTTTATCACTTTTTGGTCTGAATTTTGTAATTTCATTAATTAAGTCACTTAAATGATTCTTCAAAAGTGATCCTTCAAATTCTGATTGTTCATTAATTTTCTCTAAATTGCCAATCTTGTTCTCCAGAGATTTCAGCTTCTGTTCTTTACGTTCTCTAAATGCCCTTTGGGCAGCTCTATTTTGAGCAGCTCTTCTGTTTTTAGCCTCTGTATCAATCTTCTTTCTGCCTGGTCTACCAACTTTCCTTTTCGGTTTCTTAATGGAAACATCGGAATCATTGGTTCCGGCAGTATCCGACGCAGTCAATGTATCTGTGGGTATATTCTTATTAGCCATTACCTTCCTATTGCCTTCCTGGTACTTCGTAGTCTACTTTAAAAACCATACAAACATATATCTGTCCACTAAATGAAGAACCGTTGTTACCTCTCTCTCTAATATATATCAGATAATCAGTCAGTTAAAAAATTCTGTTTTGTCGAAAATCGGGGTGTCCGCTCCAAATCACGTGTTTCATTGTATATATATATATTATAAGATATAAGTTGATATATTATTGCATTATATGGGCTATACAGGTGATGCTTATAAGGTCTTGAACACTAGGAATGCTAGTGGGCCGATGTAGAAGTATATGAAGTGACCCTTCTCGTGTGTGACGTATGAACCGAAGTTCTTACCGATGATTACATGCCATGTGTTGCCGTATTTGGTGTCTAGTTGGTGTTTGATGGATGAAGCCATCTCCCTTTCCAGTTCGAATTCTTTGGTAGCTTTGATACTCATTTCAAAGATATCGTCTTTCTCTTCATCGGACTAAAATAATAGTGCAAATACACGTATTTGTATATGATCTGTGTTAGTACTCGGTAAAATTTATCATGTAGCCCACTGTGTCTTGTAATAGATGATATATACTTACTATATCAGAAGCCTTTAGGATTGCTGTTGTAATATGGTTTCCATCGTATTTTATTGGGGGGGGGACCATTCAATGTTAGTAAAAAAAAGATGTCCTTGATGTAACTCCTACACTTTAAAGATTTTCTCTAGTCGCATACGTTGTTGTTCACTCATGTCTCAGTATTGTCTTGTCTCAATCACATCCAAAAGAGATCATCTTAAACATAAACAGAAACATATCTATATTTCATATCATTTCATATGATATCTTCTGTTCTTTCAGGCGATCGATCGTATGTTACCCTCGCAGATTCGGGTGGTGAGAAATGAGAAAAAAGGACTCTCTGTTAAGTGAAATAAAATGGCAGATATTCGCCACACAAGAGGTTGGATTAATTGAGATAAGGGACAGAATCTAATCATATATCGTCGTTTGTAATGTCTAATCACGAAATTGATACTATATTGAGTACCTTACGTTTAGAAGTGGATCCTGAATTGGCCCCATTGTTCGATGAATTCGAAACTTTTTACGAACAGAAACTATGGCATCAAATAACACATTCATTAAAAACATTTTTTGAGAATGATAAATCGATTCCAGCAAGATTAAGAGTTTATGATACATTTGTTTCCAAATTTATTGACAAAATTAATCAATTAAATATTATTGAATTCTTATTACTGTCATTAAAGAATTACTCAAATTATGACGAATCTATGACTTACTTAAATCAATTAAAGACTGCATTTAAGGAATCAGACAGTAAAAAAACAAGAAATGATGGTTTACCAGACCATAATGATGGTTGCTTACTGATCGATATAGAAATTGCAAGAATCTATTTGTTTCAAAATGATTTAATTAAGGCAAGAGATTCATTGGACGAATTTGAAAATTTTTTAGATTCAACAGATTCATTACCATTAATGGTAACTAACACTTTTTATTCAGTAAATGCACAATATTATAAATTGAAAAATGATTTCAATAATTTCTATTACACCTCTTTATTATTTTTATCTACAATGGATAAAGAACATGAAAAGGATTTAACATCAAAAGAAAATAAAGATTTAGCCTATGATTTAAGTATTGCAGCATTATTAGGTGATAAAATTTATAATTTTGGTGAATTACTACAACATCCTATAATGTCTAGTATTTCAAATGATTCACAATATGAATGGTTATTCCAATTATTACATACATTAACAAGTGGTGATTTTGAAAAATTCGATTCTTTAATTAATTTACAAATTGCTAAAACGCAAATATTAGCTAAAAATGAAAGCTTCCTAAGACAAAAAATCTGTTTAATGACTTTAGTGGAAAGTGTTTTCTCAAAAAATATTAGAACATTATCATTCGAAGATATTGCAGTAGCAACACATTTATCAAAGGATAATGTTGAACATTTAGTCATGAGATCAATAAGTTTAGGTCTATTGAAGGGTTCAATAGATCAAGTTAATGAGATTGTTAATATTACTTGGGTTCAACCAAGAATTATCAATTTTGATCAAATTAAAAAAATGAATGAGAGATTAATTGAATGGGATGATCAAGTTAAAAAGTTAGGTGAAAAACTAGAAAGTCGTGGGAAATCCATTTGGGTTTAATCATTGTATTTTTTAATATATATACACGCATATATATATATATATATAAATAGTAATATTATACACATATTTTTAAATACCATCTTTTATTATTATTAGTGTTATTTTAAAATACAAATACAGAGTATTCGCTAGAAAATATTGTATATTTAAATTAAATAATATGCTTGGATTTGAAATAATTTCTTAAGTAATTTAATTGCCAAGCACCTAAAGCACCTAAAACAATAATAATTAATAAAGAGAATCTAGTGACTCTAGAATTGGTAGATTCATTAGTATCTCTTAATCTTTCTTCTCTATTCTTTAAATAACCTAATTCATCAACAATTTCATCAGTTAGTTCTTCAATTTTACGCAATTCAACTTCAACTGGCTTTAATTTTTCACTAGCACTAATTAAATTCCAATCACGAGCTTCAGAACCACTTTCAATATCTAATTCAATAGCTCTACTCATGAGAGCACCTTTAATTTGAGCCAAGTTTTCTAAACAAATATCTAAGGATGTAGAAGATTGAGCAGTGAATGCAACACGAAGATCACCTGCAAAATCTTTCTTGTTACGGTATTCATTACCAACAGAATCACGAACATATAAGTTTAATGTTTGACCATCACCAACAGAACCATCAGAATGTAAGTTAATAACAACTAATTGACCTTGTGAAACGAAATCACGAACACAGGTTAATTCAGAATGTTGATTAGCTGGAATATCAAAATGCAAACCGTGAATTAATTGCAGGAAAACGGCCAGAATAATAGAAACATTTAGAAAGTGCATCATGATTGATCTATTATAATCGCCTACGTGTGTTGAATAACGATGTCTATGACTACTAATTATATCAATATATACTCTCAAACAGTTAAAGCAGTATTTCTAAAATTTCCAAACCTTCACCAAAATTTCCAAAGTTTTCTAAACGGGACGGGACACGTCGAATAAAAAAAAAGTTGAAAACGCGTTGCTATTTAAAACATATTAAATACTACAGAATAACACTATGTAAGAATAATTATAATAAAAGTATTCATAATAGTCTATTTAGTGCTACATAGTTGTTATGCACTCCTTCCTTCATCTTTATTTACATGTGGAAGAGTCTGTGAGTATTCTTGAGAGGGTAGACTAGTTTGCATATTTACAGTGAATACTTCGTAGTATTAATCATCGATGTTCTTGATATCCCATTTTGGAGACACAGTTTGGTTTTCAATAACCGGACCAACGATGACTTCATAACCTTGTTTGCCAAGCAAGTAGGTCTCCATGACTCGGTTGACATCACCAACAGATATATCTAGTAGATTTTCTCTGCGTGTTTGTCTCATTTTATCATCTATGTCATTCTCAAAGTTCCAAATACCTTCACTTCTTCTGCTAATAGGAGAATCAATATCTTGGAATAGACGTAATTTACCATCGTTTAAATCATCTGCCTTAATATCGAATAATTTTTCATAAATGGATAATGATTCTAGTGGATTTGGATCACGGTAACTAAAATAATTGAAGGAACCGTTTAATGCATCATATTTGGCACCTGCACCATAAGCACCATTCCTTTCCCTAATCTCTCTATGTAAGTGTTTGGAGCTTAAAACACTAGATAATATTTGTAATGCTGCACCATCCTTGTGAATAAATGGAAGACCAGTTGGCTTTGAGAAAGCTGTGTGATGTGTTTGGAATGGGAAATTAAATAAAGTTGGATTAGATTTAGTAATTAATGGATAGTTTTCTGTTTTGAATGTATCAGTAGCAATATATAAGGAATTATTTCCAAATTTATCTTTGAAATTGGAAATTTCTGTTGATATCTTATCCAACTGAGGTACAGTATCAGTCGTGATAAAAAATTTCAGATCTTTTGCATTTTGTCTTATGATGATTTGTTGTAGTTGAATTAATTTATCCATCACTTCTGTTTGGAATTTTTCTGGATCATCAAGAAGTTTGGACAGTTTCATGATAAATTGTAGTTGTTCAAAACCACTTAACGATTGGCTGATAGCACTAGTTACACTAAAATGAGCAGTAGCGTAATTTCTGGCAAAGACATGACCAGATTCTGATACCGAACTTGTATTTGATGATACTACCATTCTGATTAAAATTTTCAATTTTTCACTGTTCTTCCTGAAATCTGTCTTCAAAATTAATTTCTCCCAAAATTCAAATATCTTATCAGTTTTGGAGTTTAATGCCCACCCACTAAAGCTGAACGTAAGTTTAGGTTCAAGTGTTTTGGCATCAGAAGTTACAGCCCAATTTGTAGCAATACCACCGGTATATAACTTTATTTGATTCTCAATTTCACTAAATGATTCATCCTTAGTACCTAGACTGGTTAAAGAGTCAACAAATAGAGGAATGTATGGGTATAACTCGAGTGGAATTTGATCATTCAACGTTTTCTTACCACGAATATAAGAAATACCATTTGTATCGGTTAAACGAACCATCATATTATTATCTTTATTCTCAATTGGATATGCTTGTCCTTCTCTTGGGATATCATGAATCTTCAGACTTGGTAAACACGATAAATCTTCTACTTTATTTTGTTTTTCATTCAGTGTTTTACCACGTTGGTAAATTATCTCCCTATCCGTCTCGTCAAGGGCCTCAACTTTCTTTTGTAGTCTAGTTTTTTCTTCAGATTCTAATTCACTAGAAAATTTTGATGAACCTTTCATAGTGAAATTAAAATGAGGCTTATTGTAGATGTATTTTTTAATAATATCATAAAATAGTTCATCACCTTTGTTTTCTAGATCTTCTCTAAATCTGTTTAAAGTTTCATCGAATAACAAACTTTCAAATGGATCAATTTTGTTTGTCCAACCAGGTAAAATAGAATACAAAATTTGTAAACCAAAGTCTGGTTTTTGATCTTTTTTACTTAATTCAATTTGTTGTATAATAGCTTCTATTTTGGTTTTATCGAATGGTGTATTTAAAACTTCTTCGAAGATTTCTTGGACAGTTCTTCTGAAACCCTCGACATCTTCAAGTCCTTGAATCCCAACAGTGAAAATATTAACTGAAGTATTTGGTTCTGCACCAGAATTGACTGTAAATTCATGGCCAAGACCTGACTCGATATTAAAGATTTTGTACATAATCGATGATTGACCATCCATTAATAGATCGCCTAAAACTTTAAGTAGAAATGTATCGTATGAATTCTCTGGAGAACCACAAATCCATGACATTGAAGTTTTGACCTGTCTTTCTGATGGTAGCATTGGATCTATTTGACCTATCTTATTTACTGTAACATCTTTGTCTAATTTAATTGGCATTGATTTATTATATTTCTTGGTTCTTTTACCAAAAGTAACGAATTCTTTGTGTAGTCTTTTCAATGAATCATCTAATGCAAAATTACCATAAGTGAATGTTTTTGAATTTGATGGATGATAATTAATTCTTTGAAAATCAACCAAGTCCTCATACATTAAGTCAGTAATTTTTTTAGGGTCCCCACCTGAATTATTCAATGATGGATAAATCGATTGTTGAAATTGACTCCAGAAAGAATAATCGGCATTTGATACTTGCCCTTTCATTTCATTGTACACCACACCTTTGAATGTTATATCAGATTTGTCGTTATTGATATCGGAATGTTCCAATCTCCAACCTTCTTGATAAAAATCTTCTCTAGTTAATAAAGGATTTAATGTAGCGTCTAAATAAACATCTCTTAAATTTGCAAAATCTTTAATATTTGTTGTAGCAAAAGGGAAAAAAGTATAATCTGGACCTGTCATTGCATTCATAAAATTTGCTAACGATCTATTTAACATTTTGAAAAAGGGATCATGAACATGGTATTTATCGGAACCACATAATGTTGTATGTTCCAAGATATGTGGAACACCTGTAGCATCTGGTGGATTTGTCTTAAATGCTATACTAAATACATTATTTGTATCATTTCTATCGATATGAAGATGTTCAGACCCTGTTTGATTATGTATTAAATCAACAGCAGTTAATCTCAATTCTGGTACTGGTAAGACTCTCTTTATTTCATAACCATGAATTGTAGCCCCAACTGGATATTTTCTTAATATTTTAGCTTGTTCATAAGTTGAAGCTAATCTTTTAAAACGTAACATGATCGACAATAGTAAACTATCAAGATTCAAAATTCACTTTCAAAACAAAATAAAAATACGAAAAAAACAAAAACACTATATCAACAATATCTTAACAATCCTATCGTCTACGATTCAAATGAAAATACTACAAATTACACCTTCAGATCAAACTATGACACGTACCTATTCTATTCTTATATATTAAAAGTATTTGACATAGTGCAATTAACATTAACTTGATAAGCTTTTAACAAATCTGGTCGTTTGATACGGTTCCGCCCTAGCTCATTCATATCACTTGACACGAGGTGTAACATTGTATCATTCAGTGGCAAAATTTTTAATTAAATTTTTTTCGGGGCAAATAAGAAGTCAGGAATATATAAAAGGATGAGTTTTCCGTTCTGTTGAATGGAGAACTTTATGTTACTTTGTGGTTAGATTTTTTGTGTGTTTTACATATAAAAAAATAAAACAAACCGAGTAATCTTATCTGAATATTATTAACTGTAATGTCTGAATCAGTCGAACAACCTATGGAACAACCTGTTGAAGAACAACCAGTTGAACAACAACTACCAGAACCAGTTGTTGAAGAACAACCACAAGAACCAACCGAAGCTCCTGTTCATGATGAACCTGAACAACCTCCACAAGCACCAGAACCAATGGAAACCGATTCTAATGAGAGTCGTTCTTATCAATCCCAACCAGAACCTCAACCATACTATCCTCCGCCACCAGCACATCATCACCATCAACCACACCACTTCGATGATGGTGAATTATCTACTACAAGATTATTTGTTAGACCATTCCCATTTGATGTTCAAGAATCCGAATTAAATGAAATTTTCAATCCATTTGGTCCAATGAAAGAAGTTAAAATTTTAAATGGTTTTGCTTTTGTCGAATTCGAAGAAGGTGAATCTGCCAGTAAAGCTGTTGAGGAAGTTAATGGTAAATCTTTTGCTAATCAACCTTTAGAAGTTGTCTTCTCAAAGTTACCAGCAAAGAGATTCCGTTTAACTATCAGAAACTTACCAGAAGGTTGCTCATGGCAAGATTTGAAAGATTTAGCACGTGAACAAAATTTGGAAACAACTTTTTCAAGTGTTAATACTAGAGATTTTGATGGTACCGGTGCATTAGAATTCCCAACTGATGAAATTTTAACTGAAGCTTTAGAAAAATTAAATAACTTTGATTACAGGGGTTCTGTTATAACAGTTGAAAGAGATGATAATCCCCCACCAATTAGAAGAGGTAGAGGTGGCTTCAGAGGTGGCTTCGGTGGAAGAGGTGGCTTCAGAGGTAGAGG